>JALMQS010000084.1:1566785-2166785 GCA_024734495.1 Forficula auricularia
TCCTGTAGGTAAACAATTATTTTTATAGAGAAATGTTGGTGGAATTTAATAGAACAAATGTTACATTTATACATACATACATACATACAGGGGAAGCTAATATAAAGCATGTAATAAGAGGAAATATTGAGAGCCCAGACTTTTTGAATAAATTGCATTAGCATTATCCAACCCTTGGTGCCTTGATAGAGTAATACGTGCCCTGTAGAAAATGAACTTTTTCAAATTCATGGCAACTATGTTCCCTAAGGCAAGTCGGAACCCATCAACAGAGTACAACATACGCCTGCCTATATCATAAAAGTGACAGCGTTTATGAGTAATGGAGAGCTGCTGCCCGACTTCCAAGAAGGGGGAGATTTTTCCATTTTGTTTCGTTTTTATGTGTTTGTGTGGGTATGGGGGGTTTGGGGGGGGGGGGTTATTTACTGGCTTTTCTCACTTTTGTATTTATTATTACGTAGGGAAGATTGAATCAATAAAACATTAACAATAGGGAGACGTCGTTTGGATATCCAAACAACCAGTCCGGAATACAATTGAAATACTTTATCAAAGAACATTAAAACAACATTAAACCATTTAATTATATAGATCATAAAAAGAACATGGGTAGGTAATAGGTATAGAAAAAAAAGAGAAGTGTCGAAAAGCGTCTTGTAATCGATTTATAAAATGGAAAATAGTACCTAAAGGGTGTTTTTTAGAGGTTCACAAATTTGAATTACAATAAAACAAAGAAAAATATTTTTAATATCAATAAAACTAGCTTTATTGGAAAGATAATTTTATGCCATTAATGTTTGAATATGTTTTGGGCCATGTGGCCGCCACGTCAATCTAGATTTCCAATTTTCACTCACTTTTCGCAGTAATTGTGGTTCTCGAGAATAATTCGCCAAATGTTATGTTTCAGAAGATCATCGTCTCTGGTTTATCGGCTTTGGTGATATGTCAAATCACTTGTATACGACGATAAACCAGAGACGATTGAACACTTGGAATACAACATTCGGCGAATTATTCTCGAAATACGGCCGCAATTGCTGCGAAAGATATGTGAAAAATGGAAATCTAGACATTAATGGCATAAAATTACACATCTCAACAAAAATTTGTCCCTGTAAACCCAACAATGGATCCCAGTAGAGTTTTATAGACTGATTCTCATGCAATTTCCCGACTTCAGAGTTTTGAGATATTATCAGTCAAAACGACGAAAAAGGCCATTTTGACCGTATTTTCGAATCCCATTAAATATTAAACAGCAATATTTGAAATTAAAATATTTTATTGACGTAATAGAAAACAGCTTCCTCTTTGATTTTCAAATTACCACTTGTTTGTAGCTCAATTAGAACTCGAGTTATACCTAAAAAACTAAATGTTTTTATATATGTTGAATTATCCTTTATAATCAGGTAGTTTTTTAGTTATAACTCGAGTTCTAATTAAGCTACAAACAAGTGGTTATTTGAAAATCAAAGGGAAGCTTGTTTTCTATTACGGCAACAAAATATTTTGGTCTTAAATATTTGCTGTTTCATATTTAATGGGACTCGAAAATAAGGTCTTTTTCGTCGGTTTGCCCGATAATTTCTCAAAACTCTGACCTGTTGTGAAAATTCGGAAAATTTCATGATAATCAGCGTATAAAACTCTACAGGAATCCATTGTTAGGTTTACGGATACAAATATTTGTTTAATATTTGTCGAGCAGCGATTTCTTTTTAAAATCGAACTCTTTTTCTTCTTCTCTGGAATTAGAGAGGATTTTTTTTTATCATTAAAGTCGTATAAATTTTTCGATTGGTCGCTTCGAATGAGCTTTTCAAGCCAAAAAAGATGAAGCTTTTTAAAAAAGAATATTCAAGTTCTTGAAAGGACATAAATAGGACGGACCACTGTCGGCACTTTTGAGAGTAGATGGGATTCTTGATTTGCCTCCTCGCAAACAGAACATGAAGGTGTCAAATCTCACGCTTAGTTGCTCAATATGCTGGATGAAGAAGGACTTCCGATTTGACTTGCTAAACACGAGTAGGGTCAATAAAAGAAAAAAAAGTAAATGAAAGCCAATATCTAGTGACGAGTTATTATCGAATGGGACGGAGTTGAAGAAACTGTCAGCACAAGTGTGGAGAAAAATTGAGAAAGTTAATTTATAACTCTTTTGATGAGAGGGACACCTTGCAGAAGAGTTCAAGAGTTCCAGGTGAAAGTCATAATTGCGCGTATTGAACAAGGGAAGGAAAAACTTTTATTATTACTTTGAGAGAAGATGTAACATGTTGAAAGGGTATATAAGTTAAAAGAGACAAGTTATAAATTTTAAAATATTTCATTTCTTTGACAAAGGTAAAATGGTTGTGATTTATAGAGGGAAAAGAACTTAGGTTAGTAGCTTGTCAAAAGTGAGATACCTAGGTACCTACATTTGAACTATATTAGAAAAACAAACTCAAACCAATTGTTCTATAATTTTTATTTTAGCATATTATAGAAAAAAAAGGGGTCGGTGAACATATCCCCCTGGGACTAAAAGTTCACTTTTTATGAATCACACCGATTACTTGACCCCTGAAGAGTCTGTGTTTCAAATTTCAAGTCAATCGGTGTAGCGGTTTAACCTGGAGGTCGGTGAACATAGAGATATAGAATCCTAAAACTATGATAAAATTTTCTTCAGGTTTTTATTTCAATCTATGGTTTTTAAGAACAATTTTATCAATTTGAAGTTAAAGTGGAAAACACCGTCCCTACCGGGTGTTGCTCAATTCATTTTTCATTTTCAAAAAATAATATTCTAAATATGTAGAATTAATATAAGAAATTATTGAATATATCAAAGCGTGAACCATCAATTTTGGATGGTCAAATATAGAGTGGTTGATTTGAAGTTCACCATCTTTTTTTTTTTGATTTCCCATATATATTCTATCTACGGTATATCGTATAATGATATAGAATATAATGTGAAGTATTGCGATCGCCTGCTGAAGTCCTGGGTCCTGACACTTTGAGAGCTTATATCTCAGAGATGAAAAAAGTTAATTTCATTTTGTGACTTCTAGGTGGAAGGAATTGATGCTCCTAATAGTTGGAAACCGGATTTAGAACATAAAACCGGATATTGAGGTCCCTAGAGGCCAAAAAGTGACGGGATCGTTTTATAGGCTGTCTGCAGTGAAGAATCTGAAGATATTTCGATAAAATTTTCATAATCTTGGTGTGAAAAAGAGGATGGCTTTTCACTAAAAACAAAAGGATTTTTCATCCAAGAATCCAGTTTTTTGAAATTATCCTCAGCGAAATATTGTTCGATTGATTTATTCAGACATTCCAAGTGATGAACAATTTTGGTATATTGACTGCAAGAAGATCTAAATACCATGGTATTTAGATCTTCTTCCAAAATGTCCTTCATAGCTGGAAAACACTCGAAATCTCTGCAATTCACACAACTAATCCAAAACTTCACCTTATTTTTGAACGCTAGAATTTTTTCACCTACCGTGAATTTTTTGCGGAACCCTTGGCATGTTTTAGGGTTCCGCGGAACACACTTTGAGAAACACTGCTCTAGAGTACTGGTTTTTTAAC
The DNA here is from genome assembly GCA_024734495.1 of Forficula auricularia. NCBI lineage: Eukaryota > Metazoa > Arthropoda > Insecta > Dermaptera > Forficulidae > Forficula > Forficula auricularia. The sequence continues at coordinate 1,570,389 of JALMQS010000084.1, forward strand.
CGGTGCTCCGTGAGGTTTTTGCAAGTGTTCCGCGAAATTATGAAAGATATTTCTTGATTGTTAACCAATGGAATTACGCAATCTCATAAAATTAATCAACTTGTCCATTACTTCTTTCAGAGTGTCACTAAGTTCTCCACAAAGGGCTGCCTTGTGAATTATGCACTGATAAGATAGTAGCCCAGCATTCATATCTCTGTCCTTGATTCTCTTTAATATAAAGTCCCTTTTCTTTGCCGATCATCACTGGGGGGGGCTCCTTTAGTTGAAAGAGACACCATTTTATCATAACTAATGTTTGATTTTCTCATGAAATCCTCAAAAGTCTTGAATAAATGTTTTCCCCGAGTCTTAGCAATATTGCTTGCTAAATCAATGCTTTACTTTCAACGTCAAGTAATTACTTGTAAAATACCAGAAAAAATGATAACGGTGGCGCTTAAACGTATAACATATATCTTCAGAAAAATATTTTTTAAATAATTTATACTGTCAAAAAAATTTTAGCCGTTCAGTTTTTGACCTTCCGCGGTCCGCCAATTGACGACCGTTGGTTTATTATAACATAAGAAATAGGTACATTCTTTAATTCAGATCTTACATAAATATCAGGTATCCTGTTTTTGTTTGTTTTTTGGCTAATTAATTTAAGTGCTCTGCAAATTTTTCATTTATTTAAAAGTGATCCCCGACTTTAAAAAGATAAAGAAGCACTGCTCTAGAAGAAGTACCACAAGATTTTGGCTAGAATCGGAAAAACCGGAATTTGATGTTTACTCAAAGATTTTTGATATTTTGCAATTTCGTTTTTTTTTTGGGGTTTTCTCAAAACGGCTTCAGGGGAAACACAAATTCAATGAAGAAAATTTTGGTATGATTATTTCAAATAAGAGAGAAACTAATGTGAAAGTCGTGTGATGACCACACCAGTTGATTACACTGCTCGACAAAAATTAAACAAAAATTTCTCCAAGTAAACCTAACAATGGATTCTAGTAGAGTTTTATATGCTGATTATCATGCAATTTCCCGATTTTTTACAACAGGTCATAGTTTTGAGATATTATCGATCAAAATGACGAAAAAGGCCATTTTATCTTTCGAGTCCCATTAGATATTAAACAGCAATATTTGAAATCAAAATATTTTGTTGCCGTAATAGAAAACAGCTTCCTCTTTGATTTTCAAATTACCACTTGTTTTTAGCTCAATTAGAACTCGAGTTATAGCTAAAAGACTAAATGTTTATTATCCTTGTAAAATCACATAGTTTTAGTTTTTTAGATATAACTCAAGTTATAATTGAGCTAAAAGCAAATGGTAATTTGAAAATCAAAGAGGAACCTGTTTTCTATTACGTCAATAAAATATTTTGATTTCAAATATTGCTGTTTAATATTTAATGGGACTCGAAAATAGGTCAAAATGGCCTTTTTCGTCATTTTGACCGATAATATCTCAAAACTCTGACGTCTTGTAAAAAATTGGGAAATTGCATGATAATCAGCATATAAAACTCTACCGGAATCCATTGTTATATTTACGGGGAGAAATTTTTTGTCGAACAGTGTTATTTATCGAATGCCATTATAATTTATTCTTGAATTTAAAGGATAAGGGATAAATGTTATAAAGGATTCATAACAAATATTGCATATGCGTTTAAAAGTAAATTTTCGGAGTAAGAATCGCATCCATATGTACAAGGTCGTGTGATACACGGCACCGCCTTTTTGTGTAGACATAGCCTTAACTAATAATAATAAAGCGGTTTGTTCTACAGCATGCGCCGTTTTCCGCATCCAACACGCCAATTCTCTCTATCCAGAATGTCTTGCTCTTGTAGTTGCCTACTGGTCATTGCCTCATCTACCCCCTGCTTCCACGTTCGTCTCGGTCTTCCTCTTCTCCTCCGTCTTTCCGTGGGCATCCAGGTCCATATTTTATGAGGCCACCTATCTTCCGGCATTCTTTTGAGGTGTCCGTACCATATTAATCTCTTCCTTTCTATTCTATCTATTATGTCGTTTTCCATCTTCATTTTGTCCCTTATAGTTGTATTTGGGATATGCTCCAATCTCGACACTCTGCAACTCCTTCTCATCGCATCCATTTCGAGCGCTTGTAATTTTTTTTCGTTTTTCTTATTCATGTCCCATGTTTCTGAATTGTATAGGGCTATGCCTTCCACTATGGACCGATATATATTTTTTGTATCCTGTTTGATCCCTTTGCTCCACTCAGACCCCATTAGCCTTAACTGATCTGTCAATTCAGTTGTCTAACTAGCAGGGGCTCCCTTTAAACGTGATATGGACATTGAAATAATCTGACACTACTGGCAAACAGCCATATTATTCTGCATATTACTTGCATATTTCAGCATTTTTAACTGCATATTTTGGCAGTTTTTACTGCATAATAAAAATCCAGTTTCCGTTAACACAAAAAGTTTAATTTCAATTAATTTGATCACAATTCTGATAAATTATTTGAACTCTATTTCTATATCATTAACAAATTAGCTGATGGAGAGATGATAGAATTTTAAACAATTTATTCAAATTATACTCCCCCCCTCCCACCCCACCTCTTTAACTTAATTTACTATCATCAAATTTTAACGTTTTAATAATTTCATTATAATGTGTATTAATAATTTTAATATTTTAAGTGGCCAAATTATCTTCCCATTATTGTTTGAATCTAATCTTTTCTCCCCTAAATTAAAGATTGAAGGGCTAATTTAGATTTTATTAAAAGCTCATTAATTAACAATTAAATTTAATTCTTCTAGCTAGGCTATCTTCTCTTATTTACTAATTAATTAATTCTAATTAGGTTGCCATGGCAACAACAATGTAATTATTATTATTGATATAGAAAATAAACAAACATGTTTTTAGTTCTAACTAATATACATGTGTAATTCATAATTTATTTATAATATGAGCCGTTTTATTTTTTCCAGTCCATTTTACTTATATTAAGTATATAGAGATATTTAAGGGTTTGTATTTAAATGGTTTGAAAAATATTGATTGGTTTATTTAACGCATTTTCTAAGCACGATCACAATCTGACCAATCAGAATCGTTCTAATAATTTAACGCTTTGCCATTGGCTATGCACTGGCCAATCAGATTGTTTGGCTCATACAAACATATATACATACAGACATACTTTTCCATTTCATATATAATATAATATATAAATTAAATAAATATTAAATTAAATTAAATATGGGATTTCAATTGAATCAAACCATTTCATTACTTCAAGTTAGTGAACAAACAGAACATACTACTAAGTTTTACACTCTACAATAATCGAGGGAAGTGTCAAAATTCCAATAAACGAACGAAAATATTTATGTTATTAACAGTGTTGCCACTCATATAAAAATAGAGAAATTATTGAGTATAATTTTTGAACTAAATATTATGTCTTTTGCGGAAAGTGAACTTACACCACTTTCAAAGTAATTATATTTGTAATTTTATTAACACTTAATGACTTACGGGGTAGAGCTGTACCCCAATAGCACTTTGAATTATAATATTTCAGGATTTAGGTTTCTTAGGAAACTGAAATCCTGTGACATCTCTAAACTTTACATTGCCAAAATCTTGGAAAAAAATCTGTATTAAACCGCCTCTAATAAAACAAACGATGTTATAGACTGGCGGGGTAAATTGCAATCCCAACGGTATTTTGGTGTAAAAATTAATTTTTTAAGAATTAAATTAAAATAAATGTGATTTTTATATGTTATTATTGTATGGTATACAATATTACATGAAAAAAAAATTGTTTTTTTTTTTTTGAATTTTAATAACTACGTAAATTTATATTGACAAAATGATGAAAATTTTGAAGTATTTTTTTTTTTTGGAACTGTTTATTATAAAAAGATCTTACCAGATTGCATTAATTGTTATCATTAACTAACTTTTTAAAATTTAAAAATTGGACTTACACCACTTTCAAAGAAAACAGCTCAATAATTATATATTGAATAAGTATTAAAAGTTATATCATATCTCGTCAAAAATTACTAATATCGAAGGTTTTTTTAATGAAATTGATAAGAGAAGGAGTTATACCAAAAAGGTGCACCTCCTAAAGGCTTATGTTTATTGTTCCATCAGATTGTAGATAAGTTCGAAATGATGAGTCCTAAATCAAAGGCTTTTCGAGGGTGTGACAATGTCAAATACCATCTGTCCATTTGACCGGGTGCCGAGTATTGGTTTATTTGTTTGCCTGGCCCGTTTGTCTGTCCATTTTAGTATAGATATTTTCTTCCTAAGTTCATTTTTATTTTATTGATTGAGCCCATTGTGTTTCCGATTACCTACTCCCTCGTTGTCAAATGGTAACGGATATCTCAATGTCGATTTGGATTGGCTGGTCCACTTTTCACGGGGCAAAATCTCGCCTATATTGTTTTGTCTTATATTTAAACTATCATTCCAATACACAATTTATTTATTGAAGGAGACAATAAAAGAGTGTGTCTTCTGCTGGAATTATAAACTTTATTTATTTATAACGAGACTATAGATTCATAAATTAATTTCTGTGAATCCATTGTAATAGACTGATGAAGAGGGCAAAGCCCTCGAAACTATAGTTTCGTTATAAATAAATAAAATTTATAATTCCAGCAGAAGACACACTTTTTATTGTCTTCTTCAATATATAAAAATTCTGCTACTCTCGGCACAAAAACTTTCAATTTAATATAAAAAGATCGTTACTCTAATTGCCACAATTACAAATCCTCATGAAGAATACATTTGGTGGAAAGTATTCGAAGTTACAAGAAGATCTCCTACTTAAAATCAACCATGCACCCGAAAAAGAAGCTTTAAATTTGTATTTTAAATTGAGATTGAAATATTCTACTGCAAGTAAAAATATCTGGTTACACAATTTATTTGTAGAAAAATACAACTTGAATATTAAATATTTAAACATTTGAAAGGATTAAAAAAAACTTACCAACTGCTCTTCTTGATTGGTGAGCCTAAATAATGATACTCTACCACGTAATGGACTAATATAAAATGGGATAGTATAATTTCATTCTGTTATAATAAAGAAGAGCTAAAATAAACGTGTAGATTTAGCTTTATTTACTTTTTCAACAATACAAATAAATAATCAATAAAATATTGAAAAGAAAACCAATTAATGACCAAACAATTAATTAATTAGATTTAATTATACTTTGCATTCTAGAAACCTAGCAAGAAAGAATGTCTCTTGAGAATATTTATTTATTAAATTGAAAGTTTTTGCCGAGAGTAGCAGAATTTTTATATATTGAAGGAGACAATAAAAGAGTGTGTCTTCTGCTGGAATTATAAATTTTATTTATTTATAACGAGACTATAGTTTCGAGGGCTTTGCCCTCTTCATCAGTCTATTACAATGTATTCACAGGAATTAATTTATGAATGAAAGGTTAACATCTTTCATGTGGTTAGGTTAAGAAATTACACAGGGTGGGCAAGTTAAGAATTGACATTTATACTTGTTTTATTATTTTGACTGTAGGTGGCGATCGTGAAGTTTATATTTGAGTAGCTATTTTTAAAATAAAGCTTTCGGGAATTTCTATTTTACGATTTAAGAATTTTTTTGGTGAATTATTGTATGATTTTAAAATTTCTAACGATTCGAAAATACTAATTTTTAAAGGATCTAATTCTGATCTAATTAATTTAATATTTGATTCATCTGGAAAACAATGTTTCTCGGAGATTAAATGGTCTGCAAATGCACTATGCCCTGTGTTATTTCTTAACCTAAACACATGAAAGATGTTAACCTTTCATTCATAAATTAATTCCTGTGAATACATTGTAATAGACTGATGAAGAGGGCAAAGCCCTCGAAACTATAGTCTCGTTATAAATAAATAAAATTTGTAATTCCAGCAGAAGACACACTCTTTTATTGTCTCCTTCAATATTTATTTAGGTATATCATTGCTGTATTGATACAGACCCAAGTTAGCCTTCTGTAGTGTTTCTTAGAAAATAATAATAATGATTGATTTCGAAGCATATTTAGATAATTTAGAATGTCACAAAGTTAAACGAAGACGTTTAATAAATCAAGAAATTTTCAAGGATTTTGGGTTTCGGGATTTTGGGACTACACTGTCGTTTTCCTTGTATTCCACCGAAATTGTTTGGTGAGCTTAAATAATAATACTCCACTAAGTAATGGACGAATATCAAATGGGATAGTATAATTTCATTCAATTATAATACTTATAGTAAAATATAGAAGAGAGCTAAAATAAACGTGTAGATTTAGCTTTATTTACTTTTTCTACAATACAAATAAATAATCAATAAAATAATGTAAACAAAATAAATTAATGATAGAACAATCAATTAATTAGATTTAATTAGGCTTTGTATTCTAGAAACCTAACAAGAAAGAATATCTCTTGAGAATATATCCATTTATATCATTGCTGTATTGATAAAGAAGCAAGTTGTCCAAATATTATGCCCAAAAAAGTAACAATTTATTGTTGATTATTAAAATAAATAGATATTAAACAACTAAGTATATTTATTACCGCCAGGGGTTTTAAGAGGATGAAAATGACTCTGACGTACCGAGTCTTGAAACAAATTGTCACTTTTTTTATTATTATTATTTAATAAAAGAGGGGATGAGCGATTCTTTCACTAGAATTTGATGGAAGAAAATTACTAAAAAAGGCGTGGATAGAATCATCCCTTTTTCTTTAGAACTAATCCATTGCCAAATACAAGTTCAGACTTGTTTCAGATTATTAGAGATTAATTCCTAAATTGCTATTATTCTAGGAATGGCCTTTGCCTTTTAAGAAATACTCGTTACAAAGAGAGTTATGTTTTTCATTATCCTTAGGCTGCCTTTGAATCAATTCAGCATTGAATTTTACCACTCCGCACCTTTCAATATAGAAAATACTTCTAATTAATTTTTTTTAATTTAATTAACAATTTATTAAACCACAACTACCTAATTAATTCAATTTTCTAATTTTAATATACCTATAATAATATATATTTGTAATGAACTATTAGCGAGTTTTTAAAATTAAAAACACAATTAATAAAAGAAAATTAAAAAAACATCAATAATTAATTTTATATTTTTATTGACAAACCCACTTGTTAATAATTACTTTAATAATTAAGAAAACAAACAAACAATCAAATTAAATAATGAGACCCAGACAGTGGTTGAATTATCGACCCAAAAACTTCCTAAACCCTGATTTTAGTATATCATAGTATTGATACAGACTCAAGTTGGCCAAAAAAGTAACATTTAATTGTTGATTATTAAAATAAATAGATATTAATCTCTCTCTCTCTCTCAACTAAGTATATTTATTATTAATCTCATAATTTCAGGGGCTTACATTTACATCAAATTGTTCCTTATTTAAACTTGCCATTAAAAGTTATATATTTGGAAAAACAAGTTTCTTCAGTACCTCCATACAATAGACGATACAATAATGAGTACAAGTTTTAGCAGCTCATAATAGATAGTACCCTCCTGATCCCACCAAACACAGAGCATATTGTCTTCCTTCCATAGCGATTTCGATGTTTTTCTTGGAGTTACCCATGATCTTTTACGCTTAGAATTCTCGAAATATGTATATCCATTTTTCTTCGCCAGTTTACAAAAGCCACGTACGTTTTGAGATTCTAGAATAAATAAATAAATAAATAAATAAACTGCAACGGATCGTTGCTATACTTTATCCAAGTTATTTGAAATATAAATTAATTATAATTTCAGTATATAGATACAAGAATTTCTCATTTAATATAATAAAGATAGATAATATTAAACAAATTAGTTTTAAAAAATCCGTCCATGTTCTAATATATGTAGAAATTGATTTTCATTTAAAAGTACCATTCATTAATAGTTTATTTGATATATAACAATAGTCCAGTTAGCATTGTGCCTGGCTAGTAGAGTCTACCGTGATTCCGGCTTTTCCCTGGCGGCGTTGCGACCTCCGATTCCAGCCAGTGGTCCCTCCAGGTTGACGGTCGGTGCTCGTGCCTGGAATCTGAATAGGATCAAATAATTGGGTCACTCGCTGTCAATGAATCAATGCACTTCATTAACGTTATTCAAAGATAGCCATTTGAACTCACTAATATTTGAAAGGGTCATTTAAAAGAAATTACCGGAGGAAATGACTCCGGGAAAATAGCGATGGAAAGGATTGATTTTTGTGAACTATCTTTTTTAATTTTAAATTAAATTAACACACTCATTAGGATATAAATCTAGCTGTATTTATTAATATTTCAAAAAACCCACTAATTTGAAAATTACCCCATTTTCATTTTTCTCTTTTTTATGATTAAATCTCGACTTTATTAGTGTCAATAAAATTTCGGTCTGCCAGAGCATTGTAGATGTTGTTGTATCGTCCCAAACTCAACAATCTTATTATTAGTAGGAGAAGTTCTTAGGTTTGTGGAAAAAGCAAATTATAGGTATTAATTAACCATCCTTACAACATTTCGACAATATATTTCGTCTTTCTCAAGTACCAAAAAACAATAAACGATACAATAATGAGTACAAGTTTTAGCAGCTCATAATAGATAGTACCCTTCTGATCCCACCAAACACAGAGCATATTGTCTTCCTTCCATAGCGATTTCGATGTTTTTCTTGGAGTTACCCATGATCTTTTACGCTTAGAATTCTCGAAATATGTATATCCACTTTTCTTCGCCAGTCATAATTCGAGAAATGATTTTCTTTTGTACCAGGCGAGCAGCATTCGCAAGTGATTTTGCGTCTTTCCACTTTCTGGATCTTTCCCATGGCTTTCAAACATTTGGAGACGGCTTCTTGTGTAACATTTAATTGATCCGCGAGTTATTGTTGCGTATGAGCGTCATTCTCATCCAACAATTCTTGCAATTCGGCGTCTTCAAACTTTTTAGGTGGTCTTCCGCGTTCTTCTTTTCTGACGTCAAAATCGCCATTTTTGAGTTTTTTAAACCAGTTAAAGCACTGCGTAATTTACCGTACTTTTTAGGCACAAAATTCTACATGTTCAACGCTATGTATTTGTATTAAACTTGTATTGTTTTGAGTTAAAATTATTTGGTAAATGTAAAAACAAGAAAATAGCACCAATGAAGTGTTTTTCACAGACAATTTCATATACAACTAGAGCCATCTATACCTAAACAAATTCCGGTTTCATATTTATAGACCTAGTAGGTATACTCCAAACAATTCGATTAAATTTGGCTGGACTGAAAAAGATTATCAGTATGCAGTAGCCATTGACGATCACAAGAAACAAGAAACCTCTCATATTGTTAACCGAGGGGTGAACCGCGAATTAATATCGTATACACCTACTTCCACTTTCATTTCCAAATATTTCCAAAAAATTCCAGTACTTTAAATACTAAAATAATTTCACATAATTTCAAAGAAGTGTACACCGAATTCCAATCGTTAACTTTGGCGATCTATACAACAACGGGTGTTTTGACTGTATTCATATAATATGATTAATGAACTCATTCGAGTCATATAAATAACTTTTCTCGAAAAAGAAAACAACAAAACAGTAATATTTTTACTTTTGTTTATTCTTCTGACGTAATTTCTCAAAATATTACTCTTCCCCGAAGGTATTTGAACCCCTTGGACACTTGAAAGGCGATGTGTCAGCACCCCCCCAGGTGGGTTATATAATTTATGAACAAATTATTTGTATATTAGGAGGACATCACACATTTCTTGGGATGACTTGAAATCGACGTTTTTATTAGCAGTCCTTTAGACCTTCAGCCCTCAAGGGTCCTCTGGTCGTCGCTCAAGAAACTTTCTTTTAACTCAAATACCAGCCCTTTTTCATTATTTCGTTAATTAAAAAGTTTCCGTATATACTAGAAGAAAAAAGTATTTTACAATAATTATTCTTTGTTCTTAAAGAATTTAATGTGATTTACTTTGATAATATATACGCCTTTGTGTCCCCTCAATTAACTAATTTTCTTTATATAAAATGTATTTCATTTGAACAGTGATTAAAGAGTTGAAAACTAATTTTTTTTTCTGTGTGTGTGTCTCGAAATAACGTCGTTTTTCTTTCTTTCGTCCCCCCCCCCCCCCCATCCGAATTTACTCAAAAGTCAAACTCTTTCCGAGAGCGCTCCGTTGAAGCAGCTTGATTTGCAAGCGATTTGCATTAATTTAACGTTTTGTTTATTCTGGGCACATACCTTAAGGCAGGGGGAGGGAAAAGTCTTATAAATTGAATTTATTGACCGATTGTACATCGTTCAAATAATAATAAAAAGAAAAGCGGCTTGACAGCTGCTGCTGCGTCCGGGGACGTTGACAAGTGTACCGCGACGACTGAGCATTAGCACACAGTCGTAGTTAGCTTAATTTTGTCAATTCACAAAGAACATTGCAAGCTCTCCTTTGTGTGTAGCTCAGCCATTTCGTTGGCTCTTTTTTTTTAAATAAATAACCATCGGGGCAACACAATCAGTGCTGTGAATGCAAACTTTGATTAAACTCGGAGGCCTTTGCCATACATACTAATTATATGGTGGGAGAGCGCACCAATTTAATGGATTGCTGTCTTTTTAGAGAGACGAAGATACGATTAAAGGAATTTAATGTCCAAGAGACATTCTCCAAATAAAAATTAGAAGGAAAAAAAACCAAAATTGTCTTTTATCTTAAGACACAACTGTTGAAACGGAATCCAAACAGAATTGAATATAATTGACATTAAATTTTCTATTAATAGATTTATCATTATATATTCCAATGGAGGGGGCAACTTAGGCCTTAAGAGGTTTGTTGTAACTCCTTCTCTCATCAATTTCATTAAAAAATAAAAATTATTGTAGGTATTTGCAATATAGATCTAATTTTTTAAGTTGATATATCACTGTTCAACAAAAATTAAACAAAAATTTGTATCTCTGTAAACCTAACAATGGATTCCAGTAGAGTTTTATACGCTGATTATCATGCAATTTCCCGATTTGTTACAACAGGTCAGAGTCTTGAGATATTATCGGTCAAAACGACGAAAAAGGCCATTTTGACCTATTAGATATTATACAATATATTTGAAATCAAAATATTTTGTTGACATATTAGAAAAATAATTTTTAAAGAAAAAATAAAAACCGACTTCAAAAAATTAAATGCAACAAATAAATACACTAAAAGGTATAAAATAATTATTATCTTATTTAGTTACAACTAAACGGCGAAATATTAACATGAAATTACTTTTTGAAGTCGGTGCCAAACAAACTTATATAAGCGATCGTACCCGCCCAACGTACTAAGTAAGATCCGTCGAGTGCGATTCATAAAATGTATATGTTTGGTACCGACTTCAAAAGTAATTTCATGTTAATATTTCGCCGTTTAGCTGTAAATAAATAAGATAATAATTATTTTATACCTTTTAGTGTATTTTATTTGTTGCATTTAATTTTTTGAAGTCGGTTTTTATTTTTTTCTTAAAATTATTTTTATTTTTCTCTTTTAGTGATGTTATTAATAGTGATCATATCATCAGAACTTGACCAAATTCATATGACACTCATCCCTAAGAAAAAAACACTAAAAAAAAATTCAGTCGAATAGAGAACCTCCTCCTTTTTTGAAGTCGGTTAAAAATAGCTTCCTCTTTGATTTTCAAATTACCACTTGTTTGTAGCTTAATTAGAACTCAAGTTATAACCTAAAAACTAAGACCATGTTTTTTTATCTATGTTTATTATCCTTTATAATCACGTAGTTTTAGTTTTTTTTGGCTTATATCGAGTTTTAATCCATTTAAAAGCAAGTGATAATTTGAAAATCAAAGAGGAAGCTGTTTTCTATTACGTCAACAAAATATTTTGATGCCCTTTTTCGCCGTTTTGATCGAAAATATCTCAAAACTCTGACTTGTTGTAAAAAATCGGAAAATTGGATGATAATCAGCCTGTAAAACTCTACAGGAATTCATTGTTCGGTTTACGGATACAAATTTTTGTTTAATTTTTGTTGATCAGTGTAATTAAGGTTAGGATTTATTTTTGGTGTCTTTCCACAGCCGTACGGTACATAGTGTGACATTTTTAAAATTAAAATCACTAGAAAATCATAAGATGATACATCTGTTAAATCCGATGGAATGGAATATTTTAATTATATGTCAGAGGGGTTGTTTTCCACCCCCTCGGGGAAAGCCAGATGGCCCGGATTGCTGTTACTGGCACTCGAGTTCGATTCCCGAGGGGGTGAAAAACAACCCCTCTGACATATAATTACAAATATTCCATTCCATCGGATTTAATAGATGACACCATCTTATGATTTTCTAGTAAATTTGAATCTATTACCATCGGCAAATTAATATCTTTCATATTAAAATCACTTATAATCATATCAACACACAATGATAATGTCCGGTAGACCAATATGGCGGAGCCGCCTACTAGAGAGCTTCACTTTTTCAATCTGTTAACTCTGTGCATTGCGTTAAAAACTCAAAAAAATTTTACTTTTTAATTTTCTCAATTATTTTTATATCTATTTTTTATTAATATTATAATTTTTCTAAATCTATATTCGTGATAAAAGAAATATTTAAGAGAGAATTCTTCCTTTGAGATACCTTCTTATTTCATTAGATGTCTCTTTATGGATCTATATCGCGCTTAAAGATAATTATCTATATTTTTTAAGATTCTCTTCTCTCAAATTCAAACTCTATTGATAACAATCAAAGTATTTCCCTCATATTTATGAAAATATTTTTTTTAAGTATAAGAAAATTAATTTAATAGTACCATTTACACATTTAATGAATGGCTTTTTGGTAAGAATTCATAATCTATAAAAAAAATTTCACCATTTAATTATTTATTGGTAATAAAATTTTTCGAATTTAATTGATTGTATATTGATAAGTTAAAATATCTTCCATAAAGATAATTTTCATCTTTAAAAATCTTTAAAAAAGTGATATTATATTACCTAATTAATTCATTTTAATTAGATTGACATGACAACAATAATGTAATACTATATATATGAGCCTAGATTAATTTGTAACAACGCTCAGAGAATGCTGCCGATAGGGAGCGCTGATGCCGTCGATATATTTGCGGCAAATTTGAAATATAATTGTAATTGTAATTTGAAATGAAAAACTCCAATTGATTTTAAATTAAGAAACATTAAATATATTGATAATTATTTCTCCCCGCCCCCCTTCACCACTCAAAAATTAAATATTCAATTCGCTTTTCATTACGCACAGAAAAATAAATTAATCACATCTTATTTGATTTATATTTTATATATTATTTGTTTATTTTTTAATAATTTTCCACTTTTTTATAATTTTTTAAAAATCTCAATTTTGTTATTCTTATTTTTGGATTTTTACAAACACATCCATGCCCGAGTTTCTCATGGCAATACTGGCGGGAGCAGCCTGTCATACAAACAACACCTGATCTCTTTTAAATATTTGGAGCCTTATATCCATTATCGAATTTTAAAAAAAATGATATAACAATGACAAAAAATATCACAATGCTGTAGGTTAAAGAAAAAAAAAATACTTCCAGATTCATATCTAGAGCCTCATTTCTGTAGCTGTGTCAGGACGAAAATGAGACGAAACTTTTAAGAGACTATGTATTTTACAGGTATACATTTGGAGTGTGGTGTTTTATGTGGAATAAAATTTTTGGACCGAGACGCTGCCCGCCAGGGCACCAGCTCCGGCACGGCCTCGAAGCTCGTTATTATTATTGATATAGAAAATAAACAAAACAAAAGTAAACATTAATCCTAACCTCAATACCTACTGCTGGGAGTATAAGGGCCGGTTGTATGTCGCAAAGTAAATGCTTTTTACCATCTACCGTTTGTTAGTGATAAAAAGCATGTACTTTGCGACATACAACCGGCCCTAACAAAGCTGAAAATGATCTCGCGGCAACAAATGAATAGTGATGAGCAAATCAAGACCAAGACCAAGACTGTGGTAGATTTGGTATCAGTCTTGGTTTCGCTCATTCGGTCATGGTCTTGTTCAAATACTTCTAGTATTGGCCATCTAACCCTTTACTTAAATTTTTTAAATAATTTTTATAATCACCATATTTATTCACGTTCTACCATAATATATCGTCGCTGATCTTACAAAACCTGGTAAGTCCTAAATTCATTGTTTGCCAGAAAACAATAACAACATTTTAAACAACAATACATACAAATACAATGCAGTATTTATTATTTGTCCGCGAAATTATATTAGAATTGATCTAGATTAATTTGTAACAACGCTAAGAGAAATTTCTCCAAAAAATTTCCCTCTTAACTAGAATTAGAATCGAACCTACGAACTCTTGAACTAAGGTCATCTGCTTTAAACACTCGACCAATGTAAGATTATTATTTATACCATGATTTCTATTACTAAAACTACAAATTTTTGATTTAGACTTTGTGTCGAGATAATATTGTATTCATTTGAACTCGAATGAAAATGAAAAAACACCAATTGATTTTAAATTAAAAAACATTGAATATATATTAATTACCGAGGCAAATTTGAAATATAAATGTCAGTTCGGATTTTAAACTGACAGCTCCAATTGATTTTCATTAACCAGGCAAATTTGAAATATAATTTTAATTTGCAATCGAATTTTGAAATGAAAGACTCTAAAAAACTTTAAATTAAGAAACATTAAATATATTTTTTGTAATTAATTAAATTAATTGAACCGCGTAAATTTGAATAATTTCCATGATTCAGCCTGCGAATTTTTTGCAGTTCATAAATCATTTCATTATTTTTGTTTTGAAAAGGAAAAATGAAATTTAAATATATTCATAATTATTCCCCCCCCCCTGCCACTCAAAAATTAAAGAGGCGAAACTTTTAAGAGACGATGTATTTTCGGTAGTTTACGGGTATACATTTGGAGTGTGGTTTTTTAAGAGGAATAAAATTTTTGGACCGAGACGCTGCCCGCCAGGGCACCAGCCCGGAGGGCCGAGCTTCGAGGGCGTGCCGAAGGCCCGAAAAGCTCGTTATATTAGAATAGAATAATAAGGTTTCAATAGACAGATGCGCCGTGAAAAGTTGGTCGGTATAAACGTACCTACCTATAATACGTATTTGACCAAAAATCGGACTTACGAGGTTTTGTAAGATCAGCTACGATATATAGATATATAAACTATAAATAAATAGTATCTTGCTAATAAAAATTTATTCAAATTCAATTAAGAAAAAACCTATAATATCAGAACTTGTCTTGAGTAGGTATTTGGTCTTAGTTTCTGAAAATATTTTTTTAAGTAAGAAAAATTAATTCCAATATAGGTACCATTTGCACATTTAATAAATGGCTTTTTGGTGAGAATTCATAATCTATAAAAAAAAACATTTCACCATTTAATTATTTATTAGTAATAAAATTTTTCAAAATTTAATTGATTGTATATGGATAAGTTAAAATATCTTCCATAAAGATAAATTTTCATCTTTATCTCTTAAGGAAATTAAAATCAATTTATTTATTATATAGGTAGAATTATTATGCATTAATCGCGTGATGTTATAGTATTATTAAAATCTAATTTGCATTTTAAGTTAAGGTTATATTTTATTGTATAATTTCGTTATAAACTTTTCTGTGTGTTTATTCTCTCGTTGACAAGATTAAATATCCCGACGTTAGTTAACCCTCCTCAAATTTCTCTGTAACTGATATCAAACAAGATTCTCTCTCTCATATCGATTTTAATGTGTGGATATCTAAGGCTATTATCTATGTCTAGATATGTTCAAATTATTTATTTCCTGGGATAGAAGGAAGAAATTTCCCTTGGGACCATAGGGCGGCTTGTTCCCTGGGGACGTTCATCTCAAACTCCAAAGATCTCCACTGCCCTCTACATATAACCTCTTGGGAATGTAACCTCGTCGTATAGCTTTCAAAATGCCACCTGCTATATATAATCTTTGGTTGCTTTGCGAAACTTACTTCTTGCAAAGGCTTTTTTGATGTGTAAACATTTCGAGGAGAAATCTTTTGCTTGATTGAAAGGGAATTGAAAGATCTTTCTATACCTTTGAGGTTTTTTTCAATTTTTTATTACTCTATGAACTAAATCAAATGTATTTGATATCATGAATTGATTATGTTTATACATTATATAATTACCACTTACGAAGCCCGTCTTTGGCTAGATTCTCCTCAAATACTGATATATTAATAGTTAAGATATCAGTTTATTATAAAATGTGCCAATCAATATAATTAAAATCTTCTTCTTCTTCTTCTTCTTGTTTTTAAACGTATAGGTTTGTTTCTTCAGATCGTCATGCCATCTTTCTTGGGACGACCTCTACTTCTTATTCAACGGCTTGTTGGTCATCACTTCTTTACTATAGAATTAAAATAAAAATTAAAAATAAATAATTAAAATAATTCAACTAAGGTATCATAAAATAGATAAATTATATATTAGAATATATAGAAAGTGGCTTAAGCTCAATTAATCCCAACCTGACCCCCAATAAGATGTCTTTTATAATTATGTAAAATTATATATTTATTTATAACGAAACAAAATTTCCTTTATAAATTTCTACTATTGAAAATAATTTAAAAATATTTTTTATAATTCTTTCGATAAGACTCAATATGTTTGTCCGGTCATTTAATATGGCGGCAGGCCGCACCCCCGGAAGGGGTTCCGTCACCTTGCTTCACTCTTTACCCGTACAATCTACAAGCCACACCCCCTCTGTTTACTCTGTGGTTCTTATTCGATAGAATCGTTCCTTTGGACTTTGAATTCGGCTGAGGTTCGGCCATCTTCGTGTCGCCCCACCCCTCAACCAATAGTCAACGTCAACTCAGCGAGTGACATTCAATATAGCCCACAGGTCTAGGCTTTCTGTGGGCGGGGCTCATAGTCAAGGGGTAGTGGTGTGCAATTTATTTTTGAACGGAACCCTAATATAAAAAAAGGAAAAAATTTAAATTTATCAAAGATTCTAAAATACTTAGGTATTCACCATCTGCGAAGCCCTCCTTCAGAAGGCATCTTGCTGTCTCCTTGAGCTCCATAGAGGATTAAAAAATTTAAATTTCTTCATTTTAATAAATTTTATTTGTCATGAACTATTAGTGGGTTTTAAAATAACAATTAAATTTCCTATTTTTAATAAATTTTATTTGTCATGAACTATTAGTAGGTTTTAAAATAATAACGTTTAGGGAAAGCGGTGTTGGTTTATAGTGAAACATATTAAACACAGGAATTATTTAACGGATTATAGTGGGGTTTCACAAAGTGGGAATAAAATTAAAAAAATTAAAAAATCATTTAAATTATATTTTTGAGATTTTTTATTTATCTCTATATACATAGTCTTATTTCGAGCTATGAATCCTTCATCAGCACGTTTACCAAAAAATATAATTTAAAAGATTTTAAAATTTTTTTAATTTTATTCCCACTTGGTCAAACACCACTATCTATAATCGGTTAAATAATCCTGTGTTTAAAATAATCATTTAAATTTCTTCATTTTAATAAATTTTATTTGTCATGAACTATTAGTGGGTTTTAAAATAACAATTTAAATCCCCTATTTTTAATAACTTTTATTTGTCATGAACTATTAGTGGGGTTTAAAATAACAGTTTAAATTCCCTATAGGTATTTAAAAAAATTATTTGTCACGAAATATTGTTGTTTTTTTTAATAATAATTGAAATTTTCTAATATTAAATTTTTTTATTTGTTACGAACTATTAGTGATTAAGCGTTTTTAAAATATATTTTTTTTTTTATTTATTGGCATCGGGTAAAAACCCATTTTGCCAGCCAATATATTAAAATAATAATTTAAATTTCCTAATTTTATTTGTCACGAACTATTAGTGGTTTTTTTTTTAATAATAATTTAGATTTCCTAATTTTAATCAATTTTATTTGTTATGAACTAATTGTTGTTTTTAAAATTCAAAAATCACGCCGGCAAGCCGATTATTATCACTATTGATAATTATTTTTTATAATGTACCTATATCTATATTTCTAATGAGTTTTTTTTCTTTGATTCCAGTTTCCTGGATGCGAGGAGGCCTGTCGTTTCCATCGTGAAAGTGGTGATGGTGTTGCTCAAAGTCAACCCGTGATCCATACCCGAGGTGATCAGGTGGCGTTAATTCGAGGAGCCACAGTATCTTGGCCTAGGCCGCCTACAGCTCCGCCAAGTACGCCTCTGGTCTATTTGGTAGTTCGAAGACAACAAATGGGTGCGATATGGACCCAAGTCATTCAAACTGTCGAGCTGAGCGCTGAAATACCCGAACGGGCCATGGCCTCCAGTAAAAATGCACCAACCGTTCGAGTTCTAGTCGTATCACCGCAAGGCCTCATGACCATCTATAGTCCGGATGAGAAACGATCACCGGGAATCCATTCTCGACTTGCATCTCAATCACCTGTCAGACGGCGTATCAACACGGAATTAGTTGCACCCACAACCCAGGTATATATAATTTTATACTCTTTCAACAAACTTTGTAACATGATAACCACGATCAGAAAGTTGAAAACATTAGTTGCATAGCGGTTGATCCAAAAGACACATAAATAAAAAAAGTGATATTATATTACCTAATTAATTCATTCTAATTAGATTGACATGACAACAATAATGTAATTATTATTATTGATATAGAAAATAAACAAAATAAAAGTAAACATTAATCCTAACCTCAATACCTACTCCTGAGAGTATAAGAAAGCTGAAAATGATCTCGCGGCAACAAATGAATAGTGATGAGCAAATCAAGACCAAGACCAAGACTGAGGTAGATTTGGTATCAGTCTTGGTTTTGCTCATTCGGTCATGGTCTTGTTCAAATACTTCTAGTCTTGGTCATCTAACCCTTTACTTAAATTTTTTAAATAATTTTTATAAGCACCATATTCATTCACGTTCTACCATAATTTATCGACGCTGATCTTACAAAACCTCGTAAGTCCTAAATTCATTGTTTGGCTGAAAACAATAAAAAACATTTTAAACAACAATACATACAAATACAATGCAGTATTTATTATTTGCCCGTAGCTCGAAATTAAATTGGAATAGAATAATAAGGTTTCAATAGACAGATGCGCCGTGAAAAGTTGGTCGGTATAAACGTACCTACCTATAATACTTATTTGACCAAAAATTGGACTTACGAGGTTTTTTAAGATCAGCGACGATATATAGGTATAAGTTATAAACTATAAATAAATAGTATCTTGCTAATAAAAATTATTCAAATTCAATTAAGAAAAAACCTAAAATATCAGAACTTGTCTTGAGTAGGTATTTGATCTTGGTTTTGATCTTTGTCTTGTTATTTTTCTCGGTCTTGGTGTTGTTTTTCTGCAAAGCCAGGACTAATTCTGCTCATCACTATAAATTAATTGACACTTAATTAGGTAATTAGCTTATTAGCGGCCATTGGCATAGGCCAAAAGAGTTGCACAACCAATGAAATTTTATTTGAGCTAACAAATACTCGTTACGTGTGAAATGTAGTTGTATTTTTGAATATTTCTTTTATAATAAAAGATTCTAACTGTGAAATTGAATCTTGGTGATTAATCCAAAACCTAATCTCATGTAGATTCAAATTTTTAAGCAGATTTTGCAAACGGGATAAAATATTTAAACTTGTATTTTTATCAGATCTATTAACACTCGAATAACGATCCTTTAGCCAATCGTAGAATCGTTGTCTTCGCGCTAATTACCATACAATACGCTCTCACTTTATTATTGGATACATCATCATGTTAACGGCCCTAACGAGATATATTTAATAATCTCACCTAAAGCCTCATTTACGTGAAACACACACTTTTCAAACATATAATTCCCAACCAAATTAGATATTTAACCAAACAAGCGCATTCACCCTTCGATTATCCATAATAATTTTAGGGCCAGTTTCATAAAAAAAAAAAAACTGATCCATGACTCACTTTAAATCTGAATTGAGAATCAACTAGTCAGCGCACCCGGTCTCAAGGATTAAAAAATAGGTTGGCAACGCGAAATTCCCTGCTTTTTAGCTATTTTTATCAAAACAATTATACATAATAAAATTCAATAGGAAATTTTTTGCACCTATCTATACGAGGTGTGTTTAAAAGAAAAGGTGAATTTTATATTTCCGCGGGCTGTGTACATTCGATTATCGAATTTTTTTGTTATGTTGGTATACATGTGTTAGTCATATGTTGGCATTATCAGCCCATTTGAATTAGTAGTTTGTTGTTGAAACCTGAAAAGGTTAGTCACGTTTGTGTGTGTTCTTCGATTTTTGACTTTTGAAAAAAAATGGATCAAAGAATATGTATTAAATTTTGCGTTAAAATGAAATAAAGTGCTCCAAAATAGATATTGATGAATAAATAAATATTTTTCAAAAAATTCAAACTTCACCTTTTCTTTTGAACAAACCTCGTATAGGAATTATAAAACATTGAAATCCACGATTTGTTTTTAATTATTTTGATTTGAAACTTTTACCTATAAAATGTTTTTCTAATGTCAAAAACACTTGGTTTTGAACCAGCGATTTCGGAGAGTAAACTATAGGGGGATCAAGTTTGAGTTCACCCTCTTGTTTTTTTTTATGGAACACATTTCATGACGTTTTGGCCTATTTGTTTCACAGAATGTTTTGCGTCGGATTTGACTTAAAATAAATATTTAATGAATCCATAAATACCTACATTGGTTGAGTATTCTGTGATAAATTTTGTAACTGAAAGGAATAAATATTTTGACAATAGTGTTTCGCTTAGAGATTAATAGCAAGTTCAAACAAATGAAACAATATTCCATCTAGCATTCCATCAATATAATAATTTAATCCAAGATCGAAGATACGAATAGACACACGCCCAAGACTAATATTGAATATAGTTCCAAAGTGTTTTTCATAGGGCATTCGACCGACCGGCCCCTCACTAATCATAAACCAGAAAAACAATTCCCTTGGACGTTTTAGATATGTCATGCGTAAGAATCAAATCAGAGCTCTGGCTTCCATTCCCTCTCGCTCTTCTTAAACGTTAAACTGACACGACTAGCCAAAGAACACCACCACCCTGAACAATTCCATCTGATGCTAGAGCTAGCACAAAGATGGATCGACCTCGGCAAGAATTTTGACAAGAATTGCTGCTGCAATAGGGATCTGGAAGCAAAGAAGCCACCAGAGAAGAGTAGAAGGAATTCAAAGACTTTGGCCCTCACATTAAGAGAGCTTTCTGGCTGGCTACATTATTTTCCCATTTCTACGTCAAACAAGAATAAGAAGGAAAATGAATTGTTTATTAGATGTTTCTCTCACGGCCTTAGGCAGTCTTGCCAAAAACTCAAATTTATAAAATATTATGTTTATTCATATATTTATCGTTTTTTACTAAGATTTACAAGAAGTTAATATTTAAACAACTGTTGGAAATTTAATGAAATCAATATAATATTACGCTCAAATGAATTGTTCAATATCATTTTTTTTTAATTTTTACAAAGAAATGTACATATATAATACATATTTATTTATTTTAAATATGAATCTATCGCTGCTTACCATTAGCAGCATCCCGTCATTTAATAGCCTTATATAACGGGAGCCCCTGCTAGTTGAGACAACAAAATTGCCAGATCAGTTAAGGGTATACACTATACATGTCTGAAAAGTGGAGATAATCATTTTCGTGCATGTTTTTTTCTCTTCCTACCTGAATCCCATAACTCGCAATAATTCGAGAAAAATAAAATATGAATTGTTTTCGTTTGATAAATGTGCGTGTTAAAACCGATTAGGTAGTTACTTCGAATTTGATCAAAAAAGCAATTGGGAATTTATTTTCCGAAAAGGCCTCGGAAAGAAGAATCTGCTATCTATGGACATTTGAAATGCTACAAGCAGGAAAAGACAAGTCTAAACAAGTTTTCGTCTTCTAGGATAGTTGAAATATTTTTTAATGTTTGATATTCTAGAAAGATTATCACTTGGACAAGAATAATACTAATTACCTCATTAGATATAAAACGAATAAAGGAATAATAACACTGCTCGACAAAAATTGAACAAAAATTTGTATCCGTAAACCTAACAATGGATTCCAGTAGAGTTTTATACGGTGATTATCATGCAATTTTCTCATTTTTTTACAACAGTTCAGTTCAGAGTTTTGAGAAACGACGAAAAATTTTGACCTATTTTCGAGTCCCTTTAGATATTAAACAGGGATATTTGAAATATTTTGTTCACGTAATAGAAAACAGCTTCCTCTTTGATTTTCAAACTACGACTTGTGTACCTCAATTAGAACTCGAGTTATAACTAAAAAACTAAAACTACGTGATTATCAATCAACGGAGACAATAAAAGGAATAAATAAAAATTCTGCTACCCTCCGCACAAAAACTTTTAATTTAATAATAAACATAGGTAAAAACCTATCGTCTTAGTTTTTTTAGTTATAACTCGAGTTCTAATTGAGCTAAATTCAACAAGTGAACTGAAAATCAAAGAAGAATCTTTTTTCTATTAAGAAAACAAAATATTTTGGTTTTAAATACTGCGCTGTTTCATATCTATGACGTCTCAATAATGGAACCAAAATGGCCTTTTTCGGTGTTTAGATCAAAAACATCTCAAAACCATGACCTGTTGTAAAAAATTCAAAAACACTATATTGTAATAATCAGCGTCTAAAACTCTACTAGTGTCTATTGTTAGGTTTACGGATACACATTTTTGTTGAGCAGTGATTATAATCAATATTCAATTCCACACTTGGCTGAAACACCTAAATACCTACTAAATGCATTATGGGAAATATTTTCAAAATAATTTTATGGATAAAGGTCTAGCAAGGATCCATTGCAGTTTATTTTTATCGGCTGCTATTATTTAAAAATTGTTAAATTAAAATACTTATATAATCAATTAAACGTCCTAAAATGTTCGAGTTATTTTAAAAATATTTTCATTTTGAAAAAATTCGATTGGTATAAAAAAAGTGCAATAATCATCCATATAAGGAAAACGGCGCCATATTTCATGATGACATCCGTTTTTAATGAGGGCGGAGTAAACTTTTAATTGGTATGTTGAAAGAGGAGGAGGCATGACTAATTCGAAAATCCTACGACAAGAATAAGTCGGAACCCACCCTATTATAAATTAGAACCCAACTCGTTATTATTATTGCGGTTGAGAGCCTAGATATAATACGTTCCTCGTGAATCAAATCTTTCAAGATATGTAATGAATATCTTTTTGTGACAAGTTTAAATTGTTCTTGATTGAACGAACGAAAAACTTTTTGGAAGCTATTCAAAAGTCTGCTGCGATGATGTCGCGCTCTCTCGGGGTCTATATGATTTACGTTTCCAGGGATATATTGCCCACTATGGTTGATTGAATCAAAAAATTGAATGGTATAACAAATCGGATATTTTACTATTAATATCAATGAACAATATCAAGGAGAATTAGAAAAGTTTATTAACTATTCAATTTAACATTATATACGAGCTTCGAGGGCGTGCCGAAGGGGCTATAGTGGTTCTAGAGGGAAGAGTCTCGGGCCTCGGATATTTGACCCCCTATAGGGCCTATCCTATTATATTTCGGGAAAAATTTCTAGCTTGATCAGTCATCAATATATTAGTTTTGGGATTCTATATCTCTACGAGCTTTTCGTGCGTGCCTTCGGCACGCCCTCGAAGCTCGGCCCTCCGGGCTGGTGCCCTGGCGGGCACCGTCTTGGTCAAAAATTTTTATTCCTCTTAAAAAAACCACACTCCAAATGTATACCGATAAACTACCGAAAATACATCGTTTCTTAAAAGTTTCGCCTCTTTAACTTTTGAGTGGCGTGGGGTGGGGGGAGGAATAATGATCAATATATTTAATGTTTCTTCATTTAAAATTAAATGGAGTCTTTCATTTCAAAATTCGAGTCCAAATTAGAAATTCGAATTTCAAATTTGCCTGGTTAATAAAAATCGATTGGAGCTATCAGTTTAAAATCCGCGCTGACAATTATATTTCAAATTTGCCTCGTTAATTAATATATATTTAATGTTTCTTAATTTAAAATCTATTGGTGTTTTTTCATTTTCATTCGAGTTCAAATGAATACAATATTATCTCGACACAAAGGCCAAATCAAAAATATCTAGTTTTAGTAAGAGAAATCAAGATAGAAATATTAATGTCGCAATGGTGTAATCGCTAGAGCCAATGACCATAGTTCAAGAGTTCGTCGGTTCGATTCTAGACAAGAGCGTAATTTTTTTAGAGAAATTTCTCTAAGCGTTGTTACAAATTAATCTAGACGAATATTATATAGTATGTTCACCGACCTCCAGGTTAAACGGCTTAACCGAGTGACTTAACATTTGAAACATAAACTACTGTGGGGTCAATTAACCGGTGTGATTCATAAAAAGTGAACTTTTAGTCCCAGGAGGACATGTTCACCCTGACCTTTTTTTCCTATTTGCTATTCTTATTCTAAGTTCTAATAAGAAAACTCTAATTGGATTTTTTCTACAAATTTAATCGTTTTAAAACCCACAAACAGTTTAATATAATATAATTTATAAAATATTTCCGCAATTGCTAATTACAACAAAGAACATATACATGTATTATGGTATATTATACTATGAAATATGAAATTGTGGGATATTTATTGTCTACTTTAAAAATATTAGTGAATAATACTTATTCTAGGGCCACTACTATGTACTTATGGTAAATAAAATTCTTAAAAAAGTACAAACGACAAACGAATACAAAACTATTATATTGATATGTGCCCTGCGGACACGAGCTAAACCTTGTATCATTATATTACCAGCCTTCTGCCAGCATCTTGGTGTCCAGGAGGCTTCTTGATTTTTTGACCCTGAACATTCGTGGGTTTTAAAATAATAATTTAAATTTTCTAATTTTAATTAATTGGACATAAACTATTTGTGGGTTTTAAATTAGTGGCTCGCGACGGGCAGCATAAGTTCTTTATATATAAAGATTATTAAAGAGAAATACTATATATTGAAATACTATAAAACTAATAAATAATTATAAAAATATTAAATAAATTTTATATTATTTGTAATCATTTACTCAATAAAATAAAGAAATAAAAATTGATCAATTTTTAAGCAGAGGGGGTCTTATTCATGATACTGAAAATAGCAGCTATCGAACAATTTTAGTATTTTTGTAGACAAAAAAATTAAATTCTGTAAAAAATAATTATATGAAAAAATTCACTTGAAAATTTAATAAAAAAACACTTTCCATGCATTTTTCCAAATTTTTATACTTTAAATATTTTTTTGTTTTTTTATTTACAATAAATAAGTTTTCGAATGTGTGCTACTTTTTGTATAGTTTTTATTCGAATTACAATAATTTATTTGTCTATATTTTAAAGAAACCCTACATTTTACAAAATGTCGGTTTAGGTTATTTTTTGGCCTTTTTAGAGGGCAAAAAAATTAAGTGTTGGCGATACTGGCAGTTAGAAATCTTTATAGGCCATTATAAATAATATATATTTTAAATTTTAACCTGTTTGGAAGATGAAATTTATTTCATACAAAACTAATCAGGATAGTATATAGTCAAAAATAATACAATAATAAACCACAATTATGGTGAGTGTATCGGCCCAAGAAGAAAGAATAAATCTTAAACAAGTGATCGTATCACATAAATAATAATAAATAAATAAATTTGAATTAATCTGGGATTTCGAAGAATTCTAACCATGGTGAAATATGTAGTTTAGTTGCTTGAACACAAACAATACATGATCAAGTACAACATGTTGTTGACATCGTGGTGTGGTAGAGGTCAGGCCAACTTAACAACAACAACTTGCTCAGTGTTTTAATAATCTCCGTTCTAACTCTAAACGAGTTGAGCAATTTCAACTTGCTAACTTATTAACTACCTTGACAATGATCTTGGTTGGAATCAATACTGATGATGACGAAACCAAGACAAGCGTAACGAAACCACCTGCGAGACAAATTTCATTTGGCACGCCCATTTGTCGAAATCGAGTACCAACAATTACCGATAATTTGATTAAATCGACGAAAGAAAACACAAATGCAATTCTTTTTCCTATATCAGATAGACATGGAAATTTTTATTATTATTATTATTATTTTTTTAATTTTACTTTGATCTCGTTCGTTATAATTAAAATTTTAATTGCAAACAGGGGAAAATATTTTATTACTTTGTTTTAAATCAGTTTTTATAGTGTTCTGAATTAATAGCTTTATTATGAACATTTTTTTTAATATTGCAAATAACTCATGAATTTTATTAGATGATTAATGAAGAGTAATTTAAAAGTATTAATTATTATCAAAACAAAAAATATGTTTTATTAGTTAATATAAATTGTATGTGGACTTACTTTTTTGTAACAAAATTCTCAAGTAGTTCAATTTTTTATTTTTATTATTACTCAATAATTCATTTTAAACAATGGATCGTGAAAATAATTGTTTTTCTAATTAATAGGGATTGTGGTGTTGGTGCAAGGTGAAACATCTTTAATAAAGATAAAAGTAAATAAATATTATATGAAATATTCATTTACTATAAGTTAAGATTTCTAGGACACTTAAATAAATAAATCTTTATTAATTTTATTTATGGAAAGTGGTGTAGGTTTTAGGTGAAACATGATATTAGTTAATAGAGTAAAGGTGTGTAGTTTCACAGTGAATGAACTTGTAAACTCCTGATGATGGACTAATAATCCGAAATATATTGAGTTTGTATAAACCTCTTTGAGTTTTATTTCATTCACTGTGAAACTACACACCCTTTACTCTATTAACCCAAATCTTTTATTACTCGACCTGCTTAGAGAGGCACAAGTCCTCGGTGGCTAGGTCAACACAACATCATTAAAATTAACTACAGAAATTAATAAACATAAATTCAAATCAATTAAAAGAAATTAACAATTAACAAACAAGAAAATGAAAAAAATAGAAATTTATGCTCATTAACAAATAACATGATTATAGATTTCCATCAAAAGACAAAACGTAATTCAAATAATTCCGCACAAAAACCCGATACCAGGAGCAAACGACGTATTATCTATCCCGACATTTGCCATAAGTTGTTAAGGAAACCTGGTCAAAACCTTAACAATGATGGTCACTTGTTTCATCTATAATGTGAAACAAGTGACCTAGAAAATCGAACTCATAATAAATTAATATTTCATATAATATTTATTTACTTTTATCTTTAATTGTTTTTCTATCTCAATAATAATAATAAATACATTGTTGTTGCCATGGCAACCTAATTAGAATGAATGAATTAGTTAATATAATATATTAACCTAATTAGAATGAATAAATAAATTAATACATATTATATTAACCAATTAATTAATTCTAATTAGGTTGCCATGGCAACAACAATGAATTTTTTATTATTATTATTGAGATAGAAAAACAATTAAAGATAAAAGTAAATAAATATTATATGAAATATTCATTTATTATGAGTTAGGTTTTCTAGGTCACTTGTTTCACATTAGATGAAACAAGTGACCATCCTTGTTAAGGTTTTGACCAGGTTTCCTTAACAACTTATGGCAAATGTCGGGATAGCTAATGCGTCGTTTGCTCCTGTTATCGAGTTTAATATCGAGTTTAATATATTATATTAACTAATTCATTCATTCTAATTAGGTTGCCATGGCATCGACAATGTATTTGTTATTATTGAGATAGAAAAAATAAACAAAACATGTTCTATATTCCTTCTAATTAATAATCTGTGATGTACTTCATAATTTATTTATATTCAACATTAAATTCTTTTTAATAATGTACATGTTTATGAATAGGCATTTTCTATTCTTTTGTCAAAAATGATTTTTTAGGGGTGGTTTCCCTTTGTGGCTTGAATTTTTCTTGGTAAATAATAATAAAATTTTCTAACTTGACCGGGAATACCATAGATTTTGGTCCTCCAAGTCTAAACAAACGCAGCCAGTTTTTAAAAATTTAATTGATGAATAAACGAATAGTTAAGTAATCGTAAATAATATGAATATAGAAAATTTATTAATGATTTAAAGAATATAATAATTTTCAGACTTTTTTATTTTCATTGCTTTAAAATTAAAAATCTGATAAAAATTTTGAATATATTAATTCATCTTATTTTATTTATGTCCAATTAAGACACTATAAATAATACGTATATTAAAATTCCTTATTGTATATACTGTATGCATATAAAATCATAGAGTGATTATAATTTCTATATATAGGTAATTATAAACTGTTGTTTTGTGACAAACCAAATGAATGGATTCACCCTGTAAGGGAAATTATTAATAATAATTATCGGTGCTTCATATTCTCCTCACGATTATTATATTTGCCAAATATTGCTAAGCGAGCTTAAAACCTAGCTAGGAATACTAATGAATCAATTATTATTATTATTATTATTATCGAAGAATTTTATAAAATATTAGGAGTTCTAAGATAAAAGTATTATTCATTGTATAAGTATACACCATGTATATAATAAAAATGAATTTTTGTTTCTTTGTAAGCGCAGATCTCTCAAATGCCTGGACCGATTTGGCTAATTTTTTTTAAATGTTCGTAATAGTCAAATTCAGGTTAATACGTAAAAAAAAATTGGAAAAGTTGCCCTGGAAATTGGAAAATTCAAGAAAAACTAAAAAAAAATTCAGGCCAACATAGCTTGCCAAACAATAAAAGAACTAGACTAGCAAAAAAACAACTATTTTTTTCAAAAATTCCTAACTTCTTTTGGTTTGGGTGAAAAAATTAAAAAAATTCTGAAAACAGTCTTTAATAGGGTAGAAAAAAAAATAAAAAAGTTTTAGCCAAGCTTTTGATAATATATAGATGAAAAATATTTAATTTAAAATAAAATATGTTATTTAAAAATACCCTTGGGAATTTCACCTCATCTTTTTTCTATTGTATTTAAGATCCTCAGCCATTTCAAAAGAACTAAGCCTTTTGGCTTTTGTATTCGAGCTCATTCATTCATATCAATATTATTTATTTATTTTAAAGTTAATTATAAAGGATTATTGAAACTATACTAACTGAAAGGAATTAATTAGCTTTTAAAATTTTTTAAAAATATATTTTAAAGATTAAAACTGAAATTCAATTAGCCCGTAGAATTCTTTAAAGAAAACAAAATCATTTGAAAACCCATTGTTATATTGTTTTGAAATCTAGGAAATTTCAGCCTATTGAAATTATTAAAAACCTATTTTGAGCCTAATTAAACCTAAATTTTCTATAATCTAATAATAATCTTTAAAAGTTTACAATAAAATAGTCACGTGGGGGTCCAGGGGGTGAACGTCCCTGGCTAGTAAAAGCCCGCCGAAGGCGGGCCTTGAAGCTTAGTTTATAATAAATATAAGTAAAACTTGGTATGCTCTACGAGTTTCAAAATTTAGATTCACTCTAATATTTTCAAATTTTATATTTTGTTTAATGCTTAGAAAAAATCATTTCTTCTATCTGTCTGTAGTTCGAAACCCAAGTGGTAACTCAAAATCGTAAGAAATTCGTTTTCATGATAAAATGTTATTATTTCCAAAACGAATATTGATTTTGGGCTTGCTAGCTTCAGAACTTATATATACGGATGAAAAAAAATGCAGAAAATTAAAAAAATTGAATCGTTATAATTATGAGGCACTGAAATTCGTCACATTCTTCGTGTACCACGTTTCAGCTTTCTAGAAAAATCATTCACTGACAAATAAATTGTTAAATTCCCAAAATTGCGGATAGAATATAACAAGTCTTTAAAAATTTCCACTTTATCCTACAATGAGCCATTTTCTCCAACTACGAAAAATTCCTCACTAGACCAGTGCTAGTTTTACGGTAGGCACAGACCTTATCTAATGTCCATTCCGATAAGTGTAATACCAGATATCAAAAGAATGTTTTTTGACAGTAATTTGCAACACAAATTTGTAAATGTCAAAGACAATAATCTAGCAACATTAAAACCTTGGCTTTCTTGCCAAAATTTAAAAATTTCCGGTAGAAAAAATGAATTAATTGACAGTCCAGTAAACAGGATATATTTATCTTATTAAATTTTATTCAAACTCAAATAACTGACGTTCAAAATAATAATAAGTTTATAACTTATTCCAGAATGAAATATGAGTCAAATATAGTTGGTAATTCACACAATTTCATGGTTTGGTAATTAATTGGTTGGTAGCAATTTATTTAGTAACTGAATTTAAAAATAATAAATCGAATGTTTTCTACAACTGTAGGGAATTTTTGTCAAATATTGAGTGAAAATAATATCTGAACTAATATATTTCTAATTTGAAATAATGACCTTAAAATAAATTTTTATAATTTTTCTAACTAATTTAACAAAGAATAATTGCTATATCAATGAGAATTGTTTTTGACCGCGCTTATTTGAAACATATATTTATCACGAGACTACTGCGGATTACGCTATTGGAGTCTGCGGAGTCTTAAGTCTGGACCAAGAGAGAAAAAAGATGTGATCCACTTAGCTACAATCCAACGTCATTTCGCGTATAGCCCGCTAGACATTCGGATGGATTCAAATAAGCGCTGTCAAAAACAATTCTCATTGATATAGCAATTATTCTTTGTTATAAGAAAGAAAATATAGAAAAATTATAAAAATTTATATTAAAAATTATAGTTTTGAAAGGCTTTTCCCTGTCAAAAGGTTTCTTTGCTGCTTTATTGTTGCTCCAGCCTTAGAAAAGCCTTGCAACTTCGATGTAAAAACTTCGTATAGAAAAACATCGATGTATCGTTTGCATCCCTATTAATCACACCTAACCTAGTCAATGTGAGATTTTCCAAAATCACGTTTTCTTCTTGATATCGATTAACCGAAGTAGAATTAGCAAAACTACAATGTTTTGTTGGCATTGTGGTTATTAAAAAAAAAAAAATTGTTTAATAATTTTAAATAATCAATCATACCACTCAATGAACACGGAACTAAATGGGGAATAAATAATGTTTGTCCCTACCACAAGTGCTGCCTCTCGTGACTAATTAAAAGTACTAATCATTCATTAAATAAATTTCCA
Organism: Forficula auricularia; assembly: GCA_024734495.1. Taxonomy (NCBI): domain Eukaryota; kingdom Metazoa; phylum Arthropoda; class Insecta; order Dermaptera; family Forficulidae; genus Forficula; species Forficula auricularia. The sequence goes on from JALMQS010000084.1 coordinate 1,601,748, forward strand.
CAATTTAATAATGAATCATTTTTTTAAACGAAATAGCAACTTTTCAATCAAAAAGTGTAAATTGAGCAATATTCCTTCTCAATTAGTAGAATATACTGATATCAATTTATCATTCTGTTCAGTCTTCACCCCATGAATAATGTATATGTTTGTTTTGCAGACCCCATGGACTCTTCGGCAGGTGTCTCTGATCCACCAGAAGGTTCTGGCCATTGCCGAAGTTTCTTGGCCGGCGCAATACCCGGCCTCGGTTGCCTTGGGTTCCAGACCTGCTGTTTACCTGGTCACCTGGGAAGTGGACGGAGGCGGCCTCAAAGGGAATCTATTCACCGACTCCACCTGTGTCACCTTATCACTCTGGCCTGACACTGTCTATCACATACAGGTGATTGATCTACTTTAAATTACCAGAGACCTCTCTTGCACTTTATTACATTTTTCTCTCTCAAGGCAATTCCCATTATTTGGCATTTGATTGATTAATTGATTAAAAAAATTCTCCGAGATTAGTCTGCTATTTTTAGTTCCACAAATCTGCCCGCAGGCTCAAGTTCCTCCTGGGACTAATAGTTCACGTTTTATGAATCACACTGGTTACTTGACCCTTCAGGAGTCTATGTATTAAATTTCAAATCAATCGGTTAAGCAGTTTAACCCGGACATCAGCTTATAATATTATTTTATGTGAAAATAGTGAAATATCTACTAGTGAGATTTTTAGAATTTATTCCAAATACTGGTCATATAAACTAAAGATATTGAGAATGCTGTTTAAACACTTTAAAGTTCACCATCTTGGGGGTTTTCAGCTGCAAAATGTTTTGCTTTACAATGTTTGCATATTGCATCCATTTTCCCGAGTTACTGAGGTTCTACTATATTTTATTTGTTGTAATACCTAACACTGCTCAACAAAAGTTAAACAAAAATTGTATTCGTAAACCTAACAATGGATTCCAGTAGAGTTTTATACGCTGATTATCATGCAATCTCAAGATTTTTTACAACAGGTCAGAGTTTTGAGTTATTATGACCTATTTGACCATTTTGACCTATTTTCGAGCCCCATTAGATATTAAACAGCAATATTTGAAATCAAAATATTTTGTTGACGTAATAGAAAACAACTTCCTCTTTGATTTTCAAATTACCACTTGTTTGTAGCTCAATTAGAACTCGAGTTATAACTAAAAAACTAAGACCATGTTTTTATCTATTAATCTTTTATCATCACGTAGTTTTAGTTTTTTTTACTTATTATTCGAGTTCTAATTAAACTAAAAACAAGTGGTGATTTGTAAATCAAAGAGGAAGCTGTTTTCTATTACATCAACAACATATTTTGACCAAGTCTTCTAAACTATAGCCTCAAACAAATAAATAGTATATACATATACATATATATACAGATATATCATTTCGATATTATATGTGTGTATGTTTATTTGTACCAAGCAGAGGAGTTTGTTTGTTTTATTTATTTTTTTTTTGTTTCTCTTTGTGAAAATATTTTGATTTAAAATATTTCTGTTTAATATCTAATGGGACTCGGAAATAGGTCAAAATGGCCTTTTTCATCGTTTTGACCAATAATATCTCCAAAACAAGAGCTAATCGATAATTTTTATGCTGATTTTTGAATTCAGCAGGTGGAAATACATAAGAATCAGCTGTTTTTGAGCCCGAAACATTTTCATTGTTGGGCAGTCTAATTAGAAATTACTCATATCTTTTACAAATTGTATTATATTAAACTGTTTGTGGGATTTAAAAATATAAAATTTATTTGTAGAAAAAATCCAATTAAAGTTTTCTTATCAGAACTTAGAATAGGAAAAAAATGATGAAGTTCCTCCTGGTACTAAAAGTTCACTTTTTATTAATCACACTGTTACTTGACCTCTCAGGAGTCTTGGTTTCAAATATCAAATCAATCGGTTAACCCGTTTAATCTGGAGGTCGGTGAACATAGAGATATAGAATCCCAAAATTTTGTTTTGATGGATTTATCTTAATTTATTTATTTTTATCCCAGGCACGAAACTAATGCCTCTCAATACAAAACCCATCAATTGCCTGAGAAAGATAATATAATCAATTTATCAGATAAAATTCACGCTTTCTAGGGAATGATGTTATCAGTTCCATCTGATCTCATTAGACCTCTCGACTATATTGGGTGAAATGTTTTTATTCCACTTAGATGAGAGTTGAATTCTAATACGGTCCTTATTTTTTTTTCCATCAAATTCTTCTCTAAGAGATTCTTTTTTTCCACAATCATAATCAAAATACGTTAATTAGTTATACTATTCTGAGACTTTTTTCGGCATTTACAACTAGGTACCCTTTACGATATCTCGTAAAATTGTGATCTTGCATACTCGTATTTTTCGTATACTGGCTGCTATTCACTTAAAAAATAAAAACAGACACCTAGATTGATGATTAATTAGAACTTCTGACCTGCAGTTTTTAGTAGTTTTTCCTGATCTCCCCCCCCCCCCCCCACATACTTCGTAAAAGTTTTATTTAGTTTATTTCTTTAAAGCCGCTGAGTAAAATTTTTGGCTTATCTAAGCTATAAATAGGCAATTTCTTTTTCTTCTATCTGTTGAGATCTCTAATACCACCCAGGCTTTGGTATTTATGGAATCACAAACTCTGATGCCGGTCGGCCGGCTATAATAAAAAAAAAAAAAAAAACTTTTTTGATTCTAATTGTATTTGTAGAATTCTTTAAAACAAAAATAATCATCTTTAAAAGTTTTAAGTATACTTATTTAAATTATTATTTAGTCATTAATAGAAACTTTTAATCTATCTCTACTTATTTATAATCGGCTTGCGCGACGACGATGACGAGATTTTTTTTTAATTTTAAAACCCACTAATAGTTCATGACAAATAAAATTGATTAAAATTAGGAAATTTAAATGATTACTTTAAAACCCACTAGCATGATGCTCGTCGAAGATCGATAATTTGTTTGTTTGTTATTTAATCAACCACTTGTTTTATTTTGATTCAACCACCTTGTTAATAATAAGTTTCATTAAAAAACCTATTACAATATTTTTTTCCCAAAATTGAGACCTGGTATTAAGTCGATTCTTCCATGTCTTCAGCAATGGTTTTATCAATAATAATCGAAACGTCAAAAATACAATGCAAAATTATTAATTCTCAAGTATTAGAGGAGAATCGATGGCTATTTTTGATTTTAACACGATTCCTCAATGTCTTCAGCAATTATTACCAATAATCGAGGGGTGATCCGCGATTGGAAGTAGGTGTACACTTCTTTGGAAGTACTTGGAAATATTTGGAAGTACTTGAAAATATTTGGAATTACTTGAAAATATTTGGAATTACTTGGAAATATTTGGAGGTACAAGTGGAAGTAGGTGTACAGCATATTAGGTCGCGGTTCACCCGTCGCCAATAATAATAATCGAAACGTTAAAAATTCATTTCAATTTATACGGAATTAGTAGTTTTTCTTTATCTTTGGTCAGCCTTTCCATCAATCAAGCATCAAATTCTACCACTCCATCTTCAATACCTCTAATTAATTTTTTTAAATTAAATAACAATTTATTGAACCACCTATCCAATTAATTAAATTGCCTAATTTTAATCGTACATATAATAATATTTATAATGATCTATTAGTGGGACTTAAAATTAAAAAAACAATTAATTATTAAAAGGAGATTGAATAAAATGCCCCCTAACCCGTGAATTTCATCGAAATCGTTAGAGCCGTTTTCGAGAAACCGATTTTATACATAAGTATATATACAAGAATCGGTCGTTTGATATAAAGTAAATTAGAGAAAGAGTACACTCTTTAGGGCTTTATAAAATTTTTTTTATCAATCAATTAGAAGGATGATAATTAGTTTTTAACTTTTTTTTTGTCTTTCTCTATTAGTTTTAATAATTGAATCATGAGGTCTCGAGACGTACTAGTCACTAATTAATATTTGACTTCAATCTTCAAACGAACTCGCTTTAATTTCTCCGTAGAGAAAATAGCAACATTATTTATTTAATCATTTTAAAATAATACATATTTTAATTAGAAACTAGCAAATCAAAAACCAGATGCTGTTCTACATAATATTAGAATTTATACTTATATGCGAGGGGTTAACCGCGACCTAATATCGTGTACAGCTACTTTCACTTCCACTTTCATTTCCAACTAGAAGACAATAGATTATCTAATGAATTCCAAAGTAATTCCAAAGACGGTGTACACCTAATTCCATTCGCGGTTCACCCCTCGCTTATATGTATTTAAAATTAAGTTTTTGTTTGTACATTGCTCCAAATCGGCTCAAATTTTGGGTGTACACGTTTCAAGCAAAGTTATCTAAATTAAAATCTTAACTATAAAATATTTTGTTATTTTGACACAGAGGGCGCTTTTGTGGGGTTTCGGGGGGGGGGGGGTCAATAATAGAAATTATAAAATAAACTTTATACTATTATATAATAAAATACAAATCTTTTATAAAACAATCTTGAAAACGTTTATTTTTAACCCAAACGTTTCGGAGGGAAATTCTACCTTTATCAATGGATTGAATTTTTTTTAAATTGAAAAAAAAAATGCTTTCTCTAATGTTTAAAAATTAAATATATTTTGATATAGACAATTGTACAAAATTAATTTCTTAAGATTGCTTTCTAAACATTAAAAGAAAGCAAAACTTTTTTTTATTTTTTTCAATTTTTAAAAAAATTCCACTGATAAAGGGGGAATTTCTCTCGAAAAAATAATAAACATTTTCAAAGATTATTGTTTTATAAAAGATTCGTATTTTTTTTTTAATATTTAAAAACAATCAATGAAATTTTTTATCTTCTATACTATTAGGTGTACAAATAGGTTTTGAGGGATTTACAAAAGATCGCGTGACTAGCATTAAATCACATCGGATCAATTTGTAACTATATTCATGTTAAAGCGTCATCATTTCTCTATAAAAATCAGTATCTATCATTTCGCTGAAGTGTAAGCAACATACTTTCTTTGTGCTCTAACGTGCTATTAACTACGGCAAATTATGTTAGAAGCAAAATTCATTTTTGACAAAAAATTCCCCAAAAACCCAGCCAAAAGGTGGGGGGAGTCAAAAAATGAAAATTCTACCTCTTCAATCAAAGTCAATCAAAATTTGTATATAAATAATCTGTAGGATAAAAATGCAAAAACTTGACACCCAAAATGGAGGGAGGGGGGTGAAAAAATTGATAGACGGGCTTCGCAGCTATAGTTAATAATAATAATAATAAATATTTTAAACATTAGAAGTCTAGATTTTTCTTTCTTTTTTTTAACATAAATAAATAATCCTCCCCCAAATACCATGGCATCAGGATCGCGTATCAAAGAAATTTATTATTAAAATCCATTAAGCTCCCTTATTATATCATATACATTGCTTATCTGTTTACGAATTTCAATTATCAACAATTTATAAGAAGGATTTTTATTATTAAATAATTCAAAAGATTTTTTTTTTAATAAATTATGATTTTCGAGAGAGAAAAATCCTTTTTGAGAAAGAGAAATGATATTTATTTTTTTCGTTCTTTTATGCAAAGAAATCATAAATTATTTCTAATGCCTATTGGCGAGGCCAGCTTTTCTACAAGGAATTCTAACCACAGCAAATAACTTATTCTTTCTTTTTTTTTTTTTTTTTTTTGCAAAAGCCTTCTTTCTATCTGTTGTATTTACTAAAGTTTATGCAGATATTAGGGATCAATGGATTATAAATTCTCCTTATATAAAACAAGTTTTTCATTTTGTCATCTGATGACCAAGTTGATAAAAGAATAAATATCAACGCGCAGTTCGGCCTCATTGTATTATTTTCTGCCCATGTTTCCATATTTTATTTCCGTAGTTAATTTCAAATTCTAAAATATATTTTATAATATTAAAGTATTACGTTTTTGTTTAGAATCATTTAAATTTATTAATTTTAATAAATTTTATTTGTCATGAACTATTAGTGGGTTTTAAAATTAATCACCACACGACTTTCACATTCTCACTTATTTGAAATAATCGCGACACTCCTAATTTCTTGAACCTTTCATGTAAATGTTAACTTTCGGTTTTCTGATTTCAATTGACTGATTTATTTATTTTGCCACGCAGAGGGGGGCAGCCCTTTACAGAAGGAATACAGATTTGTTTACACATTAGATTAAAACCCTCATCAACCGTCCAAACAATTACGCCAGATGTTGTGGCTATTAGTGAAAAGTATATATGGGCGCCATAGGACTCCAGAACCGAGGCCAGAGTGTTGGGAGCGCCAAAAGCGCCCCACAACTGTGCAATGCGACAAGAAAAAAAAACAAAAGCTTGCTGTACTCCTTCTAGGCTATAATGAGCTTAAGTTTCGAATTTCGTAGCTCTGAGACTTATAGTTGCGAAACGCAAGGGGCACATACATACATCTCAGGTAGCACAAGAATAATTTATAAATATTCTGATAATATCTTCTCTGGACATTGGAATATCCTATGAATAATCTTTCAATCTTCGTAGATATTCTGGGAATATTCTTAGAACTAAAATATTCGTGTAGGACATTTAAGTCAATTTACTAGAATATTCCTAGTTGCGCATTCTTGGAATATTCGGAAAATAATATTCTCAGAAGATTAACCCCATACAAATATTCTGTGGATCTCCTGGAAATAAATGGAATATATATGTCCTTTAAATAGAATATTCTGGAGATATTGTGTGTTACCTGGAATACGTTTGTACGCACTGAACAATGTATTTTTGGTCACTTTTTGGCCTCTGGGGGACCATATTATGTCCTAAATCCGGCTTCCAACTATTAAGGGCATCGATTCCTTCCACCTAGAAGTTACAAAATGAAATTAAATTTTATCATCTCTGAGATACAAGCTCTCAAAGTGTCAGGACCCTGACAGGCGATCGCAATACTTCACATTAAGTATATTCTATAGAATATAAATGTGAAAGTAAAAAAAAATCACGTCGACGTCGTCGCGCAAGCCGATTATAATATTAAATATAGATATAGATAATAATCATTAATACAAAATCAAAACAATATACGAGTAGTTAAGCCGGGGGAATTAAATGCGAAGAAAATTGTCCTTTGTATCAGAAATGGGTCTTTGGAGAACAATAAAACGATCAACGATGCTTGTTGGACAATTGGGAAGAAATTGGAAATTAGGATTAAGTTGGGAAAATGGTTTTTCGTATAGAAAAAAAAAAATATTAAGAAAACTAATTTCAGAAAATAAAGTTCTCTTGTTGTTCGCCTCCGAGTTTATGAGTTAACGAATAATAGGGGATAATAAAAAAGTTATCGAATTACCAGAATGTTACCAGAAATTTTGGTGATAAATTTCAAAATAGATATTAAACATTAAGTTTATTTGAGGCATTTGTGCCTGTTAAAAGTCGCAAATTCTAAAATCTTTCTTTAAAACTCGCCAATCAATTCAAATGGGATGCAAGCAACACGACAGAACATGTAACAGGGTGTAACAAGGCAGACAGTTATATGGGCGTTCGAAATGTATGAGAGTCAAAGGAACTTATTGCGCCTCCCTTTTTCCCCATGCCGACAACAGAGTTTTAAACGGTTAATTATTCTTCAAGAAAGTGAAACATTCAACCTCCAAGACTTAAAGGGTTCATGTACTTAAAACGATCTTAAATGAGTGGCTTCATGTGAAACACTTCAGAATTTATACGAAACAACGTTTTTTTTTTAGTGCTAATAAATAAATTTTCATCTAAAAAATTTATTAATAACTAATACCTAACCTTCTAACTAAAAAGATGGAGAAAAAATAAGTTATTTGTTAACAGGCCGCCATACTTGACAGGAATTTCAAAATAAATATCATTTTAATTTCCATAAACACAAAAATTACCGTTTCCTTCATTATGATTCTACAGAGTGATCGAAAAGTCGCCCACATTGAAATAAATGTTTCTATAAATGAGGCGCTCAGAGCTAAAATGGATCAAATAATAGTTTCGAGATAATCAAGGTTAAATTCTTTTAACTCTAGATGAATCCTAAAATGATTTAGAAGATATTTTTTTTTATTCTTGTATTATGAAGACTAACTTAAATATGGGTTATAATTTGAAAATTCAAAAACAATTTTAAATAATAATTTACTGAACTTGATTCAATGTGATGCTATATCGAGATTTTGGACTTGATTCAGGTTAGTACGGAAATTTTATGAGAGTTTTTCAAAGACAACTAATGCCATCTGTTAAAAAATAGCAATAGCAGGGACTTAGTTCACTATGTTTCTGAAAATATACACCATTAACAAGTATTAATACGCAATAAACAACATTTTTACCATTTTGGACTTGATCCACTTTTGCCCTGAGCGCTTCAAATAGGTAGTAGTTTTTTGAATTATTTCAATCGACTACCACAAGATAGCACTACTGGTATTGGTATCTGTCCTTTGGTAAACAGCGCTCACTGGTGGTCAAAATAAAAACTAACACAATCGGGTCATATTTAATTTTATTGAATAAAAAAAATTATTACAAAGAAAAATTATTAGTTTGTTGATTACTATCTTATTCAATATTGAGTGTTTTTTTTTTAATTCTTCGGCATCTCAATTTTGGAAAATTATCTTCGGCATTATTGATAGGTGTACACTGTGCAGCATATCCGTTTGCTTTAGTTATATTTTTGACCACGAGATTGCGTAGTGGCAAGAACCATTTACCAATTATCGACAACAAATCTAGGGGCCATTGTAATGTGTTTTAGTTACATGACGTCTGTAGTATTGCGGAGTTCACAGCTGTAGTTGAATAACACGAAAGCTTATGGAATTTTTAAAAGAAAATCCACTTTTGATAATTATGTTAAATAGGTGTCTAAAAACAAAGAGAATTTTAATAGTCTTTTGGGTATAGTGTTGACTAAAAAAAAAAAGCAAACCCTTTTGGCTTCGTTCAAATATTTGAGCCCCCTGGCGAGAAATGGTCGAATACACACATGTGGGTTGTGATGCATAGACATACAAGTATGGTACATATTGAAAGGGATAGAGAGAGAGGAAGTGTGATTTACAAGTTCGGACTGACACTCGCGCTAGGCTGAATCAGTAACGAGCTGATTAAAGCCCCCAGGGGCTCAAAACGACCCTCGGAAACCCGGACGGACGCCCCCCCTCTGGGTCAGGCCAGCTTTTGTCTACTAACGCTTATTTGTTTCAAAGCCTATTGGTATCTTTTTTCCTCAAACCACCCCTATGTTTCTTATTAGCTCCTTGTCTCATCCCTCAAATTTTAATCAGCCCGCTAGTTAGAAATATTTTACTATCATAGACTAGATAAATTGTTTTGAAATTGAAAGTTTATAATCTATTAAATTTATTCATTCTAGCATTCTTCTTACGTGTATAAAAAAAGTTTAATAAAAAATTCAGAGTTTTCTTATTAAAAATTCGAATTAGAATATCAGAAAGAATAAAAGAGGTCGGTGATTATATCCTCCTGGGACTAAAAGTTCACTTTTTTATGAAACACACCGATTACCTGACCCCTCATGCGTCTATGTTTCAAATTTCAAGTCAATCGGTTATGCCGGTTAACCTGGAGGTCGGTGAACATAGAGATATAGAATCCTAAAACTACATTTTCTTCAGGTTTTTATTTCAATCTATTATTTTTAAGAACAATTTAATCAATTTGCAGTTAAAGTGGAAAACACACACCGTACTGCCGGGGGTTCCTCAATTCATTTTTCAATTATGTAGAAAATATGTAGAAATTATTGAATATATTGTTTAAACTTTCTCGGTTCAAATTGCTTTATATAAACACTGGTTCAAGGCCTGAACCTTCAATTTTAGATGGTCAAATATATAGTGGTTAATTTGAAGTCCACCATATTTTTTTATTTGCTTTCCCATATATATTATATATACCTATATCATGTAATGATATAGAATATAATGTGAAGTATTGAGATCGCCTGCCTGGGTCCTGAAACTTTGATTGCTTCTATCTCAGAGATGAAAAAAGTTAATTTCATTTTGTGACTTCTAGATGGAAGGAATCGATGCCCTTAATAGTTGGAAACTGGATTTAGGACATAAAACCCGAAATTGTGGTCCCCAGAGGACAAAAAGTGACCAACAATCCATTGGTCAGTGCTTATGTACCCCCCTGCGTTTCGCAACCATAATTCTCAGAGCTACGAAATTCGAAACTTAAGCTTGGTATAGGCTAAAAGGTGTACAGCAAGCTTTTGGTTGAAATCGAAACACCGGAAATTGGCATTTACATGAAAGATTTTTCGTTTTTTTTCTTCAAAATAGGCACTAACGATTTTTTAAAATTGGTGTACTTATCAAGTGTCATTAATTATTAGTCGTGTATAAATTTTAATCGGATTGAAATAAAGGAAGAGGGTGTAAATTAGGAGTGTCGTAAAATAAATATTTAATCGTTCATATCTCGTCTTCGGAAAATCGCAGAGCTTTGAGAACTTTGAAGCTTAAGCTATCTAGAGGCTACAACAAGTATCACAAGATTTTAGCTAAAATAGAAAAACCGGAAGTTGATGTTGACCTACTTAAGAATGTACTCCCCTGCGTTTCGCAACCATAAGTCTCAGAAATACGAAATTCGAAATTTAATCTTGATATATGCTAGAAGGAGTAAAGCAAGCTTTTGGTTGAAATCGGAACACCGGAAGCTTACATTTACATAAAATGGTGATCATCTGTTTATTCTACTGGCCCTTAATGATTCTTATTAGATTTTATTTTCTGGCTATCAAAAGTCCATTATATTTCTTGAAAAGATTTAAGAAATAATTCCCATTTAATATTCGAACCCTAAATCACTTTAACTATATTTACTTAACGACATTTTTCTTTAATTAAGAAGTTTATTTATATTTTGGAAAAAAAGCAATTAAAAAAAGAAAGAAAAGCCAGCCCCTTGGGCTTATTAACATAAACATAATATCCAAATGATTTCAGACGTTTATTTAAGACTTTATTTTTAATGAAAAATGTGTGTGTGAGTCCGTCCGTCCCTCTTTCCCTTCCATTTACACAAAATTAATAAGGGAACTTTTAACAAGGGTTATTTATGAAGCGACCCTTCTTTTCATTAGGTTTAGAAACACTATAACCTTATGGCCTAATCTACATGATATCTCATAACTTCTTGACTGAGGATAGATAGCATCCCCGAGGAATGTTGCACTAAAATAAAACATATCATAAATGATTGAAACTCTGTATATAAAAATAAAATTGATTTATGTAAAATTTGCTTCTATAGAACTTCTTTAGAAATTATTTTCACTTTCAATATAACAAGTGAATTATTGCATTCATTTTACTTGGTTTCAAGTATGTATGTAATCGTGCAAGAAAAAAGTGTTCTTTTTTTGCTTCTTTTTTTCGAAATATCTCAAAAACGGCTGAAACTATTTTGATTAAAAAAAAATTGAGTGAAACCCTGGCATTTCGGTCTACAAAAAAGCCCTAATAAGTGAACATCGAAAAAATTATATTTTTCGAGATAATAACTGTTTTGTTAAAATGTCTGTTATTCTGTTAAATTATTGGATAAAAAATACTTGGTAGGTTTCACATTAAGATATAAAAATAAAACGAATTTATTTTTGGAGAGATTTTAATATCAATAATATATATTTCGGGTGGCTAACCCATCTTCAGGAGCAACAGAAAGTAACTTATTTTTATATCTTAATGTGAAACCTACCAAGTATTTTTTATCCAATAATTTAAAAAATGTTTCACCAAGTACCAACACCAAATTCCTTAAAAACTATGTTATTGTTAGACTGATTGTTAGTCTGTGCTCAAAAACTAGTGTGAATATCAAAACCAAATTTCACACATAGTTTTGGTGCATTGAGATTAAGAGCTGACTAGATTTTGGTGCATATCGACCCAAAATTAAGGGGGTGGAAGGGGGGGGGGGTTAAAATTAAAAATCTAGGCCATTTGACCAAACTCAACCAAATTTTGTATACATATTCTGTGGGCCCCCAGAAATCTAAAAATGCAGAAACTAATCCCCCTTACATAATTAAAAATAATTTTATTAAATATTAAATATAAATGAGGGGCCAGGTTGTATGGTAAAATCGAGTGGATGGCCACATCAGAACGTGTCAGTTTAGTAAAGCTTCTCTCCAGGGAACACCTAGTCCTGGCGGGGAGCGTCTCGTTCCGGGACGAAGGCCTGGTGTCACATCTGGAATATTTCGAGCTCATTTAAGAAAAATTTTAATTTTAAGTTTCCCTATGAGCAATAGAAATTTCAAAAAAAAGCGACAATAGAATCAGCCAATCACAGATATTTATTTAATTCGACCCCCATTTCACACCCCTTAGAGGTAGATTTTTGTAAAATCACTTCATAGCTGACACTTCCTCTGGCCCCCTCCCCTTGATCGCCCAATCTGCTCCCTAAACCCTCTCCCTCCTCCACCTCCAACCTCTCTCTTAACAAAATTTGGTTGAGTTTGGTACAAGGGCAAGAATTTTTATTTTTTGAACACTCCCCCCCCTATTTTGGGTGGTTAGTTTTTGCATTTAATTTTTTTTTTAATTTAATAATTTAAAAGGAAGAATTTGATTAAACAAAAACACAGATAGAATCAGCCAATCACAGATCTTTATTTAATCACCCCCCCCATTTCGCCGCCTTAGGGGTGGATTTTCGTAAAATCACATTTAAATTATAAAACACTCACACTAGTTGACTAGTGTTTTTAACTAAAATAAAAAAAAATAAAGATTTAGATATATTTTAAAATTAATCAGAATCTTCGTGTGTTGGCTGCCGATTCATTCGCAGTGGCGCAATCTTTAATGCTATTAATGATTAAATTACATTAATTTTATGTTAACCTTTTTTTAATAAAAAAATACAATACTTTTCATTACATAAAGTACTTATAACATATTTTGATTTACATTTTAAATATTATTTTAAGATATAAGTATTTTTTTAAGTGTGGGATGGGGTTCCCCGAAAAAACCTTATAGTTCTAAGGGTTCTGTGAATCGGCAAAGTTTCAAGATCTGATCTACAGCATAGTATTCCATGTCTTTTTGAATACGAAGTAAATTTCAATGATCACTGTATGTCTCAGCTGAAAAAAAGAAACCCTATCGAACCAAACAGCTTTCCTAAGAAACTCACCCGTATTGTCTTTTATTAAAATATATTTCACCTCGCACCAACACCAGACTCTCTAAAAATTATATATTATTATAAATGCCGATAAATAATCTCAAAAAGAATTTACTTATTCATACATGCGAAAAGCCTTTCGTCTGTGATCAATGCGATAAATGTTTTACACAAAAGTCTAGTCTCAATAGGCATTTATTAATTCACACAGGCCAAAAGCCTTTCGTCTGTGATCAATGCCTAAAGGGTTTCTCAGATAAGAGTAATCTCAAAAAGCATTTACTTACTCATACAGGCGAAAAGCCTTTCGTCTGTGATCAATGCTAGAAGGGTTTCTCACATAAGAGTGAGTATTCTCAAAAACCATTTACTTATTCATACAGGCGACAAGCCTTTCGCCTGTGATCACTGTGATAAGAGTTTTTCACAAATGATTATTCTCAAAAGGCATTTATTTTGATTCAATATTTACTTATGTTAAAAAAAAAAAAAAAATTCTTGATTAATTCTGATAATTTTTTATTTATATTTATATATCTAAATTTCCATGTATTTTGGAATACGGCGTAAATTTCAATGATCACTGTATGTCTGCTGAAAAAATGAAACCCTATCGAACAATATTTAGTTATCCCTACCAAAAGCTTTCCCGTATTGTCTTTTATTAAAATATATTTCACCTTGCACCAACACTAGACTCTCTAAAAATTAACTTTTATTATAGATGCCCATGTTCCTTGGTTTTGATTTTACGAGGTAGCGAAAGATGAGAAGCTTCTTAGTTTTTTTTTATTTACCTTATCCTCTAAAGACTACAATATTATTTATTCAAAAAATTTGATGTCAACTTTAATATCCCTAATCAGCGATGACGAATGAAATATATTTTTTTGAACATCCCTCGTTAAAATCAAGTTGATATCAGTTTACATTAAAGGAGAGAAAAAATCCAGAAAAAGCTTAAATTGACGAAGGTTTTTAACAATTTGTATAAATTCTTAATAGCAAAGTTGTTGTTGTTAACGAGGAACATTATTTATATAGTATTTATAATTCGAGAATAAATTAACGTTCTAAATGAGCGCTTAGTAAGTACCTAAATGAGTTATGAATATTTTCGCTTTTCATCCATTCAATTAAATCTTTAATTATTGTGATTGATAATGATGGATGCGTTTTAGCTTAATATTCAAGTTTTAATTTTTCTCGTTTGTCTTCAACTTTTAGAAAAGAGTTGGGCAATGTTAAATTTAAACAATTGATTCTTTTGTTTTATGTGTAGGTGTATATCAAAGAGGTTAGAATAGAGAAATTACCTAATACTACACTCAAAATCGCATTCATATTATTTTTTAATTTATTTAATGAGTTTATCTCATTAAAATGTGTAATCTAAATGGTTTTAGCCGAAAAATTGTTCCTGATAAATTGCAAAACATTTAGTATTAGAAATTCAAACGTTTCGTGAGAAAGTCTCAACTTTATCAATGGAATTTCGAAAAACAGTTGCTTTAAAATAAAACAATTAACTAATATAATTATTCAAGCGGACCTGGGTTCAAATCCGATTCGTGGCAACCGGCTAAAATCTGATCCCTACATACAAGATATAATTTAATAATAGTATCGTAAATTGTCTAATAGCTGAAGGCCGATAAATCCTAAAAAACTAATATAATGATATTTACTTTTTTAAAGCAACTATTTCTCTAAATTCCATTGATAAAGGAGAAAATTTCTCACGAAACGTTTAAATTTCCTAATTAATGTTTTGATGAGATTATATTGAGTGATTTTTTAGTAGGTATTTTTGGACAGGAAAGTAGAAAATCAAATAATTCTCATCTATATCTTTTTAGACACCTGATGAAGCCTAAATAAAATTGGCGAAACGTTGCGTAAAATGGATGAGAATTGTTTGATTTTTTACTTTCCTGTCCAAATACCTGCTAATACCTATTGAATGAAGATTGAGACAACGTTAAATTTTTATATCTATCTATATCTACATATACGTGATTTTTTTTTAATTTTAAAATCCACTAATAGATCATTAATTTATTAAAATTAGGAAATTTAAATTATTATTTTAAAACTCAGTCTTCGGAGTCCAGATGGAGCAAAAAGACAAACAAGATGCCCGCCGAAGGCTGGCTTCGCACTTAGTACTTTAGATAAGATAAGAAAGATAAGATATAAAATTCTGGCCAAAATCTCGGTGTAACATATTTATTTATTCAGCTTTCCGCCGATATTTTGGACTTTCACTGGTCCTTTCTTTATGGCAGAGGCTACTCAATAAATATCAAACCCTTCAAATTTTTGTTCGAGTTGAATGACGAAAGTTTTGAGGGTTTGATATATATTGAGTAGCCTCTGTCCTGATGAGGGATACCATCGTGGGTCTGAAACGTCGGGGAAATACTGAATAAAGATATTCTGGCCAGATTTTGGCTAAAGTAGGTATATAGGTACTAGTTGCGAAGCCCGTCTTCCGACTCCATAGTGGGTTTTAAGAAATAATTTAAATTTCCTAATTTTAATAAATCTATTACTGTGTTTAAAAAAAATCTCATTAGAGTCGTCGCGCAAGCCGATTATAATAAGTATAGATAGATAGATAGTGTGGTAATATTCATCAGCATGGTATTTATTTGCTTGTTTCAGGTGGAATTGGTATCGTCGGATGTGTCTGGTCTTCGATCTCAGTCCCTCCGGATCGACACCCATCGTTCGGCTGCCTCGGCTGCCTCAGAACGAGCTCTCGAAGCTACCTTTGCGGCCGCAGCAGCCGCAGGAGCAGGAGCTC
Organism: Forficula auricularia; assembly: GCA_024734495.1. Classification (NCBI taxonomy): domain Eukaryota; kingdom Metazoa; phylum Arthropoda; class Insecta; order Dermaptera; family Forficulidae; genus Forficula; species Forficula auricularia. The sequence goes on from JALMQS010000084.1 coordinate 1,617,812, forward strand.
CACCGCACCCCCACAACTCACGCAGCATTAGCTCACCTCTGCTATCAGTTCTCGTCACAAGAAGGTGAGAATAAAACATCTCTGATCTATATGAAAACATTTCTAGTTTGGATTTAAAAACAATGAAGATTCTATTTGTCGTTTTCAAGCTCACTAATAGAATATATTATACGTAAATTATCCATTACTGGAGTGAAAGTTAGTACAGGCGTCGAACTACTTACTCTGTGTTATGGCCTCAGTCTGATTATATAATAGCCACTCCACGCATATGAAGCCCCTGCTAGTTAGACAACTAAATTGGCAGATCAGTAAATAATATGAATACCCTACAAAAAAGGCGCAAGTCATTTTCCAAATTTTTACCTTATTCAATGCGAAGCAGATAGAGTAGTGTAATCGGTCTGACGGGAAGCGCGACTTCAAAGGGTCCTCAGGCAAAGACTACGGAACCCATGATCTCAATCAAAGTCACAAATTGTAGTATTCATTTAGATTGGATTGATTCCTTTTTTACGTCCAGGATTTTTTCACACGGTTCAACCGATTGATATGAAATTGAAAATTTACCATTACTTTAACAGTATGATTCGCTGATTAGTTTTTGATACATTTATTTATTTATTTATTTAAGCCTCTATTGAGTTACAATTTTGATAAACGCCTTTATTGAGTTACAATTTTGAAAATAAATCAGTGATATTTACAATGATAATTATGGTGGATTGATTCTATACATAAATAAGTATTTACAACTTTATATTGTACCAGGCCCTATTTGGTAGATACCTACACATCGGCCCACAAATATTAGTAGGTACCTACTTAATTCAAGTACTTTTTTAGTTTTTCTAAATATCTTGAAAATGGCTTAATCAATTCTTTTGTTAGGGAGAATAGTGTAGGTTCTTGTTAAAACATATTTTAATAAAGTAAAGAAAATTTAAAAAATATAAAATTTTAGCTAGGTTTCACAAAAATAAAACAATATGTAGATACCTAGAGAGTCATTCTAACAAGCATCTTGTCTTTTATTTTTTTTAAACCTACCTAGAATTTTATATTTTTTAAATTTTCTTTACTTTATTAACCAATTTTGATGAAATTTAATATTCTGATTAAGTACCTGGAAGATCACAAAAAGTTTATATAAATTTTCTGGTAAAATTATATTTTAGAGTACTTTACCCTAGAGTAAGATAGTACTTTTTTAAAATTCTTTAAAATGTATTCATTTGATCAGCTTAATTTAGTTCTTAGTCAAAACATCAAAAATGTAATGTAATAAGGTTATTCTTCTAGTATTTGATAAGAATCGTTATTTTTAATTTTAAGTCAACATGGGCTTCAACTAGCCAGTCATATCTGATTAATAATAAAGGAATAAACATATTAATATTTCAAATAACTTTGGATAAAGTCTAGAAACGATCTCTTACAGTTTATTTTCTTTGAAACAAATTGAAAAAGTTAATTAATACATCTTATATGATAAATTATAATATAGAAGGCGCGGATGAAATTCATTTTAATATGACAGGTAGATTTTAATATTGATTTAATTAATTAATTATTACGTCAGCCACCTTGAGAGATTTCAATAAACGAACATTTTATTAATTCTTTATCGATATCTGAATATATAATTAAACCTATCTAAATTCAAATCTTACCTTAAATTATATAATATTCTAATCCAAATCTGAATATAAATTATTTAAATGTTTTTTTCTTCTTCTATAAATACTAAATATTTTATAAACACACCTTAGAAAATAAATTTTTCTTTCATATTATGCCTCTCCATTATCTAGATTTTTTTTTAATTAGAAAAAAACAAATTGATTTCATCAATACAAAGATTTCAAATAAATATATAAGTTTAATTATCTATTTATTTATTTTTTACTTAGCTTAATCAATATTTATGCAGTTAGCTAGGTACTTCTCTTTCTAAAACGATTTTTTTTCTCTTGAAGGTCGATCGTTTAGTTTTTCGATTCAATTGGTGATTCTCTCGATCTTTTAAAAAACATGATGAGAGAGAATGAAACGACATAATATTACCATATAAACTACTTTTAAAAGCAAAAAGCATTCGAAATTTTTTTCTCTCTTTAAATACCGCCTCTCTATTCGTCCTTTATTAAGCTTGATTTAATTATATTATTATTTTGTTAACTACATCTCGTTTAGATTTATAGCGTAACATAGATTTTTTTTTATTTTACATGTATAAAATTTCTGGATAATCGTGGGATAGATAGAAAGTTGTTCATAGTTAAAGAGCAATTTGTGATAATTAGAGAATTAGCCAATTTGTTATAGTTTCCCTGATTAATATTTTTTTGTAAAAGAGGGTAACATCCCTTATTATATTTTAATTTCTCTGAAATTTATTTAATTTAATATAAAAAAATCTCCCTCAATTTGTGCTACATAGACTGTTTTGACAGATGAAGAATAAAATACACTCCCCGGACTCTGTTGTGGATTTTAAAATATTGATTTAGATTTTTTAATTTTAATAAATTTTATTTGTCATGAACTATTAGTGGGTTTTAAAATAATATAAATTTCCTAATTTGATTGAACTAGTTTTTGGTCAGTGAATAGAATGGATTTTGATGAGGCAGTCCAAAAGATTCAAAAAAGAGAGAAAATTTCAAAGCCGATCTTTCTGAGGTTTCTTCCTCTTTCTTCAGGATCTGTAATCAATTAAAATAGAATTTGGCCATCATTTTCATCAAAACTATCTTAATTCATTTAAAGTTATTATACATATAATATAAAAATTTATATATGTGTGAATTATATAAAATTAATTGTGATAGTTTTAATGAAAATGATGGCCAAATCCCATTTTAATTGATTACAGACCCTGAAGAAAGAGGCAAGAAACCTCAGAAACGTCGGCTTTGAATAAAAAGATAGATTTAATTTTCTCTCTTTTTTTTGAACCCTTTGGATTGCCTCATCAAAATCCATTCAATAAATAATAAATAAAATATTCTTGAGGCTTCAAATTCATCCAATGTTTATATTTAGGATTGACTATCAGATCCTTCTCAATTAATTTCTGCTTTATAGGGTTCTATTTAAAAATTAAAACGGGACCTTTTTTATGTCTCTGGTGCAAAATTTCCTAATTTTAATCAATTTTATTTGTCATGAACTATTAGTTGGGTTTTAAAATTAAAAAAATCACGTCGGGGTCTTCGCGCAAGCTGATTATATCAAGTATAGATATAAACAGATATATCTTTCTTCATATATACTTATATATCAGTGGCACATGCTGTGGATCCCTAAAATTCCGATACTTACGTTAACACTATTTTCATACCGTGTATGTTTAAAAACATTTTGTAAATTCCCTAAAATTATTTATATGTATATTATTAAAGTTGACAAATTTTGTTCTTTCCATACAAATTATTTTTTAATGTTTCTCCTTATTACAGTATACCAGGTACGATTTAGAAAACCGGTTTCCTAATTCGTACCGTTTGCAGAATCCAATTAAAACTTATATAAATTTATAAATTATGTAATTTTTTCAAAGTAAAAAAATAAGGTTACATGTATAAATAATCCCTTGATATTTATACAAAATATAATCAAATTATTGTGAATACTTTTTTGTAAAAAAAATAAAAAGTGGTACAATATAGGCAACTCTCCTCTATATCTTTGAAATAGTCATGGAATAATCCAAACACAATTATTTCTTACATGAATCCTTTTACTAAGAGGAAATAAGAGTTGTTTGAAACTTATTTAAAGTAATTATCATTATAAGATCTATTACAACTTTTTTGAAGGATATACATATACCTATATATATAAAAATTGTTTGAGTTGAGAGATTTTTTTGCTTATTTTCTAAATTACCTTGTAATTTTGGATGTCGTAATTATACACCATAATTAAAAATTAGTTTCTTTTTAATTATCCGTATCCCGAATTTTTTTTTATTTTAGTTCTTACACATTTTTTGGCATAAGAAATTAAAATAGCGCTTTTCAAGTCATTTTCTATAAAACTTGAAAGAATTTCTAAGATGAAATTCCCTCTTCCGTTTCCTCTCTGTATATATTCAAAGGCCCTCCTTCCTTATACCTCAAAGCTAATAAAGCCCACCGCACAGATTTGAATGGTTTCTCTCTTGTGCATGTGCGTTAGTAACTTTTTCCTTTAGAAACATCAACTCGTATGAAAATTCTTGCCAAACTTTATACATTTGTGAATGATAACAAAGCGAGGAAGAAGAGAGAAAAAACACATTATCGAACCCTTACTTTCTTCTCGTGATAAAATCTGCAAGAATTGAAAATACCAACACTTTGAGTTTGAATATTTGGGCCATTAGGGAAATAACTTGTTTAATGAAAGAACACATCTACTAGTATAATAATAAAACTTGAGTAAGATACGAGGTAGGTTTCACAAAAAAAGAAATAAAACAAAATTGAGTTTTGAATTCGATATATTTCGGGGTTAGCCCATCATCAGGAGTCTAAGAAAACTGATTATATATTGGTCATTAGCTTATACCCTTAGATCATATGGAATCACTCCTGCTTTATACAACAACAACAATTTAGGCTCCCAATTAATTAACAATAAAATAGACAAAATTGATAAATTAGACAAATCAGGAGTGTATAAATTAACTTGTCAAGATTGTGATGCTTTTTATATTGGGCAGACAGGTCGCGCTTTCAAAATACGTTACTCCGAGCATGTAAGAGCCCTTAATCATCTCAACAAATCCGATAACATTAATTTAGATTCGACCTCAGCCTTCGCAATTCACTTACATGAATCTAACCATTCAACCTCTAATAATAACCCTATCCCCATTCATTTTGAAAGAAAAGGCCTTAAATTGGACCTCTTGGAATCCACCGAAATAAAAATAGCCCTCTCTAATAATTCAAATATTTTAAATAATCAATTGTAAGTGTATAAAAATACAATTATTGATTATATGTTATAATAAATTAAATAAACATTCCTTCCATTGTTTGCACATTGAATATACTAGGGTAATTGCACTCTCTCATGTACCTTTCAAGTTGTACCTTCTCAGGTACTTGTCCATTCGTTATTATAATAGCATTCAGCCAGTTCAAATCTCAATAGAAAATATTAATTCTTAGATCAACTTCTCCTCTTCCCCTACTTTCCCCTCACCACATACAGTTAAAATTTTTTTTAAAAATTGTTACTTGTAAAACTATTTTTCCAATATATAATCAGTTTTCTTAGACTCCTGATGATGGGCTAACCCCCGAAATATATCGAATTCAAAACTCAATTTTGTTTTATTTCTTTTTTTGTGAAACCTACCTCGTATCTTACTCAAGTTTTATTATTATATTAAAATGTTTCACCTAGAACCAACACCGAACTCCTTAAAAGTTACATCTACTAGTATAGGCATACTTAGATATTATAATCGCCTTGCGCTACAATCTCGGCCTGATTTTTTTTTAAATTCTAAAATCCACTAATAGTGTTACGACAACATTTTGAGTTTTGGTTGCAACCCTTCTTGACCAGAGAAAGGTTGACGATTTGTAGATTTATCCCGAAGAAGCTCCCGAAGGCGGGCTTTTCAGCTGGTTTGGATATATTTTATGTATCGATATTTTAACATGGTATTCTCGACTCAATAGTTATTATTATTATATTTTAGGTTATTTCAAAACAGCTTACTTTTTTTAACAGCTCATTTACTATATTCTAAAGAATACTGTGCTAAGTACCATATTGAATGAACGGGATTTTTTAAAGACTTTCTTCTTACTTAAAAAGATGTTCGATACTTCATTCTTTCTTATCTCAAAATCAACTGTTCATTTAGGAATTTTTCGATTTAACGTAATTTCATTTTTTTGGTGAACTGTTTTTCTAGGTTTTTATTTCTCATCATTTCAAGAAAAGATAATTTCGTTTGATAGAGAGGATATGATGAAATGAACGGGAATAAAATTATTATTATCGATTGCAATCGTTATTTCTTTTAATACGATAACTATTCTCAAGGATTATTATGGTTTTTTCATTTATTATATCGTAAATTACCTAATTACCTCAATGATATGAAAAACTTTTGTGTTATTTATTTATCCAGGTCTAGAGAGGAGGCTGTTGAAATATGGTGAAGCTATTTAGAAGAATGTTAAAAATCTGGTAGAATTACAAGTTCTTAGTAAAAGAACAACACTGTTAGTCCAGTCAAATTGTGTTTTAATCAGGAAAGTTTTGGGGTAGTTCTGATTTTTTGCATATATATACAAATGATCTATTTTTTCAGAAAATCGCAGTTTTTCCTTCATATAATGATAACCACTCATCCTACAAACTTTATTCCTGTCTCATTCTCTAGGAAATTTTATTGACTTGAACGTTTACTTGGACCACTTTTTTGTTAAAACTCTTAGATTTATAGATATCCAGCATTTCCCATGACACTTCTGAGGATTCGGATCATATCCTGTCTTAGAAAATGCAGGATATCTATAAATCTAAGAGTTTTAACAAAAAATGGTTCAAGTAAACTTTCAAGTCAATAAAATTTCCTAGAGAATGAGACAGGAATCAAGTTTCTAGGATGAATGGTTTTCATTTTATGAAGGAAAAACTGTGATTTTTGCAAAAAAATTGCAGTTTTTCACAGCCTCATTGCGGCACGGATTACCATTTATCCAATTAAGATGAAACTTTGTTTATATTGTACCAAATTTAATCTAGTTTAAAAATAAATAGAACGGTCTTTGTCAAAAACGTGCTCTTTCATGGGAAAAAAATCGAAAAAGTGCGAGTTTTTGGGATATGCAGAAACAGAAAAAATACGTCATTTTCAACTAGCGCTTGAGCCCTAATGGTTGATCTCAGAAAAAAAAAACTAAATAATTAAATTTGTAGGAAATTTTATGAACTTTTATTTTGAATAGGAAGGTATTGACGAAAAGTTGATAGTTTTCGAGTTATAAGCAAAAAACCGCCAAAAAATCAGATTCTTGATCTATTTTTGCATTTTTGAGAATGTTCCGTGACCAAGTTTTGTTAACAAACCTCAGATTCGGATTCAGTACACCCAAAAAATAAAGGGTCAAAGAAATTACAACTACCCCAAAACTTTCCGGGTAAAAGCACAATATAACTGGACTATTTGTTTTAATAAAAAAAAAATTCCCTCTAAATATTTTGCTTTGTGGATTGACCCCCACCATGAAAATTCTCTTGCTACGCCACTGTTCGTGTGACGTAATTTGTTGACCGCCCCTATGTATATATATCCCTAGCGAAGTCAGACTTCTCAGCTGGTTAGAAATAATTTATTTAGTAAATTATTAGGTATTTATTTTGTTGCCTATCCTTTCCTGAATGATTAATGATTGTATTTTGTTTATTTTGCAGAGATTTGGCTGCATCTGAATATTCTGCACGTCGTGTAGAATTGCTGGCGGGTACAGGTGCCGCGTTGCTCCTCTTCCTGGCCGTCATGGGTCTCGTCATTGCACGACGACGGAGGTTATTACATGGCGGCTCTGAAGGACGACGGAAACTTATCGAAGACCTCGACAATGTCAAAGGTCAGTAGTTCAAAACCATTCTCCAACCTAATTTTTGATGTAACCAACAATAACAACAACAACAGTTTTTGAAGCATTTCACGTCACACTTCTTTATTAATATTGTATCGTTTTTGGTGAGGGGTGATCCGCGATTGGAAGTAGGTGTATACCTCTTTGGAAGTATTTTGGAAGTACTTGGAAATATTTGGAAGTAGAAGTGGAAGTAAGTGTACAGCATATTAGGTGGCGGTTCACCCCTCGGTTTCCGGCAAAGTGACATGGTGTAACAGATACTGCACAGACCAAAACGCTAAACCTAAAGGGTTGAAATTTTGACAGTGCATATCTATAATGAGATTAATAAGCGCTAAGGGCTTTTTGAAATTCGAACCCTAAAGGGGGAAAAGTCCCCGAATTGTGTTTTTGGAGTTTTTCAAGATCTCTTTTAACCAGAAAAATATCCGTATGGTTTTAGCTTAGAAGAGTGAAGTATTAAAATATAAAAATACATATCTGAGTATTTTTTGCTCTATTTGCCCCGAAAATGGAGCATCTATAACCATTTTGGGCTAAATTTTTGAAATTTTTAAAGGTCTCCATCTCCTTGGTTTTTTAAGGTTTAGCATTCAATTTTGGTACTTAGGTTTTGAAATAATAAAAACAGGAATTTAAAATTAAAAAAAAATATGCTGGTAATATAATAAATAAGTACTACACAAAGCAGGCAGTAATTATTTATTATTTTCCAAGAAGATGTAGAAAGATGGTGAAGATATTTAAAGTCCCTCTAATTATACAAACTAGTACATTTTACTTTTTTTTTTTTTAATAAGTAAATTATATTTAAATTTAATTTGTTCATAATTTGACCCCTTAACCGAAAAATGAGGGATTTTTGATTTTAGGATCTTGAACACAAAAGACTTCGTATCTTCTATGTTTAGTAACAGGCTTGGTGGACTGGAGAGTGATCGGAGGTGTAGGGTTGAGGGTTCAGGGGTTGGGGGTTCAGGAGGCAAAGCCCCCTTGGTAACAAGAGGCCCGCCGCCTAAGACGGGATTTGTAGATAGTTTAAAACATCAAAAGATGATTCTATATTTATTGGAAATCACTTTAAATGATCAATTCTGCTTATTGATAACTGGAAATTGCAGATACTCCAACTGATGGTGAAAGCTTGAACTAGCACAATTGGGTCTTCTAATCAGTGTTTAAATGACATATAAACAAAAACCAAACCGATTTTCTTTGATTATGCACATGACATTTGTGACAGCGTCCCAATTGCGTTAGTTCCAATTTCTACCACATGGCGGCAACTCCGTACTTACCAATAGTGAGAATATGTTTAAGACTGATTAATAAAAGAAACTTAGAAAAACAAATCAAATAAAAGTTGAATAGAGTGACAATTGCCGAGTGCGTGGGTGGGAATTCCTTCCGAGAGGAATTTCTTAAGCTTCCTAAGTCGAAAAAAAGAGTGATCTATGTGTATAGTTAAGCCAGCCACCCTCTGCTATTATTACAATATTTCTATTCACAGCTCAGCCAACTGGTCTATCTCTCCGATCTTATTTTCCTCTTCTTTTTTTTCTTTATTTCCTTCATCCTTCGTAGGCTTTGCACAAGCCGCGATAAAGGCTCTCGTCGGTAGACGCGTCTCTCTCAAGAACATTCTTCACAGTGATTCCACATCTCTTACAGCAATTCTTGCCATTTCATTAATGTAAAAACTGAATATATGAAATTTTTCCTTTTTTTATACCTCACCTAACCTCTTTTCTCTCTTTAAAATTCTATTCTATTCACATTTAGAAAAACAATCCAAAATATTGTAATACACATATATAATTATGAAAATGTCCGAAAATAATTGAATTAACAAAAAAACTATCAAATTAAAGTTACTTGAAGATGAGTCCCTGACAGATCGAATTGTCACCCCCCCCCCCCCCATATCTGTGAATTTCATCAGAAATCGTTAGAGCCGTTTTCGAGAAACTGTTGTATATTGGTATACAGGGTGTTTAGAAAAACCGTTCCAAGACTTCAGGGCGTGATTCCCCACATCAAAATTAGATGAACAGTTCCAATAAACATAGGTCCAAAAACGCTTCGTTTTCTGTCTGGCCGCCATTTTATTTTTTTAAAGAAAAACGTCTATCTTGAGAACGGATGTAGATATCGTTATAAAATTTGGTACATATATACTTAACTACATTATCTACTATTTAAAAAAGTACCTAAATTTTATCTTGAAAATTTTCAAAATGGCGACCATTTAAAATTTTTAATTGTGAATAACTTTTTAATCTTTCATTTTATTAAAATTAGTATTATTAGATATAATGTTACCCTTTTTATTGTGAACAAAATGATATTTTATTTTTCAAGATCCGATAAAAAATAACGAAGTTATGACAAAATTTGTAGGAAAATAGGAAATGATGCGGTCTCAAAATTCAGTCTACGAAAGCCAGTAATGGTGCTTACACAAATTTTGTCATAACTTGGTTATTTTTTATCGGATCTTGAAAAATAAGGTGTCATTTTGTTCACAATAAAAAGGGTAACATTATATCTAATAATACTAATTTTAATAAAATGAATGATTAAAAAGTTATTCACAATTAAAAATTTTAATGGCCGCCATTTTGAAAATTTTCTAGATAAAATTTAGGTACTTTTTAAATATTAGATAATGTAGTTAACTACATATGTACCAAATTTCATAAAGATATTTTTGGACCTATGTTCATTGGAACTTTTCATCTAATTTTGATGTGGGAAATCACACCCTGAAGTCTTGGAACAGGTTTTCTAAACACCCTGTATAATTTATACAAGAATTGTTCATTTAATAATTAAACAATTATTGTTTTTTTACTTGTTCAACGAGTATAAATTCCCATTGGAATCCAAAAATCCAAGTGAATTATTTTTTAACAACTTTATTCAATTTTCTTTGCACACGATTTTAACGGATTACTTGATTGAAGGGGGCGGTTTCAAATTGAATTTAATATTATTATTATTATTATGAGTGATAAATAAAAGGATTGTTTTTGAGAGAGTTTATCTCACTTATTGAAAAAAAAATCAAAAGGATTATCTTCTTGTTTTGAGATGAAAATAAAGTAAAAAAAAACAAGTCTTTTATCGGATTTTCTTCCTTAACATTCATTCTAGTAATATCTGAATAATGAGTTTTAGTATATAGGTACAAAAAATAGGCCGATAGGAGATGTTTCTAAATAAATTATCATTTTAAAAAGATTTTAGAAAAATTTTAAATTCTCAAAAATTCCATTCCTTAACTAAATTATTATTAGTAGCAATGGGCTGTGAATAATCATATCTCTCCCCTAAGTAATCCTTTTTTTCTTTAACAGCGTTGAAACGTTATCTAGGTAAATTGAGGGAGTTTCTCTAGCATAAAAAAAAATATCGGATTAAACGTAAAAAATACCTGTAAGTTTGGAATTCTACACAAATCTTAGAGATGAAAATATTTCTATTACAAAATAAGTTTTTCAAAATAATAACGAGCTTGAAGGAGACAATAAAAGAGTGTGTCTTCTGCTGGAATTATAAATTGTATTTATTTATAACGAGACTATAGTTTCGAGGGCTTTGTCCTCTTCATCAGTCTATTACAATGTATTCACAGGAATTAATTCATAAATTAATTCATAAATTAATTCCTGTGAATACATTGTAATAGACTGATGAAGAGGGCAAAGCCCTCGAAACTATAGTCTCGTTATAAATAAATAAAATTTATAATTCAAGCAGAAGACACACTCTTTTATTGTCTCCTTCAATATATAAAAATTCTGCTACTCTGGGCAAAACAAACTTTCAATTTAATAACGAGCTTAGAGGGCGGGCGTGCCTTGGGTGTTTATCCCCTTAAAAAATCACACTCCAGAAACATCTACAATTCTACATATACTAAGGTCTAGTTACTTTTGATTTTAGATAAATTTTTAAACATTAGTTTCATATTGAATGAGAAATTGAATAAGGACACTTTTATCAAAGATCTTAGTAAATTATTATTAGCCACCGGATTTTTATGCAGTAAAAAGTGCCAAAATATGCCATAAAATATGCAGTTATAAAAATGCTGAAATATCCAAGTAATATGCAGTATACGTTGAAATATGCGAATATATGCAGTAAAAGATGGCTAAATAAATTTTTTTATGCACTAAAAAATTAAAATTTAATACAAAAAGACTATATATTTGAAAGAGTGCTATGAAAAGAATAAAATAATAAAGTAAGCTATAGACACCAAGTGTCATATCTACTTATATTTCGTAAAAAATTGCCCGAAATTCTCATTACATTTAATATATTAAAAAAATCTTTAAATTCAATTAAATATTAGGTGCTCTTGAATAAAATCAACATAATACATAAATATAATAATGTTTCAAAAAATGTGAACGAAAAAATACTGGGTGGGGGTAGGGGAAGTAATTTTATTTAACAGACACGATTGTATTGTATTGCTTTTATTTGCAAATATTTGACCGGCTATAATCTCTTAATCTGATCCCTACACTAATTTACACACACTTCAACACACACACGAACAGTCAATGTCCAAAATGTCTCGAAGGCCGTTAAAAAAAAGAAAGAATTAAAAAGGATCTCAAAAATTATTAAAATTTGATTGTAATTGTGAATAATTTATGTTTACAATTATTTTTCTCAATTATTTTCAGGATATTATGTCTACGGTCACTTAAAATTGATTTATACTATGAAAAGGAGCGCTTCACATCCTCAGGTGTAGTGGGGGCAAATTTAAAAAAGCTTAAAACCCCCATTTTTACTTTGGAAGAAAAAGATTGAAAACTTTTCGTCATTTTCATGTAAAAGAAAGTATCTAGTCAAATCAAAGCACAACTGAATAAAAAGAAAAAAAAGTGGGTTGTTGTTTTGTAGCTACGTTTACTCCCTTTGTAATTACTTCGTAGTCCAACACTACACTCTTGTTGTTGAGGCCTATTTCAGTTTTCTTTGAATTTAAACTAGTATCCTCCTGGTTTGATTTCTTCATTTTTTTCATTCTTTTCCCGAAAATTTACTTTTAAAAAATCTGTATAATGCGCGAAATATGGAATATTTTACAAAAAATTCTTCAAATATGCAATTTTATGCAATATTACTCAAATATGCAAAAATATGCAATATAAAATTTAACCCACAGTATCCTAGATGCATAATTCAGATAGATAATTGATCTCCTGGGTCATAAAAGTGGCGGCAAACAAAATATGAAATTGCATAGGAATCCGTTCTCTAATTATTATGTATAATTATATTATATGCCCGCAGATAGCAAGGTGGCGCTCGGGTTCAACTCTTCTTCATTTTTTGACCTCCCCCTAATTTTGGGAGGTTAGTTTTTACATTTTTAGTCTTCTGGGGGCACTCTGATTATGTATACAAAATTTGGTTGAGTTTGGTCCAAGGCCTAGATTTTCATTTTTTGACTCCCCCCCCCCCCCCCCGTCTAAATGATTATACATGATTTTATTAAATATTCAATATAAGAGAGGGGGCAAGTGTATAGCGTGTCATGTGGATGGCCACATTAGTTTATTTAATTAAAGTACCTGGAACACCGGGCGTTGCTCGGTAATTTTTCGCTTTAGTTCAAAGTGATATTATTTTTAATAATTTAATATTCAATAAAAAATACTTCCAATTAATCAAGTTGGCGAATTCTAATATATAATAATATTTGTAATGATCTTTTTAGTGGGATATAAAATTAAAAAAAACAATTATTTATTAAAAGGAAATTGAATAAAAATGTAATTATACATTTTTATCGAGAAAACCACCTGTGAATAATTATTTCAATTAATAAAATTCCCATCAAAAACAACTTAGCCGAAGATGAGACCGTGACTGATCGAATTGTCAACACAAAAACCCCCTAACCCCTGAATTTCATCCAAATCGTTAGAGCCGTTTTCGAGAAACCAATTCTATATTTATAAAAAAGAATTGCTCGTTTAATATAATAAGATTACAATTTATCAACTTTTCTAATTATCTAAATTGGCAAATTCTAATATATAATAATATTTGTGATGAACTTTTAGTGGGATTTAAAATTAAAAAACCAATTAATAAATTTATCTGAATCGCTTTACAGTATTCTCGTGTGTGGTACTAATTCGCCTGTGTGTATCCTTCGCACAGGCAACTCAAATTGACGATATTCGAGTTTCCGTTGCGTCGCCTGGGATTGCATAGTATGAAGAGGGCCTTTTAGTCTCACTTTTGTGAAAAAATATTTTGATAGGTTTTTTAATGAAACTAATTATTTTTGACTGGTGGTTGAATCAAAATAAAACAAGTGGTTGATTAAAAATAAAAAAACAAACACATTACCGAGTGAAGATCGGTCCTTCAGGTACTGAACATTAATCGCAGAAATATTGTGGGAAAGCCTTAGGGCCCTTTGTCTGTCCCGTGTCATCTTAAGAACAGAGAGAGATACCTGGGACATGTTTTATTTTTGTTTCATAAGAGCTTGAAGTTTTTGTTCATCTGAACATATCAGTCTGTCCTTCCATGTCAGCGCAAAACATTTTTTTGTCAATCTTTCCATTTTTAATTACCCGATGAATGCGCGTTTCGAAATCGAACAATGGCTCTCTCGTCGGTTGTTCCCCAATGGGACTGGCTGGCTACAATATGAGATCTGTGAATATCATCAGAACATATAACCTTGATTGAAAAATACAAGATCAATATTTTTTTTTTTTAATTTTGTTTTTTTATCTTCATCATCATCTTTGATAATTTTTTTAGAATAATTTAAATGATAAAATTGCATTGGGGAGGGAAAATTTCCATATCCGTTTAATTCGTCGCCAGAGGCTGACACGCTTGTCGATATTTACGACTTTGGCTCAGAGCTCTCATAAATAAAATGTCTAAGCTCTCTCTTCACAACTGAGTATGTATTTAATGCGCAGACACACATGTGTGTGGCCTTTTCAATTACCACAGTAGACCTGGCTGAAAAGAAAAAGCAAGTCAATTCGCTTGGCACTATTCTTTCTAGTCATAAAAGGAATTGGATCATCCCGGGAGAGTCGAATGAAATCCTCCAGAGATCAGGGCCGCCAAATTGGATGTTTCCTTCCCAAATTTGTGGGGGAAAAAGTTTCACTTTTTTAGGGGTTTTTTAGGGTTAAAAAATGCTTTCCATGTATTTTTCCAAATTTTTACTCTATAATTTTTTTATTTTTTTTTTATTTTAACTAAAAAGTTTTTGGATCTCTGCTACTTTTTACATAATTGTAATTCGAATTACATTAATTTATTTATCTATATGTATTTTAAACAAAAAACAAACAAACTACCTTTTACGAAATGTCAGTTTAGGGTTTTTTTTGGTTTAATTTTTGACTTTTTATATCATTGTAATCCGAATTACATTTATTTATTTATTTATTTATATTTTAAACAAAAAAAACTACATTTTACGAAATGTCAGTTTAGGGTTTTTTGTTGTTTAATTTTTGACTTTTTATATCATTGTAATTCGATTTATATTAATTTATTTATCTATTATGGATTTTAAACAAAAAACAAACTACATTTTACGAAATGTCAGTTTAGGGTTTTTTTGTTCTTCAATTTTTGACTTTTTATATCATTGTAATCCGAATTACATTTATTTATTTATTTATTTATATTTTAAACAAAAAAAACAACTACATTTTACGAAATGTCAGTTTAGGGTTTTTTTTGTTTAATTTTTGACTTTTTATATCATTGTAATTCGATTTATATTAATTTATTTATCTATTTGGTATTTTAAACACAAAAACAAACTACATTTTACAAAATGTCAGTTTAGGGTTTTTTTTTGTTTAATTTTTGACTTTTTATATCATTGTAATCCGAATTACATTTATTTATTTATTTGATTTATATTTTAAAACATAAAAAACTACATTTTACGAAATGTCAGTTTAGGGTTTTTTTTGTTTAATTTTTGACTTTTTATATCATTGTAATTCGAATTACATTAATTTATTTATTTATATTTTAAACAAAAAAAAACAACTATATTATACGAAATGTCATTTTAGGTTTTTTTTTGTTTAATTTCTGACTTTTTATGGGTTTTTGTCATTTAACATCACTCTTAGGGGGGATTCAAGTATTTACAACACTGTAAATACCCTACATTTTACAAAAAATCAGTTTAGAGATTTTCTTTCCCTAAATTTTGGCCATTTTAGTGGTTTTTGGCATCACTTTTAGGGGAAAAAAGTTGTGGTATGCCAGAAATATACAATCTGTAACCGTCGTCTTTTTGCCTTTAATCTTCGTTAATTATTAACTAATTAAATAACCAAAGCCATAAAAATATTTTAAATTATAACTAAATAAAGGATTTTTTTATTTATTAATTCACCTATTAATTAAAAAATAAAGTATACCTATATATTATCTTTTATATAGATAAATGCAAAATTCTTTTATAAATAACTTTTGATCTGAAATGGAAATATTATTTTTTATATACTTATTCAATTTATTGAATTAAATATAAAATGAATGAATTTTTTCTCCTTTGGACGAGGCCCTATGTAATTATAAACAAAACCGTCACGTGATAATATTAAACTAAATGAATAGGTACTACAATTTGTGACTTTGAATTAGACCAAGTCAAGCTTGCTGCGAGACCGATTACGATACTATATCTGCTTCGCATTAAATAAAAAACAAATGGGAAAATGGTTTGCGCCTTTTTTTGTAGGTAAGTCATACCCTTAACTGATCTGTCAATTTAGTTGTCTAACTAGAAGGGACTCCCATTATACGAGGTGTGGCTATTATATGACCGGGTTGATGCTGCTACTGGCAAACATCGAGCGTGCAAAAGATTTAAAAAAATTGATATTGATCAATTAATTTGAGCGTATTATTAAATTTGTTGTTTAAATATCAACTTCTTGTAAATCTTAGTTTCTGTTAAATATGTACTAGAAAAAATCTTCGGAGGGTTAATTCAATCAAAATTGAATTACGCTGTCTGTGTTTCAGCTCTCGGGCTGGAAAAATCCAATTAAAAGTCAACTGTCTTCGCTAATCAATCCACTTTTAATATTGGAACTACTAATATTCCAACAGTCAATTTTAATTTAATATCTGAGTTAAGATTGAATAATTAAAAAAGTAATTGAGTGATTATTATTATTATTATTTTTTATTATCATTTAAACGAACATCATTCTTTTATGATCATTCTATGTTTGACTGTCAAACTCCTGCAAGTTAATTAATCAAAACAAAAACCCCCGGCTGATTTGACGGGCTTACCATCAGAAATAAATAAATAAATGAATAAATAGTAGCTCTGTGTTGTGAACATGGATGGAGTCGTTCATTTTCTTCTATTTTTTTTTTTACTTATTTAGTTAAACTACCGTTTACTAGATGAAATTTGTTATTTCGGGAGAATATTGCAACAGTTAAGAGCAGTTGTTTTCGTGAAAATAAATGAAAATTATTTTATTTTTATTAAATACATTGCAATTTTTTCATTTAATTTGTGCGGATATATGTATGTGAGGGGTGAATCGCGACCTAAAATCGTGTACACCTACTTCCACTTTTCATTTCCAAGAATATGGCAATAGATTATCTATTAAATTCCAAAGTAATTCCAAATAATCCAATCGCGGTTCACCCCTCTTATGTATGTATGTATGTACGTTTTACCCTTTTTTTCTTACACGATTTTTTCCAGACCGTTCAACCGATTGAAATGAAATTGAAAACACTGTTCGACAAAAATTAAGCAAAAATTTCTCCCCGTAAACCTAATGGATTCCAGTAGAGTTGATTAACATGCATTTCTCGATTTTTTTGCAACAGTTCAGAGTTTTGATATATTATAGGTCAAAACAAAGAAAAAGGCCATTTTGACATATTTCGAGTCCCATTAGATTTTAAACAGGAAACTAATTATTTTGATCTTAAATACTTTTGTTTCATATCTATGACGTCTCAAGATTAGAGCAAAGCAGCTTTTTTCGGCTTTTAAATCAAAAACATGTCAAATCCCTGACTTGTAAAAAATTGAAAAACACATTAATCAGCTTATAAGACTACTAGTATCCATTGTTAGGTTTAAGGATACACATTTTCGTTGATCAGGAGAACACTGAAACTGTTCAATCAGTGTAAATGTGAACAAAACAATACTACAACCAGATATGAAATGAAAACACGCATTAAATCAATAAGAAAATGTCCGTATTTGTATGATAAAAACCATAAAATAAAAATAATTTTATTAATTAAAATTATTAATCAAGTCACATAAACCAAACAATAATGGAAAATAGCTTCTCTTTGATTTTCAAATTACCACTTGAATTTAGCTCAATTAGAACTCGAGTTATAACTAAAAAACTAAATCCATATGTTTTTTTATCATTTATTCACATAGTTATAGTTTTTGTTATAACTCGTGTTCTAATTGAGCTAAAAACAAGTAGTTTGAGAATCAAAGAGGAAGCTGTTTTCTATTACGTCAACAAAGTATTTCGATTTCAAATATTGTTGTTTAATATCTAATGGGACTCGAAAATAGGTCAAAATGGCCTTTTTCGTCGTATTGACCTATAATATCTCAAAACTCTCACTTGTTGTAAAAAATCGGGAAATTGCATGATAGTCAGAGTATAAAACTCTACTGGAATCCATTGTTAGGTTTACGGGGATAAATTTTTGTCGACCAGAGAACCTACCATTACATTAACACCCATTAATAGTTCATGATAAATAAAGTTTTAAAAATTAGGAAATTTAAATTATTGCCCGCCGCTGGCGGGCTTCGCAGCTGGTAATATATTATTATTTTTCTTTAATCATCCATTATCCACCTGACTGCTGCAAAATCCTTTCAAATACCAAATTCCATTTTTGAAGTGAAACTTCTTTAGCGAGGTAATTGTTTTAATTTTTTGTTACAATAAAGGGGAAATGACCTAATACAGGGGAAATAAGAGACAAGTCTTGATTTTAAGATAATAATTTAAATTTCTTAATTTTAATAAATTTTATTTGTCATGAGATAATAGTGGGTTTTACAATTAAAGTTTCACTATGCCCATGAGCTAATATGGATAAGACTCACACATTTTTTTAAATATTTGCAAATGAAATAAAATTTGATTTGAGAGTCTCATCACTCCCTCTAGGTCTTTTGATTATTTAAATATATTCAAGTGTCAACTATAGTAAGCGAAGGAAGCGAATTGAAGGCTTAGAATGAAAATAATCTGACAGTTGGCACATACACAACTTGAACATTAAGGGCGTGCGTGTGCAGGCTCACTAATGCCAGGGCTCAGAATCTTTTTGGCCAAACCAGAGGGTCTGTCTGGATTCGCATAGGCAACCGCAGAGCAGCCAAGCCCTGGCAATCCGACCCTCTTCTGCCTGTCTCTCTTTATAAATTAAAAATTTGACTTTGCAATAAATTAACGCATTTATATACAATACAGCCAGGATTTCAAGCTTGTCTATACCCTACAATACAATTGAGATAATTTATTGTTAATAGCAATATTTTCATTTTTCGAGGTCAATTTATAATAAATTGATTTACATTTGAGGTATTATCATTATTGTTAAGGTTGATTCTATTAAATACCCTTAAATAGTATAAATTCTTCTTTAGTGTTTAATAATAAGTAGCTCGGTAATTTTTTGATTCAGTTAAAAGCGATATATAAAATTATTTTTAATTTTAAATTCAGGTAAAATGGTCGATTTTTATTCGCAGCCAAAATAAAATAAAATTGAAATAAAACTTAATTTATATTTTTACCAACGTTTACAGCCACTAATGGCCATCATCAAGACATATCACTGGCCACAAAGTTTTGAATGTAATTTCAATTAAAAATAATATTAATATACACCTTCGAATAGTCGAATTTTTTAAGAGAATGTAATTGAAATTCTATTAAATTATTTTCTAGAAAAATACCTTTAATTTTTATTTTTTTTTATAAATTTTATTAAACCAATTATTTTACATTAATTAATATATACATTGTATTTTTGCTTCGATTCCGGAGATTACTTCTCCACCATCGAGTGTCCTTATTCATCTTTAGTCCTTGTTTTTAATAAGAGGAAAAATCTAATACCTTTTATTTTTTTTTTTTTAAATTTTATTAAACCAATTATTTTACATTAATTAATGTATACATTGTATTTTAGCTTCGATTTCGGAGATTGCTTCTCCACCATCGAGTGTCCTTATTCATATTTAGTCCGTGTTTTTAATAAGAGGAAAAATCTAATTAGATAAAAAAACCTCTTTTCCGATAATTATTTAATTCCATTATTCCCCAATCAAGTCGATTGGTTAATCTTTCTTCCTCTCTCATAATTCCTCTCTCAATACCTTTAATTAAATAAATTGGCAAATTCTACTAATATTTGGAATGATCTATTAGTGGAATTTAAAATAAAAAAGCAATTAATTATTAAAGGAAATTGAATAAAAATGTAATTATACACCTGTGAATAATTATTTCAATTAACAAAAAACCCATCAAAAACAACTTAGCCAAAGATGAGACCGTGACAGATCGAAATGTCAACCCAAAAACCCCCCAACCCGTGAATTTCATCCAAATAGTTAGAGCCATAGTTTGAGCCATATATAATAAGTTGCAATAAAAACCCTTTTTTTACTAAGAACGGGTTCTTACTAGTTAAAACGCGTTTCACTGAATACCTTTGTGGCAACTAGAGTTTAATAATGTTGGTTGAGTATGGTTCAAATGTCTAGAATCTTCATTTTTGACCTTCCGCCTCATTTTGGGTGTTTATTTTCACAATTTTTTAAACAATAATGTCAAAAATTACATACTCTACAAATTTGCTTTTAATTTTTGACATTTTCGTATAAATTTTTTTGAAAATAAACACCCAAAATGAGGCGGAAGGTCAAAAATGAAGATTCTAGACATTTGAAACAACATCAGTAAACTCTAGTTGCCACAAAGGTATTCAGTGAAACGCGTTTTAACTAGTAAGATCCCGTTCTTACCAAAAACAGGTTTTTTACTGCAACATATATATACAAGAATTGCTCTTTTAATATAATAAGATTCAAGAAAGGTAAATTTAAAAGGCATATGTTTTGATAAATTTTAAATTAATCGCAAGATGTGTGTTCTTGTTATAAATAAAAAAATCCATTAAAAAAGTTATTTTAAATTCTTATTATCTATTTAACTTAACTAATATTTAATGCTTTACCACACGGTGCGTTCTCTACTTGGCAATAAACAAACAACAACAACAACAACAACAACAACAACAATAAAATGTCGACTGTTTGCTGTAGTACCTACCTATAAAAATGGTGGATGGGATGGATCTCTCTTTATAGGCCAACAACAACAACTAAAACAGGGGAACGCTTAAAAGTCAGATACGACCCACCTTTAAGGAATTAATGCCCTTAGGACGACAACGACGACCAAAAAGAAAATTGTTCCCTCCATTCTTTTTTAACTTTTTCTATTTATTTTTTATTTTTTGCCTTTTAGATTTATTTATTATTTTTCCATTTAACAAATTTTCACTTTGAAATGGAAAATATGTAATACTTTTTTTTTTTTTTAACTGAACAATTTATAAGTTTTTTAATTAATAAATGTATTCGAAACTTTTTTTATTAAATAAATAAAAATTAAAGAATGTTAAGAATTTAATTTGAAACAACTTTTTAAAAAGTTAAATTACAAAAAACAAACGAGGCCGCTTACTAAGGCTTAACATGTATAACTATCGTCCTCAAACAACATTAAGGGCCAGTTACATAAACAGATAATCACCATTGGCTTTGGGTGAATCTGTAGTTAACTCATGAAATAAACTGCAAAAAAATAAACTGATGTCGCCATCCACATGACTTTACCATACATCTGGGCCTTCTGTTATCTATCTATCTATTTATATATATATTATATAAAATGGAAATGTATGTATGTTTGTATTATCCAAACGATTTGATTGGACAGTGCATAGCCAATGGCAAATCATTAAATTATTAGAACGATTCTGATTGGTCAGATAGCGATAGTGCTTAGCAAATGCGTTAAATAAATATAAAAAACAATTTTTGTCCGTTTCGAGACGCTACCCGCCAGGGCGACCCTCGCCCGGAGGGCCTAGGTTTAGAAGGCACTCCTGGAGCAGCTAGTATCTAATATTTAAAAAATCATAGTTTCACAGATTATGTATACAACATTTGGTTGAGTTTGGTCCAAAGGCCTAGATTTTCATTTTTGTGACTCCCCCCCCCCCCATTTGGGCGGTTTGTTTTTGAATTTTTAGTTTTCTGGGAGTCCACAGATTATGGATGTAAAATTTGTATGACTTTGGTCCAGATTAGTGAGATTATTTGAAATATCATCTTTCTTCGATTTTTTTTGAAATATTTTTACACCCCCCCCCCCCCCCTACCGTTTTTGTCACTTTTAATTTCACATAGTGAGTCACTATCATAAGGTTATATAGGGTGTATATGCGAATTTTTGTACAAATTGGTTAAAGAACTTGATAATGATAATTCTATTTTTTGAACCCCCTCCCTAATTTTGGCCCCAAGTAAAAAAAATAAAAAAAATTAGTTATTATAGGTTCATTTGATAGTATATTTAATTTTGCTTGTTTTTTATTTTTTGTTTGAAAATCTTATAATTTTAATTTTTAAAGCCCCCCCCCACCTCCTTAATTTTGAGGCCCAATTTCAACCAAAATCTAATCAGCTATTAATCTAAATGCACCAAAACTACGTGTGAAATTTGGCTTTGATATTTACATTAGCTTATGAGCTAGTGCGTCCACAAAAATTTGGTAACCTAGTAACAGACATTTTGACAAAAGTGTTAATATCTCGAAAAATATAATTTTTTTATGTTCACTTATTAGGGCTTTTTTGTAGACCGAAATGCCATGGTTTCGTTCAATTTTTTTAATCAAAATATTTTTAGCCTTTTTTTGAGATATTTCGAAAAAAATAAGAAAAAAATAAAACCGACTTCAAAAAAATTAAATTCAACAAATAAAATCCACTAAAAGGTATAAAATAATTATTATCTTATTTAGTTACAACTAAACGACGAAATATTAACATGAAATCCCTTTTATGAAGTCGGTGCCAAACAAACTATATAAGCGAGCGTACTAAGTAAGATCCGTCGAGTGCGATTCATAAAATGTATATGTTTGGCACCGACTTCAAAAACTTCATGTTAATATTTCGTCGTTTAGTTGTAACTAAATAAGATAATTATTTTATACCTTTTAGTGTATTTTATTTGTTGCATTTAATTTTTTTGAAGTCGGTTTTATTTTTTTCTTAAAAATTATTTTTATTTTTCTCTTTTAGTGATGTTATTAATTGTGATCATATCATCAGAACTTGACCAAATTAATATGGCACCATCCCTAAGATACCCCCTTTCCAATAAAAAAAGAATCATTGATATCGGTTCATAAACAAAGAAGTTTGTCCTGAACAAACCTAACAAAAAAGGTCTAATACCAATGAAAAAAACGGGACCAATCGGAAGCTAGACTGAACCCAATGCAATTTTTTTTTCAAAATCGGTTCACAATTGGCGGGGATATGAGGTAACATAGGCACAAAAAAAAAAAAAAATTCAGTCTAATAGAGAACCTCCTCCTTTTTGAAGTCGGTTAAAAAAACACTTTTTCCATGCACGATTACAATACTTGACTATACCCTGTATGGTCAAATAAAAACGACCGCTTACTAAGGCTTAACAGGTATAACTAGCGTCCCCAAACAACATTAAGGACCAGTTGCATAAACAGTTGATCCTGGTGAACCTCAAATCAACCACTCTATATTTTACCAGACAAAATTGATAGTTCGGGCCTTGAACTTATTATTATCATCATTATGAAATAACCTTCACAAATAATTCTACATTGAATAATTTTTTTTAAGTATTAATATTTCTAATGATTATGGATACAGTCTAGCAAGAGTTTAGTTTTTTAATATAAAAAAAATTCTATGGAAATTAATTAATTTTTAAAAGAGTCGAGTCGGTCTATAAAATCGAGGAATTCCTAATGAATTTCGGTGTTTGGCAGTCCGGTGGCATTTTATTCAAGTCATGAGTGACAGAGGCATTTTTTAATTGGATAGTAAAAGTCAAGAGTTGAATCATAAATGGGGACTATTTACTTACTAGTCCCTGAAAAAGTTCACTCTCTCCATGTGTCTTTTTTTTAGCTCCCTCTTTATTTTATTAAAAGCCCTGGAACTCTATTTTCAAAACTATTATAAAACAAAATTGTTCAAATCATTAATAGTAGGTAATAGGCTACCATCTTCTTTCTAAATGAACACAAATTTTATCATAAACTGACCATAAAATTTCAAGAATAGAATTAAAATCTTATGATTATTTACTCCCTATCTATAATATAGGGTGGTCCATCGGGTACGCCAGATTTAAATTTCTTGAGAATGAGTCTAGCCAAGCTGTAACTGTAAATGAAATACGATATCGTGCCATGATATCAAACTTTTTGTGGGATCAATTGAACGACATCGACCACGAAGAAATGTGGTTTCTTGGTGGCACATGGCATATAGCAAGAGAAACCATCTATTTGTTAATACTGCTCGTGTGATTTCCAGAAATTAGTTAAATTAGTTAATTAGCCGCCTAGATCTTGCGACTTGACGTCATGCGATTTTTACCTCTGAGGTTTTGTAAAGTCCAAGGTCTATGCTAAAAAACCACAAACAATTCCTGAAAACAGAGATCCAACGCGTTATTTCTGAAATTAAGCCAACTGTCTTGCAAAAAGTCTTAGAAAATTTTACCAAAAGAGCCAAGGTATGCCAGCACAGCCGAGGCGGCCATTTGGCCCACATCGTATTCCATAATTAATGGCAATATGTCTGCTTTATAAATCAATAAAAATTTCCCAATTAAATAATAATTTACGGTGTCTCATTTCAAAGTTCCGATGGATCACCCTTTATATAAAAATGGAGAGTGTGTTTATAGGCTGGTTGGTTTGTGGAAGTTAATCTCAGGAAATACTAATCTGATTTGAAAAATTATTTTTGCATTAGATATCCCATTTATTGAGGAATGTTTTAGGCTATATAACTTCATGCCACGACCCTGAGGTATCCATTTTCGGTCCATTTTAAGTCTCCTTCTTTGGTAATCAATACGAGTGTTTTTGTTTACTCATAATTTTTTCCTTTCATGAATGCGCAGGCCTTGCAACTATTATAGTTTTTTTTTCTTTTTTTTTTTATAAAATTGTTAAAGAAAATAGTTTAATCTAATACTATAATAAAGCAGTAAGCGTTCTGATGGTTTGCCCGGTTTCGCCTACTTAGGCCCTGTATAGGGGCGAAGCCGGGCTTTGCAGCTGATATTTCAAATATTGTGTGATATTTTTTAATTATTTATCATTTAAAGTGTTTTCTCTATTTTCTAGAATAGATTTAAAATCTTATGATTATTTACTCACCATCTATCTATACTAATATAAAAAGCTTGGGAGTTTGTTTGTTAGTTTGTTTGTTTGTGGAAGCTAATCTCAAGAAATACTAATCCAATTGGAAAAATTATTTTTGCATTAGATACTCCGTTTATTGAGGAAAATTTTAGGGTTTATAACTTCATGCTACGACCCTGAGGTACCCCCCTTCGGTCCCTTTCAAGCCTTTTTCTTTGGTAACCAAGACGAGTGTTTTTGTTTACTCAAATTCTAAAATCTTATGATTACCTACATTGCTCGACAAAAATTAAACACACATTTCTCCCCGTTTAAATTAGGACTATATGTTTTTATCTATGTTTATCATCCTTTATAATCATTTAGTTTTAGTTTTTTAGTTATAACTCTATTTCTAATTGAGCTATAAACAAGTGGTAATTTGAAAATCAAAGAGGAAGCTGTTTACTATTACGTCAACAAAATATTTTGAATTTAAATATTGCTGTTTAATATATAATGGGACTCGAAAATAAGTCAAAATAGCCTTTTTCGTCGTTTTGACCGATACTATCTCAAAACTCTGACTTATTATAAAAAATCCGGAAATTGCATGATAATCAGTGTATAAAACTCTACTGAAATCCATTGTTAGGTTTACGCTTCCAAATTTTTGTCGAGTAGTGATTATTCACTCACTATTTATCTACACTAATTACTAAAGCTGGAGAGTTTGTTTGTTTGTTTGTGGAAGCTAATCTCAGGAAATACTAATCCAATTTGAAAAATTCTTTTTGCATTAGATACCCCGTTTATTGAGGAAGGTTTTAGGCTATATAACTTAATGCTACGACCCTGAGGTACCCCCTTTAAACCTCCTTCTTTGGTGTTTTTGTTTACTCAAATTCTTTCCTTTTATATTGATTGTGATATTTTTTAATGATTTATCAATTCTCATTTAAATTTTTTCCTCTATTTTGAATTATGCATGTGTGATATGCAATTAATAGAGAGGAAAACCGATTATTACGATCTGGCATTAGTAGATATCTCCATCCAGCAACATATCGTTGTTTATTATCAATATCATTTTAATTTTAATTGCATTGCTAGATAGAGAGAGAGAGAGAGATGCTGGGTCGTAATTTGAAACTCCAATTTTGATTTAGGTTAATATTTTATTTCCTTTCCATGCGATCTCGTTAATCTTCATTCTTCTTCTTTAAGGATGCGCGCAAAGTCCAATCCACTTGTATTACTCCTTAACACATCCCTGTCAACTTCTTATAAATTATTGCATTCATTTATCTGATTGCCTCGGAAATAATTTTATTAAACAATCTCGGCTCTGCAATTTGACCAAATTGACGCTTTATTGGTAATATTATACAAACAACGCCAACACCAAGGTTCCTAAGCAGTCACATTGACTTTGCCAATTGGGTAATTTCTTTATTTTTAATTATTGTTTATTTAATCAACCACTTGTTTTATTTTGATTCAACCACACTATTCATTTTTATTCAACCACTTGTTAATAATTTGTTATTTAATTAAAAAAAACCTATAATTTTTTTTTTCAAATGCGAGACCTGGTTTTAAGTTGATTCTTCCATGTCTTCAGCACTGCTGGTCACCAATAATACTCGAAACGTTAATAATGCAATGTATGTTAGAATGGTTATTTATGGAAATTAAAATAAATAAAAGTTGGAGGGCTTTGAAACAAAATAAAATTTATATTAAAACCCTAGAAACTCAGATCAGATTTAAAAATAAGAAATTCACTTCTACCCGAATAATGCATCATATCATTAGTTGTTACGTCAAAAACTTGACATTTGATATCTAAATTAGGAATTACATTCAATCACTTTTATCAAATTATTATTTTATATTTAATGAGAACACTCAAATGAGTCATAATGATCGAAACGTCAAAAATGCATTGTGGAATGGTTATTCCTCAAGTATTAAATGAGAATCGATGGCTATTTTCAATTTTCAGTCGATTCCTCCAGATCTTCAGCAAAGTTAATGGATACGATAACAAAACACAGTTGCTATAGTTATTTGTAAAATTTACTCTCAAATTTAGCAATTAACTTAGAGAAGCTAGTCCATTCTTACTTAATCACTGTTAAATGAGCTATATTATATAAATCAAACAAATGAATAAGTTTAAGATTTTTTTAAAAAGTAGAAGAATAACCTACTTAAAAATGTAATTTTATTAAAAACTTTATTTAACTTTTTTTGAGGTCCACAAGGTACTTAAATAGAATATTAATTTTGATTAAAATTTGTTAAAGCCGTTTTCAAGATATTTGAAAAAAAAATAAAAAAGTACTGTATTAAAGTACTAATGTTTGTGTACCGGTATATACTAACAATTAATTAATCCTAGCTTCATTTTGTTAAAGTAATGGTAGGTTTTCAATTTCATCGAAATCGTTAGAGCCATTTTTGAGAAACCAATTAATTGTATATATTCAATTTCAATTTAACAATTGAAAATTTTATTTATTAATTATTAAATAATATAAAAAAATATTCAAATAATTATTACAAAATTCAATAATTAATTATTGTTAATTATAAAAAATTTAAATTATTTATCCAATTTACAAACTTAAATACCCACTGTTTAAATTCCCAAAGTTATTTATAAAGGTTGATAATCAGTGGACTGTTTAGAGTGACAGGAGCTGGTCCCGATAGAAAGGGTAGAATTATATATAGTGTACAAAAATTGCTCATTTAATAATATAAATACCTGGAGCACCGAGCGATGCTCGCTAACTTTTTCCCTCTAAATAGCTTAAGTTTCAAATTTCAAGGCTCTGCGACTTAGCGAAGAATGAATGATTAAAATATTTATTTTACGACACTCCTAATTTGTACCTCCTTCCTTCATTTCAATCGGATTAAAATCTATACACGACTAATAACTCATGACACTTGATAAGTTTACCATTTTTTAGCGAAATCGTTAGAGCCGTTTTCGAGAAACCGATTCTATATATATACAAGAATTGCTCATTTAATAATGTTTGTAGAGGCTGAGATCGCTTTCATCTAATTATATTGCTTTATATTAGAGATCATAGTACCATAGGCCAAGAGGATCTGAAAATTATCACCAATCTTTTGCCGAGAGCTGAATTTGATCGTCTCCCATCGTAATAATAATAATAATACTATTAAAGGGGGTACCAGGCAGTTGAAAAAGTTGTAAATGACTAAATTAAAGTTTAAGAAATAACTGTCAGGATCAGGAAGAAGTAATTATTTCAATCGAGAAGTCAATTTAAAAGTAACTTTATTCTTGGGGAGAGGAATATAATAAAACCAAAGATAAAGTTCAGAGAAGAACAACCCCCCCCTCCACCCCCCATCAAGAAAGAAAAAAGCCATTAAAATATATATTTATGAAGAAAATTCGTTCCGAGATTTATTTCTTAAAAAAAAAAATATATATAATATTATTTTTATTATTTATTTATTCAGGCTAACTTTAATTTAAATATTACAATAAAAAAGAGAGAAATTTTACCACAAGATAAAAAAACTGAAATATGTAGTCACCGTTAGATTAAAGCATATTAATAACAAAAAAAAAAAAAAAAACTTGATACGTTGACTGATTTTGTTTCTTCGCTATAAATTTATTTATTTATTTTTTTATTCTTCAACATTGAATGAATATGCAAAAGTCTCCTCTCAGCGACAACAAATGGAAAATAGTTTATGTAAATTATCATACGGAACAAGTTAGAATTTATGCAAATGTTTTGGCGAAGATAATCACAATTTAAATAAATAAATAAATAAAACAGCCCTTTGACTATATACATATGGACCAGGGTCGCTAACACAAAATTTTTTTCACCAAAATCTAAGAAAAAAAACCCTAAACTGATATTTTGTAAAATGTAAGGTATTTCCAGTATTGCCAACACTTGAATTTTTTCCCACTAAGAGTGATGTCAAATATCAAAACCACATAAGAAGGCCAATACAAAAAAAAAACTCTTAACAAACATTTCGTAAAATTCAGGATATTTCCATGATGTAGTATTTTTTTTTTTTGTATAAAATAAATTAATGTTTTTTTTTTTATATTATTTATTGGCATCGGGCAAATAAATTAATGTAATTCGAATAAAAATGATACAGAAAGTAGAAGACATCCGAAAACTTATTTATTGTATGGTAAATAAAAAAAAAAATATTTATAGAGTAAAAATTTAGAAAAATGCATGGAAAGCCTTATTTATTCTACAAAAAACCCGTGAAACTCCCCCCCCCAAATTTAGAGGGAAACACCCCTAAGTTGGCGACCATGATATGGAGTGGTAATCGGGCAGCCATATTATGCGTATACAAGATCTGCAGCGCCTCTCTGGGATAAGTGGAGAAAATAAGAACAAAAAATCTACTTTTTTCATCATCTGGTGGCCGACTTAACAATTAAAAATGGAATAAATTCTTTTATTTTCAGAAAAATATTTTTTAAATTTTGACAATTAAATATAATGTATATCAATTGATAATATTTATTTTAATTATAATATTATATTTATATATAATACTACCTGCTACGGGGGCGCTTCTGGATCTCTTCTCCTACTTCAATCACTCTCCACCCCGCCAACCCTCTCCCACTCCCTCTGGATCTTCCGAAGGCACCTATATTCCATCATTAACTTGAAAAACATAGACGATACGAAACCTTTTATGTTTAAGACCCCAAAATTAATAATTACCAATTTTTCGGTTCATGGGTCAAATTTTGAAAAAATACTAAATAGATTCCCAAGATATTGCATTAATAATCCTATATACCAAATTTAACGCTAAAACTTAAAAACTAAAGGAGATAGAGCACTTTAAACATTTCAAAAATTTACCCCAAAATGACTATAATATCTCCTTTTTAGGGACAAATTTTTTTTTCTTTTTTATTATTACTTCACTTTTCTGGTTTAAGAGATCCTGGAAAAACTCTGAAAACACATTTTGTGGCCCATTTTCCCTTCTTCAGGGTTCGAATTTCAAAAATCCCTTCTTAGGACCCCATAAATCGTTAAAATAATATATTCTCCAAATTTCATCTTTCTAGGTCTAGCGGTTTGGGCTGTGCGACGATAGATGAAACACCACCTTCTCTTTTTATATATATTAAGATATCTGTCAAAAACAAACTAAATATTATGCAAAGTGGCTAATATTGTCAACATACTATATGTTTGGAACATGTTTACCAACATAACAAAAAAAAATTGAAAAGTTACTTTTTCATTTGAACACTCTTAGTATAGGGTTAATATTATGCATCGCAACTTGTTTATTATAAATTTTTTTAAGCTTTTCTTTTTAAACTGTTGATGTTAATGTTGTAAACTAAATGTGCTAATAATGTTTTCTTGGATCGTCTAATTAACATGATTCTTGTTAATTGCAGGTTTCCGACCCGTCGTGACGACACTAGTCCCAGGTTCAGCCACCCGCGCCGGAACCGGAAGCCCCACGAATAGCGCGGCGGCGGCCAACCCCGCAGCCTCTTCGGTCATGTTCCTACAAGCTGCTCAACGAGGGGCTAGCAACGAAGTACAAGTGTGACGCCAGGCCCCATGAGGCAGCCCCCAGGGTGCTCACCGCTTGGATTAATTAATATATAATCAAACAAAATGCACAAAACCCGAAACAAAGACTCAGTGGATTTTGTTTGAATCGGACGCCAGCTTTAGCCCAATCGCTTGTAAAGCTTGTCGCCCACCCCCCAAGAACTTTCAAAGTCATTAATTAAATCAATGAAATCTTATTAAAGAAATAATCATTATTATTACAATAACAGTGATCTTAAAATATAAATGTAAATGTATTATTCTATATTAGTCGGAATCGGATGATAGATCATTCGCCATCTAGATCAGGGGTCTTTTGATTCAGTGATTCGCAATTAGTCCAAGCAAATTACGAGTTATCTCACAGCTAAGGTTTTATTGTTGAAATATCTTAATTGTTTCCCCAATATTACTATCCTAAGTTTTCCGCCAAACCGCAACTACGGACTCGCCATTGCTCGCCAAACCGCAAGTATGGGCTCGCCACAGCTCGCCAAAAAGTGAGCAGAGTTTGGGTTTTTCTTGAATAATTTTAAAACGGCTGATCAAATAAAAAATACTTAAAGATAAATTAAAGTTCTTTAAATTCCACATAAAATGATAACAATTTCATTCATTTCGGTTGTGTAGAACCGGAACTAGCGCCTGTCAAAAATACCACTTTTTTCAAAAATGAGTACTTTTTGTCTAAAAATGGCTCTTAACGCTTATTGTTCAACATTTCAATATCAATGCCGTGTATTAGGATAGTGGGCGAAAACTTAGGATTGTAATATTAATTTTTCAGGTAATTTGCCTGGACTAAATCCCACTCGAGAGAATTCAAAATGATGCTTGTTTTTTTTTTATTAATTTATTCATTTTTCTATTTATTTATTTTTCCAAGTAAGAATTTTGACACGCATGAATGTTTTTTATATTATTTATTAATTTAATCAATGAAAAAATGATTTTTAATCTCTCCCAAAAGACCCATGTTCTAGTCGATTACTGGCGATTCTAGTTAAACCAATAGACGTGAGGAATTGATAGATCGCCGAGGTTTAGTTTTTCTATATTTATATTAAATATATAATTATGTATATTCGTATTTCGTTTTTGTTAAAACGTTCCGTGACTGTTGAAAATACGTTCCTATTGGTCAATTGGCGAATGATCTCTTTGCCGATTCTAACTATTTATTAAAAACAAAAAAAATCTTATCTTTTCCTCCATTTTTCAATCACTTATTCTAGTGCATATGCAAGGTGGCGCTGAGCCGACTGATACCATGATCGCCAACTTGGCGGGTTTCCCTCCAAATTTGAGAGAGGAAAAGTAGCATGGGTTTTTTTAGGGGGAAAAATGTTTAGGGTTTTTTTAGAGGTTTTTTAAAAATGTTTAGGTGTTTTGTATTTTTACATTTCTGGGGGCCCACAGATGATGTGTACAAATTGTGCTTGAGTTTGGACCAAAGGGGGCTATAATTTCAAAATTTCTCCCTCCCTACCCTAGTTAACTTTTCGGCTCGATTGTTTAAAATTATTATATTGTCACTTGAATTACATATATTTCCAAAGATTCAAATCCATAAGACAATTTTAAGCTAGAAAAAATCGACTTTTTAGTTTTGTTTACATACAAGTAAAGCTAACATAAAGCGGTTAATAAATAGGTTTGGTTTTTGTTTATATGTCATTTAAACTCTGATCATCAATCAGCTGTCAGAAGACCCAATTGTGCTAGTTCAAGCTTTCACCACCAGTTGGCGTAACTGCAATTTCCACTTACCAATAGACGAAACCTGTTTAATTTCCTGAATGTTCTGAATATGCCTCTTGAACACACGGTCTTTTAAAACTACCAATAGAAAAAAATCTGGCACATTAAGATCGGGTGATCAATGGCTGTCTCCAAACTGAGAGATGACCATTCCGAACAGTCTACGAACAACAATGCAGGGTCGCCAACACCAACTCCCCCCCCCCCCCTAAAAGAAATGCCAAAAAATCCTAAAAAGGACAAAATTTCTGAAAAAAATCTCTAAACTGATATTTTCTAAAATATAGGGTATTTTCAGTGTTGCCAACATTTGAATTTTTCCTTTAATAGTGATGTCAAAACCCCTTATAAAGGAGGAAATTAAGCAAAAAAAACCCTAAAGTGAATTTATAGAGTAAAAATTAGGAAAAAAAACCCTAAACATTTTCCCCCTAAATAAAACCCCGTGCAACTTCCCCACCCCCCAAATTTGAAACATGACCATTCCGAACAGTGTACGAACAACAATGCAGGTTCGCCAACACCAAATTCCCCCCCCCCCCCTTAAAGGGATTCCAAAAACCCTAATATGGACAAAATTTAGGAAAACAACCCTAAGCTAATATTTTGTAAAGGGTATTTCCAGTGTTGTCAACACTTAAAAACCACCGCCAACCACTATAAGTTAATACGCATGCGCAATATTCAAGTTTTAAATGTTTCAATCGGCTACAGCGCCACCCTGTATTATTTTCATTAATTGTTAATTAATTAATATTTTTCTCTTCCCGATGCGCGGTTTCTCTCAGTGTTTCGTCGTCGAGCTTCGTGTTTCACACTAAAATTTATCTTCAGAATATATAAATGTATAAAAAAATCAAAAAAATTACGCGCACTCTGATCGAGAATTCCTCTAGTGTATAATCTTATTGAAAAGCTTTCGTATCAAAAGAAGATGGTCGATCGTAAAGCTTTATTGTGTAAATACTTATATATATTTCAATATTATATATTATATATATATTATAAATTATAAATAGCTGTGTATAGTGCATTTCATTATTTATTAATTGTGAACATGAACACAAGACTGTCTTCCGCTTATGGTGTACATACGGACATTGTACATATTTAAATCTATTGTGCGAGTTATTTTTCTAACGAATGCCAAATTATTAAGTTATATCATTGTAAATATACATATTATTTAATGTCCTCAAATTGTTATTTTATTTTATTTTTTTCCTTATTATTTCCTTACCAAATATTTTTTTACAGGATTTTTTTTATTAGTGAAAGGGGCCGTCCATAAATTACGTCACACAGTAAGGAGGAGGGGGCATCTCAGATTTGTGACAAAAGGGGCACGGGGATCTTAAGAATTGTGATGTCACAAAAGTCAAATTAAAATTTTTTAAAAATTTTCAAATATATTATTTTTTTAGATTTCAAATTATTATTATTATTATTCCAAAGTGAAAATGCTGGTAAAATAAATCTAGACCAAATTTCTACAATAATTATTAAATTATAGGATATAAAAGGTATAGTGTGACGTCACAATACAGGGGAGCTCAATAAAAATGTGACAGAATGTGAAAAAACTTGAAATTATTGTGACGTAATTTATGGACTGCTGCAAAGACATCGATAAAAGGTTAAAATGTTTAAAAGTTTGTAATAGACAGAAATTATGGTGATTTAAATGTAGCTTAAGAATCTTTTTGAAAGCTTTTTCTTCAAAAACAACGACGAAAACGGCGTGACCTCTCAGGTCGAATGGAGAATTGCCTGTGCTTAAGCAATGCGTTAAATAAAAAAGTGAGAGTTTAAAAATAAGTTAAAATCTAAAATTTACAATCACACCCCTAACTATTGAGTAATATATAGAGTGGAAGGCTATCGTTTATCGAAAAGCGCTCTCTAGCGACTGAAGGGCGAACATTCTTAGTTTTTAAGACCTATCCAAAGATCATAAAATATTTTGATTAAAAAACAATCAATATAATTTTTTTCTTTTGATAAAATATTTTAAATCATCCGCTACCTGTTTGTCACCAAAATTTAACCCGAAGAAAGCGGTTCCCGCAATTTGATTTCCTAATAGTTACGTCAGAGAGCTCTGTAACTCGTTTACGCTAAAATACCTTGGCTCCTTATTACTCTAAGCCCCTAGTTAGAAAGATGTCCACCGAAGGCGGGCTTCGCAGCTGGTATCGACATAAATAGATAATTTTAAATGGTATTTTGACTTAAAACTTATAAGGTCTAGAAAAAGCAACATAATTTAAGGAAAAACTCTACAATATAGGTCTCCTTACTCTTATTTTCAAGACCCAAAGTAATTTTAGAAAATTCAGAGGAAAGATAAACTAGGTAAGATCACTTCTAGAATACTAAGTTATCAAGTTTTATAGTAAGCATTCATCATCATTGAGTATACAGTCCTAAGACTGGTTTGATGCAACAATCCGTCTCCACTCGACTCTGTCCCCTGCCAGCTGTTTGACCTCTCTAAATGTCTGGCATCCCATATCCCCAATTATTTGGTTGAAATATTCTAATCTGGGTCTTCCCCTTCCCCTTTCTTTCCCACCTCTCCCTCCAAGATATCCCTAAGCAGTCCCCCATGTCTCAGTGTGTGCCCCATCATCTGACCTCTTCTCTTCTTCAGACTCTTCCACAAGGCTCTTCTTTCTCCGATTCTTCCAAGAACTTCTTCAGCATTAGAACAATTTAATTAATTTTCAATATAAATAATGAGTTTTTTGAATTTAAGTAATACATAATATAAGTGCTCTAAAATCCATCTATAAGTGAAACGTTCTCACTGTTATACTAATTAACTCCACACAGAGTTTTCAGACGACCATCCATTCATCTAAGCAGCTCCACTGGTTACAGTCTTTCGATAATCAAATGGAATCGAGTGGGGGGGGGCTCGGATAGGCTAGGTGGTAGCGTGTCAGCCTGCTAACCAAATGGACCCGGGTTCGATTCCGGCTAAAATCTGACCCCCACCCCCGGCGTAGAGACACATTTAAATAAAATAAATAGTATCGTAAATTGGCTTATGTCTAGAAAGGCCGAAAAGCCAAAAAAATAAAAATAAAAATGGAATCGAGTGCTTCAATCAATCAATCACTAACATTTTCCCTGATATATATATATATATATATATATATTAATTCATTCTAATTAGGTTGCCATGGCAACAACAATATATTTATTATTATTGATATGAAAAATAAACAAACAGGTTCCAAATAATATGTTAATTTATTTATAATATATTGAATATTAAAAGTTACATTAAGGAGGTTCGGGACAGCTTATCTATCTGGTTGATCTACGAAAAAATCTTTTGTATTTCTGCAGAGTGACAACTTCTGCCTAATAAATTTTTTAATAAAAAAATTGTTAATAATGAAGTTAATTTCGAATAAAAATCTTTGTTTTGATAATATTAATAAAAATAATATTGAAATAAGGGGGTCAGATAGGCTAGGCGGTAGCGTGACAGCGAGCTAACCAGGGGACCCGGGTTCGAATCCGACTCGAGGCATCCAGCTAAAATCTGACCCCCGGGGGTAGAGACAAATTTAAAAAAAAATAATAACTAGTATCGTAATTAGGCTTATGGCTAGAAAGGCCGAAAAGCCAAAAAAAAAAAAAAAAAAAAAAAATATGAAATCAATTTTTTCTCATTATAAAGACATTTATATATATAACACAAAAAGCATTTCAAGAAATAGAGTTGGAATTCTACACTAGTGCTTTTGTTATATTCTGTTGGCTGCAAATAACTTTTTATTTTTTACATTTGTGAATGACTAATTAATTAACTAGACTGTCAAATCTATTGAAAAAAGTATCATGCTATTAATAAAAGTTAAATTATTGAGCTATATAAATTTGTTGAAAATGGTATAAATTGTATAAATATTATAGCCCATTTACTTTCATGTTAAAAGGACAATTTTCAATAATTTATTTCTCGGTAATGAGACAGAGAATCAATTTCAAATTTCGGGAATAAATATTTAATACATCAATGATTCGATGGTAAAAATTTTCTTATAAAAATGATAAACAGTCACGAACCACCTTAATTAACTGAAGGTTTTCTACATTTGATTCAATCGCGAATCTAATGTAGGGAATTTTTGTCAAATATTGAGTGAAAATAATATTTGAACTTATATATTTCTAACTTGAAATAATGATATTAAATAAATTTTAATTTTCTCATTAATATATCAAAGAATAATTGATACGTCAACAAGAATTATTTTGACCGCGCTGATTTGAAAAAAAGATATTTTTATCTCGCGAGACTACTGCGGATTACGCTATTGGAGTCTGCGGAGTATTAAGTCTGGACCAAGAGAGAAAAAGATGTGATCCACTTAGCTACAATCCAACGTAATCCGCAGAAGTCTCGCGAGATAAAAATATATTTTTTTCAAATCAGCGCGGTCAAAATAATTCTTGTTGACGTATCAATTATTCTTTGATATATTAATGAGAAAATTAAAATTTATTTAATATCATTATTTCAAGTTAGAAATATATAAGTTCAAATATTATTTTCACTCAATATTTGACAAAAATTCCCTACATTAGATTCGCGATTGAATCAAATGTAGAAAACCTTCAGTTAATTACAGGCAGGCATCTAACATACATGCTAATAGATCTAGCGCTCTGGACTGGGAGATCGAATATATAACATCTGAGATTTCAAATTCACTTGGTGATCCGAATGTCTAGCGGGCTATACGCGAAATGACGTTGGATTGTAGCTAAGTGGATCAGATCTTTTTCTCTCTTGGTCCAGACTTAATACTCCACAGACTCCAATAGCGTAATCCGCAGTAGTCTCGCGAGATAAAAATATCTTTTTTTCAAATCAGCGCGGTCAAAATAATTCTTGTTGACGTATCAATTATTCTTTGATATATTAATGAGAAAATTAAAATTCACCTTAATTAAATTTACAAAAGTACAAAAAATTAAGAAGTAATATAAAATCGAGGATAAAATTTTTTATATTTGATAATGTCAGGTTATCGTTATCAGAAGCACCTACTTTCCTACTTATCGTTTTATTTTGAATTCTGGTCAATAGCAGGATTCAGGAGAACAAACATTTGAATAATAAAATATGTAAATTTGTAGCCACAGCATCTCATTATTTAGGGTAGGAATTTTCACAATTTTCAAAAAAATGCCTATAAGTCGAAAACTATGAGATTTATTAAAAAATGTTTTAGGCTATGGACCGTCATAAACTGGTCTATCTATCTATCCCCTGTTCACGGTTTATCATTGCGATACGGGATACCCTCTATAATTAAAAGAATAATCCAAGAACATACTGATTGTCATTGTTGATTAATATTTGTTAATAGAGCACTTTGTTTATAATAAGAATTAAAATAAACCCTAAAAGGATACTTACAGCTGTTCTGTAAGATGTATGAGCCCAGGAAATCCTTTCCGTTGAATACCACAAGCATATGGTGTGAATCAGACAATCAGGAAGCAGTCTCCAGAAAATAAAAAATGAAATATATACTAGCTAAGAAACTAAAATAGATTTATTATCATTATTAATTAGTTCTAATTCTTCTTAAAAAACCTCCCTATTTATTTACGCAACAATAAATTACATAACTTTACAACAAAAAATTTCCTTGTCCTAAGATTTATTTCATGATTTTTCTATTCATTGTGCATCAAAATAAAGGAAAAATAACTATATTCCATATAAAGTTTGCTTTCGTACTGGTAATAATAATAGTAAACGATGAAAAAGGCCATTTTGACTTATTTTCGAGTGCCATTAGATATTAAACAGAAATATTTGAAATCGCATATTTTGTTGACTTAATAAAAAAATAATTTCCTCTTTGATTTTCAAATTACGACTTGTTTGTAACTCAATTAGAATTCGCGTTATAAACAAAAAAACTAAGACCATATGCTTTTATCTACGTTTATCCTTTATAATCACGTAGTTTTAGTTTTATAGTTATAACTCGATTTCTAATTGAGCTAAAATCAAGTGGTAATTTGAAAATCAAAGAGGAAGCTGTTTTCTATTACGTCAACAAAATATTTTGATTTCAAATATTGATAAAGATAAAAGTAAATAAATATTATATGCAATATTCATTTACTATGAGTTAAGATTTCTAGGTCACTTGTTTCACATTAAAATTAAAAAAATAAAAGATGTAAATTTTAATTGAAAAGTTTTTGTTTTGCCGAGAGTAGCAGAGTTGTTGATTCACAAAGAGAAACAAAGAGGATGTACTCTGCTTGATATAATATAATATATATACAGATATTTAATCTCGATATATATGTGTGTATGTTTATTTGCATCAAGCAGAGGACAACCTCTTTGATGTAAATTTTTTTAATGTCAAACAAGTGACCTAGAAATCTTAACTCATAGTAAATGAATATTGCATATATAATTATATCCAAACGCCTCCCACTCGATCGCATATAATATTTATTTACTTTTATCTTTATTAAAAATGTTTCACCTTGCACCAACACCACAATCCCTATTAATTTTCAAATATTGATGTTAAATAAATAAATAAATATCTAATGGGACTCGAAAATAGGTCAAAATGGCATTGTTCGTCGTTTTGACCGATAATTTCTTCAAGCCAAAGCTAATCGGTAATTTTTATGGAGATTTTTGAATTCAGCAGGTGGAAATACATAAGAATCAGGTATTTTTAAGCCCGAAACATTTAATATATCTTGATTTCAAATATTTCTGTTTAATATCTAATGGGACTCGAAAATAAGGTCAAAATAGCATTTTTCATCGTTTTAAACGATAATATCTCGAAACTCTGACCTGTTGTAAAAAATAGAGGAATTTCATGAAAATCAGTGTATAAAATTCTACTGGAATCCATTGTTAGGTTTACGGGGCAAATTTTTGTCGATCAGTGTAATTTTTGGATTTCGCAATTCATCGTTTTTATCAAAGACCATATGATAGAGCAGCGGTCACCAAACTTTTTGACCTCACGGACCAGTTAATTCATAAATTAAATCCCGCGGACCACTAATAGGATTTTTAAGTGTTAAATATATTTATAAAAAAAATTATGATCAAAGAACAGATATAATGTACCTAGTTAATAAAATGAAACTATTAATAGTAACCAAGTTATGAAAGCTTTATTAATAAACCATAATAAAATAAACAAAATAAACAAAAATTGTACAAACAAAACAATTAAAAGATGGTTTAAATATATCAAACTTTTAGCGTTATACATTCCTAGTGTGATGGATGTTCCTGCTTACTTGAAATAAGATTATGGATATTTGGATCCAATGTTGTTACTGCAAGACGGAGAACTGCATTTATTTCAAGCCGAGATCGGTACCGTGTTTTGATGACTGTGACAGATGAAAAGGCCTTTTCACATAAATAAGTTGTGGAGAATTGAATCAGAATTTTCATCGCCTGTTCACTAAGCAAAGGGTATTCACTTTTTATGGAAAGCCAAAACAGAGGTCTTGATAAGGATGAATGAAATTTAAATTTGAGAGTTTCGTCGGACGATAGGTCGATGAGGCTTTCTTTTAGATGCATGCTTAACTTACTATCCTGAATGTTCGCTGCAAACAGATCTATTATCCACATATTACCATGTCTGGGATCTTCATTCTTTGGGTAATAACGAGCAAAAGATTCTGTAAGTGATTCCAAGTGCTTTTTAACTAGGGTTACCACTTGCTGGTTAACATCATTCTCCTTCATGTATTCATCAAAATTAGAAAACATTTGCAGATCGTCTTCAACCAACCGCGTTTGCCACAGTAATATTTTCTTTTGAAACGCATCCATTTTACTTCGTAGTGTGAACACGTCCTTAAGTTGTCCTTGCAAAGATATGTTTAGTTCATTTAACAGGGAAAAAATATCTGCCAGGTATGCAAGTCATCCAATGGCCAGTGTGTACAGTATACGACAGAAGTTTTTATAACTTGTCACGTATTCTTATGAATTGAATCATGTTTTAATGCATCTTAAAACATAACTTAACATGATGAGTAAGTATATTCCACATTTTTCTGCGGACCAGCGAAATTTTCTCGCGGACCACCACTTTGGCAACCGCTGTGATAGAGAGCATCTGTATCGACACAAATGCCATCTGGTGAGTGTGACATGTTACTAAATAACTGTCATTGCTATTTGGACTGGTGAGAAGCTGAGACTCTCTTAAAAATTAAATAATCACATTTTCAATCTAAAAATCTAAATTAGATGAAACCGAGGGGTGAACCGCGACCTAAAATTGTGTACACCTACACTTTTATTTCCAAATAGAAGACAATATATTATCTAATGAATTCCAAAGTAATTCCAAATAATTCTAAAGGCGGTGTACACCTAATTCCAATCTAATTTTTGTAGACCTATGTTATTTAATCTAATAAATAAATGAATGATTTGAAATTAAAAAAAACGAAAAAAAAACTGGGAAATTATAATTTTCTGATTCATTTCATCAGAAGCCGATTATTATTTTTGCCATTTTAATCCTAATTGCGAATTGTGAATTGTGAAGGGGTTTAATCATTTATTCATTTCCGTTCAATGAATATTATCGTATAATGCGCCAGAGAAAAGCAACAAAGCTCTTGTGCCAAGTTTTAATTAAACCCTCACCTTCTATTATGTCAATATATCACCTTTGTTTATGGGCTGGTTTCCCGAAATATAAATAGTCCTGTGTCTGTAAACTCGGAACAAACAGGATTGCCTGGTAGAAGATGATCCTCGTTAAACTATAGGGGACGACTTGGTTGATATTATCTAAGATAAAAAAAAGGGTTCATTTCATTCAACTGAATAAGATTGATTTTTCATTAGATTAACAATTGAATTTAAAGGTAGTTCAACTTCGTATTTTAGCTTTAGAACTATATAACTAGAGATATTACATCAACGAACTTATCTATCTATAATTTTTATAAAAAAAATAAAACCGACTTCAAAAAAATTAAATTCAACAAATAAAATAATAATAACTCAAAAATAAAATAAAATGCAATCAAAGGTATAAAATAATTATCTAATTTAGTTACAACTAAACGATGAAAATGTTACATGAAATCCCTTTTTGAAGTCGGTGCCAAACAAACTATATAAGCGAGCTTACGCGATGTTATCTTCATTACCCGCCAAACGTACTAAGTAAGTATATAACTTTTAAGGAATTCGGTGTTGGTTCTAGGTGAAACATTTTAATATAATAATAAAACTTGAGTAAGATACGAGGTAGGTTTCACAAACAAAAATAAAGTTTCTATTAATTATAACTTCCTCTTTTCCTAAATTGGTTACATATATTTCTTCTTCTTTTAATTTTTTTATGTCGATTATTTCGTTTTTCCATTTTTGCTTAACTTGTAAATTCTCGTCTTGAATAAGTTTGGATTTTTTATTGCATCCAAGCCTAGTAGTAAATCATAGTTGAAATTATTATTTTTTATCACTATAGCTTCTATATTATCTTCAATTTTCCCGATTTTTAAGTGAATTTTCGCCCGGTTTTTACTAAAGTCCACAC
The DNA here is from genome assembly GCA_024734495.1 of Forficula auricularia. NCBI lineage: Eukaryota > Metazoa > Arthropoda > Insecta > Dermaptera > Forficulidae > Forficula > Forficula auricularia. The sequence continues at coordinate 1,659,986 of JALMQS010000084.1, forward strand.
CATTTATAGTTTTTAATAAAGTTTTGTTATTAATTAATTCAGCTTTCAAAAGATGAATGATATTGTCATTTATTAAGGAACAAGTAGAGCCATTATCATATACAGCTTTTATTTTGTGTTTGTTATTTGCGTGTACCTCTATTTTTATTAAAGCACAAGGTGTGGGCTTATCCGGGCTTCTTAGTTTAAATCTTCTTCTATGAGTTCATCTATCTGTTCTTCTTTATTCAAATTAATTTCATTTATGTTTTTATTAATATTTTTATTATTCCAACATAACTGTCTTGGATGGAATCTGTTTTCGAAACCTAATTTTTCGCATATCTCACATGGTTTCTTCTCTTTTTCCTTCTTATAAGTTGATATTTTTTTTACTTTTTTGTTCTTTATCCACAATTCTTCTCTCTTCTTATACTCATCTCCAAATTTTTTGAGTTCATCTGTTAGATTTTTCATATTATTGATTCTCTCTCTGTCCAATTTATCCTGCAACTGAATGGGCAATCCATATACTATAAGATATAATCTTGTTTGTTCCGGAATATTATGATCAGCTTCCAGTAGTAAACGTTCTTTCTTCATCACTGACCCATCAAAATATCTATAATTAAATGCTTTTCTAATTGGATCCCAATTATTCTTTTTGAAAGTTTCGATAAACGATTCTTTCCACTTAAACCAGTCTGAGATTTTTAGTTTGATTGATTTAGTTTGAGTACTAAGTAAGATCCATCGAGTGCGATTAATAAAATGTGTATGTTTGGTACCGACTTCAAAAAGGGATGTCATGTATTTCATCGTTTAGTGGTAACTAAATAAATAAGATGATTATCTTATACCTTTTAGTGTATTTTATTTGATTTTTGAGTTCTTGTTATTTTATTTGTTGAATTTAATTTTTTTGAAATCGGTTTTATTTTTTTATAAAAATTATTTTTATTTTTCTCTTTTTAGTGATGTTGACAATAGTGAGACGTAAGATAATACCTGATTGTATCTCGTAAGAGAATCACAAAATGATAATAAAATTCAATTCATAAATAGAGGAATTCTCTTGAAACGTAGTCGTGTTTTAAATTAACGTTTTATGATTGTTTTTTTTTTATAAAAGATTTTTTATTATAATTTCGATTATTTGCTAATATGAATTGGAGATTTCCTCTATTTTGTCATTGATCATATCTCTCATCAGAACTTGGCCAAATTAATATGGTATTAATCGGAAACTATACTGACCCCAATGCAAAATCAAAAAAATCATCAAAATATGTTCACAATTGGCGAAGAAATCGAGTAACATAGACAAAAAAAAAAAAATTCAATTGAATTGAGAACTTCCTCCTTTTTTGAAGTCGGTTAAAAATATCTTCTCCACTTTGGTTTACTTAAATAATCATTCAATTAAAAAAGTGAGTTTTAATGAACGTGTAAGACCTTATATTTTACTTATTTCATAATTTTTCATCTATTAAATCCAATGGAATTATATGTCAGAGAGGTTGTTTTTCACCACCTCGGGAATCGAACCCGAGTGATTCTAAATTTAAACATATAGCCATTCCAAAATATTCAAGTTTACATATGTCAGAGAGGTTCCCACCTCGCAGGTGAGCCAGATGGCTGGCACTCGGGTTCGATTCCCGAGGGGGTGAAAAACAACCCTTCTGACATATAATTAATAATAATCCATTCCATCGGATTTAATTGATGACACCATCTTATGGTTTTCTAAAAAATTTGAATCTATTACCATCGGCAATTCGGAATCTTTCATACTCACATGCAGTTTACTCTACTTGGGAATTATGTAACTTTTATAAATAATAAAGTACACATATTAGTTAGAACCTGTGTGGCTAGAATGAAAAACATGTTTGTTTATTACCTATATCAATAATAATAATCACTTTATTGTTACCATGGCAACCTAATTAGATTGAAGGAGACAATAAAAGAGTGTGTCTTCTGCTGGAATTATAAATTTTATTTATTTATAACGAGACTATAGTTTCGAGGGCTTTGCCCTCTTCATCAGTCTATTACAATGTATTCACAGGAATTAATTTATGAATGAAAGGTTAACATTTTTCATGTGGTAAGGTTAGAAATTACATAGAGTGGGCAAGTTAAGAATTGACACTTATACTTGTTTTATTATTTTGACTGTAGTTGGCGTTCGTGAAGTTTATATTTTAGCAGCTATTTTTAAAATAAAGCTTTCGGGAATTTCTATTTTACGATTTAAGAATTTTTTTGGTGAATTATTGTATGATTTTAAAATTTCTAACGATTCGAAAATACTAATTTTTAAGGGATCTAATTCTGATCTAATTAATTTAATATTTGATTCATCTGGAAAACAATGTTTCTCGGAAATTAAATGGTCTGCAAATGCACTATGCCCTGAACCCCTTTAAAAATCCTTTTGTGTTCCGAAATGCGCGTGTTTAAATTTCGTTCTGTTTTTCCTATATAGGTCGAATCACATTCTCCACATGTTATGGAATAGACACTTTTTTTTTTTTTTTTTTGAAAGACAAAATTCAAAAAATGGACAAAAAAGGTGTCTATTCCATAACATGTGGAGAATGTGATTCGACCTATATAGGAAAAACAGAACGAAATTTAAACACGCGCATTTCGGAACACAAAAGTATTTTTAAAGGGGGTTCAGGGCATAGTGCATTTGCAGACCATTTAATTTCCGAGAAACATTGTTTTCCAGATGAATCATATATTAAATTAATTAGATTAGAATTAGATCCCTTAAAAATTGGTATTTTCGAATCGTTAGAAATTTTAAAATCATACAATAATTCACCAAAAAAATTCTTAAATCGTAAAATAGAAATTCCCGAAAGCTTTATTTTAAAAATAGCTGCTAAAATATAAACTTCACGAACGCCAACTACAGTCAAAATAATAAAACAAGTATAAGTGTCAATTCTTAACTTGCCCACTCTATGTAATTTCTAACCTTACCACATGAAAAATGTTAACCTTTCATTCATAAATTAATTCCTGTGAATACATTGTAATAGACTGATGAAGAGGGCAAAGCCCTCGAAACTATAGTCTCGTTATAAATAAATAAAATTTATAATTCCAGCAGAAGACACACTCTTTATTGTCTCCTTCAATATATAAAAATTCTCCTACTCTCGGCAAAAACTTTCAATTTAACCTAATTAGAATTAATTAATTAGTTAATATAAGCATATCAATTCTCCCCTTGAATTTGTTCTTAAAATTTGGTTAACATGGCGACGCCAGATAACGGAGTTTTGTCTATTAACATTTTATAAGTTACCGCCCCCTCCTTCGCGATAATTTTTCCGGATTTCCAATCTGTGTAGTTTTTAGCTTGTACTCTTTCACATATATTATTCAAATTTATAATTTTTCTCATTAATATATCAAAGAATAATTCATATATTAACGAGAATTGTTTTGACCGCGCTTTTTTGAAAAAGATATATATCGCGAGAATACTGCGGATGTAGCTATTGGAGTCTGCGGATCGCGAATCAAATGTAGGTGATTTTTGTTAGAAATATATAAGTTCAGATATTATTTTCATTCAATATTTGACAAAAATCACCTACATTTGATCGCGATTGAATCAAATGTAGGAAATATTCGATTATATATTATTCAGAATTCTGTGTACATCAACTTACTCTAATATTTTATCTTCTAATTTTAGGTCTGGTGTCGATGCTAGGTGAAACTAAAATAAAATAAAAGTAAATGGTACCTATTATTATTATTGGTGTAGAATATATACAAACGGAAACCTTGGCTACAAGATCACTGTGGACCTTTCCACGAGTCTCCATTAACTTAGTAAATGGTACCTGTGAAACCAATGCTCTAGTGAATAACTCATAGTAAATAATAATTTTACTTTTGTTTTACTTTCATCTTCTTCGCTTATCTCATTTAGAAGATCCATCGTGGTCCTGATTTTCCTTCCGAACATATAATTCAAGTTAAGCTAGGAATATTACGAAATTGTACCATCAATTTTTACTTTACCATACAGGGTATGGTCAAGTATTGTAATCGTGCATGAAAAAAGTGTTTTTTTTTTCCTTTTTTTTCGAAATATCTCAAAAACGGCTTAAACTATTTTGATTTAAAAAAATTGAGCGAAACCATGGCATTTCGCTCTACAAAAAAGTTCAAATAAGTGAACATCGAAAAAATTATATTTTTGAAGATAATAATTGTTTTGTCAAAATGTCTGTTAGTTAGTTTGTGCGTTGCCAAATTTTTGTAGACGAGCTAGCTCAAAAACTAGTGTGAATATCGGAACCAAATTTCACATGTAGTTTTGGTCCATTGAGATTAAGAGCTGATTAGATTTTGGTGCATATCGGCCCAAAATTAAGGGGTGGAGGGGTGGGGGGTTAAAAATTAAAAATCTAGGCCATTTGAGAAAACTCAACCAAATTTTGTATACATAATCAGTGGGTCCCAGGAGTCTAAAAATGCAAAAACTAAGCCCCCCCCCTACATGATTATAAATAATTTTATTAAATATTAAATATAAGTTAGGGGCAAGGTTGTATGGTAAAGTCAATTGGATGGCCACATCAGAACACGTCAGCTTATTCAAGTTTAAAATTCGTATCTCCTGGTTCACTGTCCATTTATTTCTTGTAAACTTTTCTTCACTGATTCATAACATACCGCGTCTTGAAAAAGTTTTAACTTGATTATTTAATAGATGTGCTGGTGTCCGATTCGGATCGCGGAAAATAACTAAAAAGGCCGCCGATAGAATCATCTTATTTTATTTAGCGTTGAAGGCATTTCAAATACAAGTTCAGACCTGTTTCAATCTATTAGAGATTAATTTCTAAATGTCTATTATTCTAGGAATGGTCTTTTGCCTTTTGCACTTGGATTAAAACAAGACTCGTTAGAGAGAGAGAGAGAGAGAGAGAGAATTTAAATATTTTTAGCTGGACTTCAATATAAATAAGCTGACGTGTTCTGATGTCCCCATCCACTTGACTTTCCCATACAACCTGGCCCCTCTCTTATATTTAATAAAATTATTTATAATCATGTAGGGGAGGGGGTTCATTTTTAGACTTCTGGGGTCCACTGATTATGTATACAAAATTTGGTTGAGTTTGCTCAAATGCCCTAGATTTTTAATTTTTAACCCCTCCAGCCCCCTTAATTTTGGGTCGATATGCACCAAAATCTAATCAGCTCTTAATCTCAATGGACCAAAACTACGTGTGAAATTTGGTTTTGATATTCACACTAGTTTTTGAGCTAGCTCGTCCACAAAAATTTGGTAACGCACAGACTAACGGACAGACTAACTAACAGACATTTTGCCAAAACAATTATTATCTCGAAAAATATAATTTTGTCGGTTTTTTTTTAGCCTTTTTGTAAGAGCAAAATGACATGGTTTCGCTCAATTTTTTTTAATCAAAATAGTTTGAGCCGTTTTTGAGAGATTCTTGCTCATTTATATCTTACTATATACCTATATTCTTTCTGTTTATCATTTAAATCTTGCTATATCCCTGTATTCTTTCTGTTTGCTCATTTAAATGTTATATATGTTATGTTTGCTTACTTAAATGTTACTATTTGTATATATATTCTTTCTGTTTCTGCTCTACGAGGTATCCACCTCAGAGCATTGTTTTAAATAAATAAATAAATAATAGTATTTCGAAAAAAAGAAGGAAAAAAACACTTTTTTCATCCACGATTACAATACTTGACCATACCCTGTGTGGTAAAGTAAAAAGGAATTACTACTTGATGCGATTCTAAATGGTGAGCGTATACCAATTATTTAAAATGCTTTTGCTTTTTTGTTAATTTTTAGCTGATTATTTAGTAAGTTTTCTTTTTTTGATCAGGGAGAATGGTGGTGTATGTTTAAAGTGATACATTTTAAAAAAAATTCAAAAAATATCACCTAAGTGAGGATCAAACCTTCGTCCCAGGGAAGGAAGTAAATGGTCAGCTTGGGGGGCTTGGGTTGATACTAGCTAGCGCTAATTGGTTTATTGGCTGATGAGGCTGCCGTTAACACTAACTGTGGCCTGAATTACCTACCTACCTACCCACGAGCCTTTAGGGAGAGCCGAGAGCTTACCGACCACACACACCTCATTGTGCGATTAGGTTTTCACCTTAACCACCTTAGACAGACCATGCATGGCTCAATCAAATACAATTTTTCAATATATAGATAAACCAGTTGAGAAGCCCGCCTTCGGTGGGCATCTTGCTGGTCAGAGGGCCACGCCTCCTGGAATCCACAGTGAGTTTTAAAATAATAAATTAAATTTAGATAATAGTAACTTTTTATGGAGTTGTCGGTAGATACGATGAAATTTTTCTCTCTAAAGCTTTTGACAACCCTAATGAGCATATAGTAAGAACTCTAAGGCCCGGTTGTATGTCGCAAAGTAAATGCTTTTTACCACTAACCAAGGTAGATGGTAAATGGAGCCACTGGGATGGCCAATCAGATGACAGGCACATTCAGTGGCTGTCATCTGATTGGCCATCCCAATGGCTCCATTTACCATCTACCTTGGTTAGTGGTAAAAAGCATTTACTTTGCGACATACAACCGGGCCTAACTGTCCAATGGATAAAGTGATGTGATAGGCTATGGTGACAAACGTCTGGTGCTCAAATCTGATCAAATTCAGAGACTGAAGGTACACCTACGGAAACGGATATTAAACGATTATTTAAGTTTATATGTTAAAGCAGGGGTGTCCAACCTTTTGGCTTACACGGGCCGCATTTGAAGAAAAACAAATGCCTCGGGCCGCATATAAAATATAGTAATTCAATTGATATTATTTGTTATTCAAAAAATTGGCACGTTCTGATGTGGCCATCCACTTGACATTACCATACACCCTGCCCCCTCTTTTATATTTAATATTTAATAACATTATTTATAATCATGTAGGAGGGTGGGGGTTAGTTTTTGCATTTTTGGACTTCTGAGGGCCCACGGATTTACATACAAAATTTAGTTGAGTTTGGTTGGTACAAGGGCCTAGATTTTCATTTTTTGACCCTACACCCCTATTTTGGGCGGTTAGTTTTTGCATTTTTAGACTTCTGGGGCACCACGGATTATATATACAAAATTTGCTTGAGTTTGGTACAAGGGCCTATATTTTTTACCCTTAACCCCTCCTCCCATTTTGGGCGGTTAGTTTTTGCATTTTTAGACTTTTGGGGGCCCACGGATTATGTATATAAAATTTGGTTGAGTTTGCTCAAATGGCCTAGATTTTTAATTTTTAACCTAACCCCCCTACTCCCCTTAATTTCGGGTCAATTCAATATGCACCAAAAACTAATCAGCCCTTAATCTAAATGCACCAAAACTACGTGTTAAATTTGGTTCTGATATTCACACTAGTTTTCGAGTTAGTGCGTCGACAAAAATTTGGTAACGCAGAATAACAGGCTAACTAACAGAATAACAGGCTAACTAACTAACTAACAGACATTTTGACAAAACATATTTATCTCGAAAAATATAATTTTTTCGACGTTCACTTATTAGGGTTTAAAGTCACGAGACATCACCAATCAACCAAAAAACAGTCAGAATGTTTTATTTTATATAGAGATAATATTTATTCATTTTATTCATTCCAACTTTAATTTCCTTAGACGACACACAAAGACTGGTATATCAATTTATAGTAAAATAATTTCCGTTTTAAAATACTTTATTCCATGTATTTATTAGCTTGTTTGCAAACAACGGAGAGGAAACCTTGGGAAACTATAGTCATCATAGATTAAAATTAAAACAGATATCTCCCAGCAAAAGTTTTATTGTTAGAATATCTTTATTGGTACCCTAATATTACTATACTAAGTTTTTCCAAAACCGCAAGTATGGACTCGCCGCTGCTCGCCAAAAAGTGAGCAAATTTCGGGTTTCTCTTGAATAACTCTAAAACGGATTATCAAATCAAAAATATATTTATTAGATAAATTAAAGCTCTTTAAATTCCGCATAAAATGATTACAATTTCATTCATTTCAATTTTGTAGAACCGGAACTATCGTCTGTCAAAAATAGCACATTTTTTAAAAATTGGTACTTTTTGTCTAAAAAATTGCTTTTAACGCTTATTGTTCAACATTTCAGTACCAATGCCACTTAGGATAGTTATATTAATTAATAATAGTAATTTTTCAGGTAATTTGCCTGGACTAAATCCTTCTCGAGATAATTCAAAATGACGCTTGTTTTTTTATTAATTTTTCTATTTATTTATTTTTCAAGTAAGAATTTTGATTAAGACATGTAAGAATGTTTTCTATATTATTTATTAATTTAATCAATGAAACAATGATTTTGAATCTCTCCCAAGAGACCCATGTTCTAGTCGATTACTGACGATTCTAGTTAAACCAATCCCGAGCCCTTTAAAGTCACGGGACATCATCTGATCAGATACAAACAACAGTCCGAATGTTATTTTTTATATATAGAGAAAATATTTATTCATTTTATTCATCCCAACTTTAATTTCTTTACACGACACACACAGACTTATATCAATTTATTGTAATAATAATAATTTCAGTTTTATAAAATAATTTATTCCATGTCTTGTTTGCAAACAACGTGGAGGAAGGAAACCTTGGTATAGTCATCATAAATTATAATTTTCTACAATCAGACGACACTCTTTTTTATAGATATGTATAATTGATTATAAATAAAATATATATCCATTAGACGTCTCGTAAATAATATTTTTATAGTTAGCCTTAGTTAAGGAAACATTTTGCGATCAACATTTTACTTCTATATATTCTTTAATACAAACTCTCCTAATTTAGTTGTAAATTGTTCTGTGTGTGTGTGTGTTGTGTGTGCTATATCTTGTTTTATCTCTCAGCTTGTATATGGTACATGATTAGAAAGTCAAAAAAGGGCAATTGTAGGTAATAAATAAAACCAAATTACCATTCTTTAGTATTGAATTTGAATTACATTTTATTTGTCTTTTTATAAAAATCTATATGCAAATAAATTTTTATTCTCCTATTATGCCATAAGGGAAGGATTTGTCCGATTCAAAGGGCACATATGTCACATCGATTGAATAAACATTTAATCAAAATATCGAGGTTTTTTAAAGCCCAAATTTTTTGTCCATAATGGGTAAGGGCATTGCGTTTTTAGCGTAAGGAAGGTTGTAGCTTTCAGAATTACCCTTTAGGCCAGTGTTAGTAAGTAGTGTGAATAAGAAGAGTAAAGTAACCAAATATGGAGTACCGTTTTGTTTTTTAGGTATAAATGAAACAAATATTAAAAATCAAAAACTTTTAATAGTAATTATAAACAATCATATATTTACGTTTTAGATATTAACAATCTTGTATTATATTTATTAACTATAAGTACTATTCTCAAAAACAAAATCAACATAAAGGTATCTAATAATGGAATAAGTACCCCAAATATGGAATATTAAAAAACCTATCAAAAATCAAACCTTAACTTCTATGAGAATCTTTAGGAACTTTGGTCAATGTAAAAAGGAACTTAAATTATTTGCAATAATCACAAATCCAGGTGTCGAACTCTGCAGCAGCGCAATCATTATTTTCCCAGAAACCGCACGTGAGGTATTTGATCCTTGAGTACCTATCAATAGAAAACAGCATACTACAGAAAATACACTCCGCATCTTCTGAGTCTAGAGCTGTATATCGTATCAAGGCATCGGGCTCACTGTCTGTCTCAAACAATACCATCTCGTCACCATCTTTCGATTCTGGGGTTGGGTTTGTGTGTTTGATGAAATGTTTGAACCAAACAGTAAATATAAATATAAATAAATATATATAATATAAATAAATAGTAAAAATAATAATAATATATAGAATAGGCCAGATTAATTTGCAGCAACGCTGACGTAATGCTGCCGACAGCTGATGCCGTCGGTATATTTGCGGCAAATTTGAAATATAATCGTAATTTGGACTCTAATTTTGAAATGAAACACTCCAATTGATTTTAGATTAAAAAACATTAAATATATTGATAATTATTCCTCCTCCCCGCCCCCCTCACTACTCAAAAATTAAATATTCAATTTCCTTTTCTTTGCGCACAGAAGAAGAAATTAATCACATCTTATTTGATTTATATTTTATTTATTATTTTTTAATAATTTGCCACTTTTTTATAATTTTTTAAAAATCTAAATTTTGTTATTCTTATTTATTGATTTTTACAAAATTGAACGACTTAAGATACGCATGCCCGAGTTTCTCATGGCTGGAGACTGGAGCAGCCTGTCATACAAACAACACCTGATCTCTTTTAAATATTTGGAGCCTTATATCGATTATCGATCCCAAATTAAAAAAAAATGATATGAAATAATTCTACTCCTCACACGATCCCACTTATTTAAATAAATCTACATATTTCCACACAAAAAATATCACAATGTTGTAGATTATAGAAAAAAAATACTCCCAGCTTCATATCTAGAGCCTCATTTCTGTAGCTGTGTCAGGACGAAAATGAGGAGAAACTTTTAAGAGACTATGTATTTTCGGGAGTTTACAGGTATACATTTGGAGGGTGGTTTTTTAAGAGGAATACAATTTTTGGACCGAGACGCCGCCCGCCAGGGCACCAGTTCGGAGGGTCGAGCTTCGAGGGCGTGCCGAAGGCACGCACGAAAAGCTCGTAATAAAATAGTTATCCGGTCAGATAATTTTTTGGGATCCAAGAAAGGAATAGTCCATATTTGGATCCCATAAATTGTCCATATTTGGCATTTTTAACTAATTTAAACTTTTATTCATATTTTTAACCTAAATAAACTAGGACAATAAAATGCCTATAAAACATACAAACAAACATTTATACAATATAAAGAAGCAATTAATATAATGATTTTTGCAATTACATTACGAAAAATACTTAATATTTCCGTACCTGAAAAAGTTTTCTGATAGAGACAAAACAAAACACTCTTACCGAAGACAAAGGACTCGCTCGACTGACATGTTGAAACCTGTGCCCGCCCTTAGTCATTGGAAGAGATAGAAGATTACTTCTTATTATTGCGTCTTGGATTATTTGTTTACGAGAAATGCTGCTATTCCACATTAGGGACACTATTCCATATTTGGTTACTTTCCTCTAGTGTCATTGGTTTGAGCAGTGGTTTTTAAACTATGGGTCGTGTAACTAAATTTTGTGTTAAAACGGCAATGAGAATGAAAAACTTATAATGGGTATTTTTTTTTTTTTGCTTTTCGGCCTTTCTAGCCATAAGCCTAATTACGATACTAGTTATATTTTTTTTAAATTTGTCTCTACCCCCGGGGTCAGATTTTAGCTGGATGCCTCGAGTCGGATTCGAACCCGGGTCCCCTGGTTAGCTCGCTGTCACGCTAGCGCCTAGCCTATCTGACCCCCCATAATGGGTAATAATTAAAAATTAATTCAAAACAATTAAAGCTTAATGAATTTGAATTACCTATATCTGTCATTGAATGAATTTTGGCTTGAGATAAGGGCAGAATTTTCAATAAATTCTGAAATGGTCTTAATAAATATCTTTTTGCCATTTTGTAATACATATTTACGCGAAGTGACGTTCTAAGCGTTAAAAATTATAAAATCAAAATGCCCATAAAATTTGAAAAATATTGAAGATGCCCCCTATACGTCCCACACATTATCAAATATTCAACAAAATTTCATTCTTTTTGTAATCAGAAACAAGCACATTATATGTATTTCATTAATATTTAAATTGAATATATGTAGTTTTAATAAATGATAAAAATGAATATGATAGGTATGTTTAACAAAAAAATTTTGGCTCTAGGAATATTAATATCTCTTAAAATATAATTTTTCATTAGGGCTTTTTTATAAAGCAAAATGCCCCGCTCAATTTTTTTTATCAAAATAGTTTCAGCCGTTTTTGAGATATTTCGAAAAAAGAAGCAAAAAAAAAAAAAAAAAAACAACATTTTTTTCCATGCACGATTACAATAATTGACCATACCCTGTATGTAGTAAAAATAAAAAACAATTGAAAAAAAAATCGAAATTTTAAATAACAACATTCACTTAACAAAAGGTCAGACATGGACTGTTTTTCCATCAAATAACTTAAAAATAAAATAAAATCCACTAAATGGTATAAAATAATTATTATCTTATTTAGTTACAACTAAACGACGAAATATTAACATGAAATTACATTTTGAAGTCTGTGCCAAACAAACTATACCTATAAACGAGCGTACCTGCCAAACGTACTAAGTATATGTTTGGCACCGACTTCAAAAGGTAATTTCATGTTAATATTTCGTCGTTTAGTTGTAACTAAATAAGATAATAATTATTTTATACCTTTAAGTGGATTTTATTTTATTTTTAAGTTATTATGATTTTATTTGTTGCATTTACGTTTTTTGAAGTCGGTTTTATTTTTTATATAAAAATTATTTTTATTTTCTCTTTTTAGTGATGTTATTAATAGTGACTTAATATAATACCTTTATAAAATATTTTATTTATCATATATACACTATACAATTATAATTTCGATTATTCGGTCATAAGAATTGGAGATTTACGTTATTTCGTCGTTGATCATATCATCAGAACTTAACCAAATTAATATGGCACCATCCTTAAGTTACCCCCTTTCCAATAAAAAAAGAATCATCGAAATCGGTTCATAAACAAAGAAGTTAGGCCTGAACAAACCTAACAAAAAGGTCTTATACCAATGAAAAAAAACGGGGCCAATCGAAAGCTAGACTGAACCCAATGCAAATTTTTTTTTAAAATCGGTTCACAATTGGCGGAGAAATCAGGTAACATAGACAAAAAAAATATCAGTCGAATAGAGAGCCTCCTCCTTTTTTGAAGTGGGTTAAAAATTTTACGGAAAAATTTAACACTCTAATGTAGGTACCTATTGAAATTATTGAACAAAAAGAAAAAAAATCTTAACATTTTATAAAAGACAAAGAGAAACAAAGAGGTTGTCCTCTGCTTGATGCAAATAATCCAGCAGTGACGAAAGAACATCAAGTTTTCAATATCCATATGATATTGACTCCATGAAAAACATTTATAATTGAAGAAAGACTGATGATGAAGACCAAGTCTTCGAAACTATAGTCTCAAACAAATAAATAATATATATACAGATATATCATCTTGATATATATGTGTATATGTTTATTTGCATCAAGCAGAGGACAACCTCTTTGTTTCTCTTTGTGAATCAACAACTCTGCTACTCTCGGCAAAACAAAAACTTATCAATTTTATAAAAGACTTTATTTATATGATATATCTGTTAAACAATTGTTTGTTCTCTGATGGTGCGTATTATTCTAGCTGTCGCCCATTTCTATATTTTCCTTTTTACTTTCTTTCTTTGCTTGCATTTGTGATTATCATTTTCTTCGAATTTGATATCGATAAATAAGTCGGCCAATTTATCTAATTTCGTTTTAGTTCCAATCAAGTCTCTGTGAGTGCAAGTTCGATTCATTTATTAATTATTATTAAAGAAGAATATTCGCTATTTTCCAGAGAATCTAGAAGGAAATAAAGTAAGTATATTTTTATAAGATTCTATTAAAAGTTCACACTCTCATTCTACTGTCATAATAGCATAATATCATAATAATCTTAAGAATAAAACATTTTTTTCAATTATTTAATCAAATTATATTATTCAATTTTTTTTTACTTTATCCAATGCCAAGCATGGGGAAAGTATTGTAATCGGTCTCGAGGCGGACTCAATTAAAGTCACAAATTGTAGTATTCAATTAGGTTGAATTTTAGCACGTGACGGTTTTGCCAACAATTACATGGGGTCTCGCCGAGAGGCCAAAAAGTGCCATTTTTTCATTTAGTGCGTGCGGATGTATGGATGTATGTATGTATGTTATCGTTTTTTTGGCCCACGATTTTTTCCACACCGTTGCACTGATTGAAATGAAATTGGAAACCTACTATTGGTTTAACAAAATGAAGCGCTGATTAGTTTTTGGTATATATCGGCCCACAAACATTAGTACTTTATTTCAGTACTTTTTTATTTTTTTCTAAATATCTTGAAAATGACTTAACCAATTTTGATGAAATTTAATATCCTAATTAAGTACCTTAGGGAACACAAAAAAGGTTAAATAAAGTTTTTAGTAAAATTATATTTTAAAGTACTTTTTAAAATTTTTTTAAATTTATTCATTTGATCGCTTTAATATAGCTCATTTAACCTTACTTAAGGAAGAATAGATAGGCTTTCTCTGTGAAATGCTAAAAATTTGGGAGGACATTTTATAAGTAACCATAGCAACTGCGTTGTTTTCTTATCCGTTACCTTTGCTGAAGACATGGAGGAATCGACTTAAAACCAAAAATAGCGATTAATTCTCATCTAGTACTTGAGGAATCACCATTCTATATTGGATTTTTGACGTTTCGGTTTTTATTGGTAACCATTGCTGAAGACATAGAGGAATCGAGTTAAAATCAAAAATAGCTATTGATTCTCATCTTGTACTTGAGGAATAACCATTCTATATTGGATTTTTGACGTTTCGGTTTTTATTGGTAACCATTCCTGAAGACATGGAGGAATCGACTTAAAATCAAAAATAGCGATTGATTCTCATCTAATGATCTAATACTTGAGGAATAACAATTATACATTAGAGTTTTGACGCTTCGGTTATTATTGGTAACCATTGCTGACTTGAGTTGTTTACCAAAAAGAATTTAGTCTTTTAGATTTTAAGTCGATTCTTCCACGTTTTCAGTAGAGGTTGCCATTAATAGTCAAAACATCAAAAATGGAATGCAATAAGGTTATTCCTCTAGTATTAGATAAGAATCGATCGTTATTTTGATTTTAAGTCGATTCCTCCATGTCTTCAACAATGGTTACCAATAATAATCGAAGGGTCAAAAATCTAATGTAGAATTATTATTCCTCAAGTATTAGATGAGAATCGATCATTATTTTTGAATTAAAGTCAACATGAACTGCAAATAGAAAGTGATATCTGATTAATAATAAAGGAATAAACATATTAATATTTCAAATGAATTTGGATAAAGTTTAGCAACGATCCGTTGCAGTTTATTTTATTTTGTCTTAGGGCAGGGGTCGGCAACCTTTTGAGACTGAAGAGTCAAAAGTTACAATTTACAAAATTTCCCAGTTTTTAAAGAGCCACTAACATTTTTGTTTCATTATTATGGTATTTAATTAGGATTAGGTATATAATTTTTATTTTTGATTTAAAATAAATAGCTTTAAATATGAAATAATATTTATTCATACTATAAAAAAATACAAATTTTTCGCACAAAACATATTAAAGTAAAGTAGCTAGCTCTGCTAGAATAATAAAATTAGTAATCAAATAATACAACTATAATTATTGAATAATAGATAGTTAGATCAATGGGAGCATTGGCCTTGCATGTCTATTGCAAGTTTGGTTAAATCTGGCTCATAACTTGTTGTTTTCAGTTTCAAGCATGCCTTTAGATTTTTATTTGTTAGTTGGATTCTTACTTTACTTTTTATTATATTCATGCAAGAGAACGCTTGCTCGCATGAATATGTTGACCCGAAGATTGTCAGCACTCCAAATGCCAACTTCTTCAGCGGCATTTCTTTTAGAGCTGTCCACTTGTGCAGCGTGACGTGCCTGCTTTTCTGGACCACCAACTCTTTTAATTTGTTCTTGAGTTCTGTGAACTTACCACTCCACAAGTGTTTGGTTTTCAAATCCAGCAATTGCATTTGAAACGAACCAGCATCAATTTCAAATGGCTCAATGTTGATCTCATTTGTATCTATTTGTGTTGACATGATTGCAGTATAATATTTTTTTATGAGTTTTGAAAATAAAATATTATAATTATTAATATTTCCCCATGGAACTAGAGAGCCGTATTTTGACATCGAAAGAGCCGCAGGTTACCGACCCCTGTCTTAGGGGAACACAGCCCATATATACAGAACATTAAGTATTTTTTTATAAATTAATTTTAACAGATACTAAAAATAAATTTTTAATGATAATTGTTATTATGTAATTAGATTATTTGTTATGTAATCTATTTATACTTATTATAATTGGATCGCTCGACGAAGCCGACAAGATTTTTTTAAATTTTAAAATCCACTAATAGTTCATGACAAATAAAATTTATGAAGCTGTTGAAGGTTTTATTTTTGTGATTAATTTCAACTTAAAATTTGAATTTTTATTTAAATCACACATAATTAATTATAATTGTTTATTTAACACGAACAAATAATACAATATAACTACGACGTTTCGATCGGGTAATTCAGCGATCGTTTTCAAGTATAAACACCCACTCCGATTATAGATTAGGAGATAGTAATATAATCGGAGCAAGGGCGGATCCAGGGGGGGCGGAGGGGGCGATCGCCCCCCATACAGGCCCGGGCCTGGCGGGAGTGCAACACGTGCGTCGCACGCAGAGGCCAAAAAACGGCGGCCAAATCGACAGGGAATTTATAACAATTTTTTTATTTTTTATTTTATTTTAATGAACTTAAAATATGAGATATGAAATTTGTAAAAAAAAACCATTAATTTTTTAAAAAATTTTTAAAATTGAAAATAAAGTTCTATGTGTGTGCTGTGTGGGGGGGTGTCTCTGCCCCCCCCCCCCCCGCTTGGACAATTCGATCGCGACACACACTTTCGAGATAAAAAGTAGATCTCATATACATCGGGCACCTTATATACATTCTCCCCCCCCCTCCCCCCATAAAAAATTCCTTGATCCGCCCTTGAATCGGAGTGGGTGTTTATACTTGAGAACGATCGCTGAATAACTCGATCGAAACGTCGTAGTTATATTGTATTATTTGTTCGTGTTCAATAAACAATTATAATTAATTATCTGTGATTTAAATAAAAATTCAAATTTTAAGTTGAAATTTTATTAAAATCACACATAATTAATTATAATAGTTATTATTTATTGAACACGAACAAATCTATCTATCTATATAAAATTAAGGTTTTGTCTGTACATTGGTTCAAATCGCCTGTTGTATGCACACGTTTCAAACAAAGATAATATCAAAGAAAACACCTTCAATAAAATTCCTGTCTGTCTGTCTGTCCGCGCTCTTTTGTGTCCAGAGGTCATAAAACGGCTGAAGATATTCTTATGAAATTTTGTAAAGAAAAATATAGGTTTACATTTAAAAAAACAGTACTTGACATTGAAATACCCTTAAAAGCTTGTTCTAGGTCGACAAACAATAGCGTAGTTTAGTTTCCCCTCAGATATAAATAAACTTTTAATTGAAACTTTTTTCTATATAATGCACTGTTTTTGAGTTATAAGACTGTCTCAATATAAAAAACTCACCCGGTATATTTTCATTTAGATTATTTTAAGGGCACCCGCAGACTGCAGACTTTTTATCGGCCGATAGTTTAGTCGGGTTGGGCTGAAAGTGCGCACACCGAGCCAACTAAACAGTTTGGTTGGTGAACAGGGCGCAGACTATCCAACAGCCGGCCGACTATTCTCGAACTAGTTTGTAACTGACTGTTGAAGCGGTCGCACAATGAAAATATTGTCCAGAAAAATTATTGCTCTCATCATACTCCGGAGGAGGAAAATCAAGAAGAGATTCCGAGAGTATTGGGTGCATCCCATTCTCAGTGATAGATTAGTTAGTGGAAAATTTTACACTATGCATTCCAAATTACTTGATTACCCGAAAATTTTTTCGCCTATTATCGAATGAGCATTACCAGCTTCAATGAACTTGTCAAGCTAATTGGACCAGCAATAGCGAAGGAGGATACAAATAGAGACAGAGAAACATACAAACATACATACAAACAGAGCGAACTGAACTATCGGCCGACTAAACAATCGTCATGTATGCGCAGGCGTGTATGCGCCAATACTGATTAAACAGTCGGCCGATAGTTGGCCGACAGATTAGTTTGAATGTAATCGGGTAGCCCATCAAACTTTTTTATCGGCCGATACTGAATCGCTGTAGAGTGCGCATATGCATTCCTCTCCATACTGATTAAGAAGCCGACAAACTATCGGCCGATAAAAAGTCTGCAGTCTGCGGGGGCTCTAAGACTATTAATTGACATCATTTAAATAATCAAACACTCTGTCTTTTTTTTCTATTATTGGTGAAGTAAAGGAGGCGACTGTGGGTCAGTGGCTAGAGTGTTGGGTCGCTGACTCGAAGATCGCTGGTTCGAGACCGAGTCTCTGCAGATAGATATTTTCAGTCGCCTCCTCTTGGAAAGTAATGGCAACCTACCAAGAGTATAATTGCCTAGTAACCTCTCCACCGGCGTTAAAAAGTAGGCCGACACCCGTTTCGTAGGCACTCGAAGAAGAAGAAACGGAAAAACTGAGAGGCCTGTCGTTTTTTACTCTCTCTCCCACATGGAATTCTTAGGCAGGTTGTATGTCGCAAGTAAATGCTTTTACCACTAACCAAGGGTAGATGGAAATGGATGGACTGGGATGGCCAATCAGATGCCAGGCACTGAAAGTTCCTGTCATCTGATTGGCCATCCCAGTCCATCCATTTCCATCTACCCTTGGTTAGTGGTAAAAAGCATTTACTTTGCGACATACAACCGGCCCTTAAACAACTCCCCCAATGTGCTTGTCTGCACAGTGAAATTTTATGATGATGATTTTATAAGTTGATGATTGAAAAACTTTAAAAAATGTAGGATTTCTTCAAGGTGGTCAGAAAATGAATCGAATTTGAATAAAAAGAAGTTTATCTACCTAAAAAAAAAATCAAAAATGGACGATAAGGATCAAATAAATTCCGATGATAATATACGTATATAGATTGTCTGCTTAACTCTCTAATCTGCTTACAAATTGAGGTCCCGGGAAATAAAGAACTAGATTATATTATATTTCTAATTGAAAATAAGTATTCAGAATAAGAGGCTCTCTAGAAAAAAAAACTCAGTCCTAAGTCCGGATTTAATATTGATTCTTGTATAAATTATGGACCAAGCATCTCAGAGAGATGCTGGAATCCCAAATGGTACAGTGTGTTCGCAAAGCTTTACTTATCCATACTTAGCTTTTTTTACTTTACCATATGGTCAAGCGAGGGGTGATCCGCGATTGTAAGTAGGTGTACACCTCTTTGGAAGTATTTTGGAAGTACCTAGAAATATTTGGAAGTACTTGGAAATATTGGTAAGTACTTGGAAATATTTGGAAGTACTTGGAAATATTTGGAAGTACTTGGAAATATTTGGAAGTACTTGGAAATATTTGGAAGTACTTGGAAATATTTGGAAGTACTTGGGAATCTTTGGAAGTACTTGAAAATATTTGGAAATACTTGGAAATATTTGGAAGTACTTGGAAATATTTGGAAGTACTTGGAAATATTTGGAAGTACTTGGAAATATTTGGAAGTACTTGGAAATATTTGGAAGTACTTGGAAATATTTGGAAGTGCTTGGAAATCTTTTGGAAGTACTTGAAAATATTTGGAAATACTTGGAAATATTTGAAAGTACTTGGAAATACTTGGAAATATTTGGAAGTGCTTGGGAATTTTTGGAAGTACTTGGAAATATTTGAAAGTTCTCGGAAATATTTGAAAGTACTTGGAAATATTTGGAAGTGCTTGGGAATCTTTGGAAGTACTTGGAAATTTTGAAAGTTCTTGGAAATATTTGAAAGTACTTGGAAATATTTGGAAGTGCTTGGGAATCTTTGGAAGTACTTGAAAATATTTGGAAGTACTTGGAAATATTTGATAGTACAAGTGGAAGTAGGTGTACAGCATTAAGGTCGCGGTTCACCCCTCGTGGTCAAGTATTGTAATCGTGCATGCTGGAAAAGGTTTTTTTTTGCTTCGTTTTTTCGAAATATCTCAAAAACTGCTTAAACTATTTTGATTAAAAAAATTGGGCGAAAGCATGACATTTCGGTCTACAAAAAGTCCTAATAAGTGATTATCGAAAAAATTATATTTTCCGAGATAATAACTGTTTTGTCAAAATGTCTGTTAGTAAGTTAGTTAGTATGTAAGTGCAGCGGTCGGAAACCAATGGCACTCGAGAAGATCTCTGCCACGAAAGTGACTATTTATTAAAATATACCTATGTATTAGCTTCCAAAGTTGATCCCCAAGGTAGATATTAATGTTTAATCAATTTTCTTTTAATTAAGTTTAGTAATAAGATCTTTGTGGAATGCGTAAATTTTACTACACAAATAAAATTATCTTCATATACAGGGTGAGGCGCGGTCACTTCCTTATTTTAAAAAATCATAACACAAAAGTATTGACAGTATCGATTTAATTCTTTTTCTCTATACAGGGGTACATTTAAAGTTTTATTTCATTAGGTTTTAAAAACGACATCTCGAAGGTGGCCAACGTCCTCTTCAATATACTGAGATAGCCGAATTTTGACATTTCTGTCCATTTTTTCCATCATATCTGTGTTTTGACGAGGACGTTGTCCACCTTCGAGATGTCGTTTTTAAAACGTAAAGAAATAAAACTTTAAATGTATCTCTGTATAGAGAAAAAATAATTAAATCGATACTGCCAATACTTTTTGTGTTATGATTTTTTAAAATAAGGAAGTGACCGTGCCCCACCCTGCACAATGTGTTTTTTGTGGCACGCCAATGCATTTAGGTTGCCGACTGGGTTAGTGCGTAACCAAATTTTTGTGGACGCACTAGCTCAAAAACTAGTGTGAATATCAAAACGAAATTTCACATGTAGTTTTGATGCATTGAGATTAAGAGCTGATTAGATTTTGGTTGAAATTGAACCCAAAATTAAGGGAGGGGGGGGGGGTTTAAAAAATTAAAATTATAAGATTCTCAAACTAAAAAAATCGAGAAAAATGAAATATATTATAAAAGTAACTTATAATGACGAAAATATTATTATTTTTTTTTCTGGGGCCAAAGTTGGGAGGTGGAGTCAAAATATGAAAATCCAGGCCCTTGGACCAAACTCAAACAAATTTTGTATACATAATTAGAAGGCTCCCAGAAGTCTATAAGTGCAAAAACTAACCGCCCATTAGTTTTCTGGGACCCCACTGATTATGTATACAAAATTTGGTTGAGTTTAGTCCAAAGGCGTAGATTTTCATTTTATGACCCCCCCCCCATAAATGATTATAAATTATTTTATTAAATACAGGGTGGGGCATAAAGATCAACCACATTTTGAAAAGTTATAGAAAAATTAAAAAATTTAACTAGAAAAAAACTGAATATATTTTTAAAAAGAACATAAAAATTATATCAGACGAAAAAGGGGGGGGTGGGTCAAAAATGAAAATTCTAGCCCTTTCGACCAAACTCAACCAATTTTTGTATACATATTCTGTGGACCTCCAGAAGTTCTAGAAATGCAAAAACTAACCACCCGAAATGGGGGGGGGTCAAAAATGATAATTCTAGCCCTTTCACCAAACCATATATATATGAAATTTGGTTGAATTTGGTCAAAAGGGCTAGAACTTTCATTTTTGACTCCCCCCCTTCCCCATTTTGGGTGGTTTGTTTTTGCATTTCTAGACTTCTGGGGGTCCTCAGAATAAGTACTATACAAAATTTGGTTGTATTTTTGTTGAGAGGGCTAGAATTTTCATTTTTGCCCCCCCCCCTTTTTTTTGTCTGATATAATTTTTAAAACATATTTAAAAATAAATTATTTTATGTTTTTTTCAAAAATATATTCAGTTTTTATACCTCTTCAAAATGTTGTAGATCTTTATGCCCCACCCTGTGTAGGGTAAAGTCGTGTCGATGGCCACATAAGTTTATTTTTTGATATTTAACAAGTAATATTAATTATTAAATTTAGAGATTTTCCAAATCTTTTACAGTCTGGAGCGATGGATTGGCTATTAGGGCCGCAGAGCTAAGATAATAATGCTAGTGGAAATATCTCTGTTGCATATAAAATATTTAAGTTTCGCATCGAAAACAATGACATAGATTAATTTGTATTTGATTAGACTAAAATGATTGATTTATCTGTCAAATAAGTCACTGATGACATTTGCGTTCTCTGTGCTGTGAATTTTATTTATTTACTAGCTGAACCCGGCGTGGAACCTCGGGATGGAAGTATAAGGTCTCCAAAATTGACTACCTTTTATGTAAATTGTTTTTTTTTTTACTTTATTTTGATCAATTATCGAGCGGGATAAAAATGATTAAATTACTAAAATTACTATAAAAAAATAGGGGTTTGTGATAGAAGTGTAAAAATTTAGGGTTGTATGTATTTTTTAATGCCACATTATAAAAAAAAAAAAAAAAAATGTTGTCCAAAAAATAAAAAAAAATGTTAGGGGTGGACAACTCTTATCACTTAGGGGTATGAAAAATAGATAGTAGCCGATTCTCAGACCTACTGAATATGCATATAAAATTTCATAAAAATTGGTCAAGCCGTTTCGGAGGAGCATGGTAACTAACATTGAGACACGAAAATTTTATATATAAGATAGCTGACCCGACAGACTTAGTACTGCCTCAATCGATAAATAAAAGACCTAAACTTTTGTATAAAATAAAATTAAAACAAACAAAAGGAATCCGTAATTATTAAAAAAGAAATGCTCGGTATGAATGAAGTTTTATTATTATTTTTGATTAATTACACATGATGTTGGTTACTTACAAAACACAGTTTTCCTGAAATACTGACTATTTATAATAAGGTTTCAATTTGATATTGACAGACACACACAGTTATGATACAGTCTAATAATCAATTTAAAGCTTTCTGATAAACAATATTTTTTGTTTTAGGTTAAAAATAAAATAAAATGAGAGAGTCTTCTGTTTTTTAAATAAAATAATTTTTTAATTATTTCTAGAGACTATAGTTTCGAAGGCATTGCCTTCATCATCAGTCTATCACAAATATTTCAAATTAGTTACAAATTAAGATTTATACATAGAAAATTTTGAAAAATATATAATGTCTTTTTCTTCATGTTTCTTCTTGGGAGATTAGAATATTTTTTGTTTTGTTTTGTGGTGCGTAAATAAACAAAGATGACGGTTTTCCGACGCGCGAACACGCGACGTATAATTGTCCATGCGCGAAACAGGGAAACTCCAAATTGATTCCGCAAACTTCCAACGACTGGCCTTGCGATTTATTTATGGTCATCGCAAAGGCCAGTCGTACTGGAAATTGTAAACGTTTAAAATCGAATGGTAAATCCGTTGGAATCATCGGTATACATGGGATCAAGACATCATCTCCTTTGTATTTTTCCTTTATGATTGTTGCCTCAATGACGTTATTCATCACCTTTTTCACAGCCAGTCTTGTTCCATTGCACAGTCGAGGTTGATTAATGTTACGCAGCATGATGACAACTGATCCTACTTTTAACTGCAAATTGTGAGGTGGTAATCCAGGCAATTCCAGTGAATTTAAAAACTCAGTGGGATAGTTGACTACGTCATCCTGGTTTATAACGGTGTCGACTGATTTGAAGGAAACCAACTGTCCCGGAAGAAAATTCTGAATGGTCTCATTAAGATCTTCGACATCTTTATTTTTCGCCGCCAATATTGTTCACCCAGCCAATTATGGTTATTGAACTGTTGCGCTATATATGGGAAAACACGCTGAATAAGCTCCTCTTTTGAGTCTGTGAATTGACAGAAATCTATGGGTAATGTGATGAATCCGGTCGAGGTGTCCACTGCGACTTTATTATTTCCAATGTCTAACAACTGCTTCGCAAACACAATTGCAGTTTCATCTTGTTGCAAAAATACTCGCATGTTAGTTGTTAATTGGAGTGCCTTTACGTACCGCCACAATAATATATATATATATATATATATATATATATATATAATAGATAGATAACAATTATAATCCAAAACGTTCGTCTATCCACCTCCAGAGAGCGCTGGTGTCGTTGGTACGAAATTTGAATTTTTTTTTTTTATTTAATTCCGAACATTTTCATATTTTTTCATCTTTTAAACCTTCTCTGGACTTCCACAAATAATTCAAGACCAAAATTAGCCAAATCGGTCCAGCCATTCTCGAGTTTTAGCGAGACTAACGAACAGCAATTCATTTTTATATATAGAGATTTCAACTGCATGTGCCTTTAAAAACATTACAAAAAGTAATACAAAAGAAACACTAAGTAAAAAGTAGAAAAAAACAATAAAGTTAATCATACAAATAACAAACAATAATACAGAGTAAATCAGATATAATAATTATGATAGTGAGTATTTAAATATATGAAAGTGTCTTTATTTTTATAATTCTAGACATCGAATATTTCATTATCAACTATCATTTGACAACTTTTTCGTTTTCCGCAATAAACCCGAAGTATATTCCATGGGACTCAGCTTCAAAATTTAAAATGGAAATATTTATTAATGGTTAAGATCTTTTCCTAAGAAACAGCTTTAGTAAGAGAAAAATGGTGATTTTACTTGCCGTTTTCATAGTAAAATAAATTGACACGTTCAGATGTGGCCATCCACTTGACTTTACCATACAATCTGGCCCCTCTCTTATATTTAATAAAATTATTTATATTCATGTAGGGGGGTTAATTTTTGCATTTTTAGACTACTGGGGGCACACTGATTATGTATACAAAATTTGGCCGAGTTTGCTCAAATGGCCTAGATTTTTATTTTTTGCCCCACCCCTAATTTTGGCCCTAGAAAAAAAATATTTTCGATATTATAAGTTCATTTTATAGTATATTTGAATTTTTCGTTTTTTTTTTTAGCTTAAAAATATTATAATTTTATGCACCAAAACTACGTGTGAAATTTGCTTTTGATATTCACATTAGTTTTTGAGCAAGCTCGTCCACAAAAATTTAGTAACGCACAGACTAACAGACAGAGTAACAGACATTTTGACAAAACAATTATTATCTCGAAAAATATAATTTTTTCGATGTTCACTTATTAGGGCTTTTTTGAAGACCGAAATGTCATGGTTTCGCCCAATTTTTTTAATTAAAATAGTTTGAACCGTTTTTGAGATATTTCGAAAAAAAAAGAAGCAAAAAACCCACTTTTTTCATGCACTATTACAATACTTAGTCCGCCTCCGTGGTGTAATGGTCAGAATATCTGACTGGCAACCCGGAGGTCTCGGGTTCGATTCCCGGCTATACCCAGACATTTTTTCTGTAAGTATAGGGTCTGGTAATAAAAATTAAGTGCGAGATAAATTTAACCGAATTTATCGCGCGGAGAATTTACCACTGCCTGAAGCCCCTAAAACCTTAGTAAATTGGATATTGAATTGTATCTAAGTTTCTGAGATTGGCTCGTGATCCCGGCTTCTTTTCCTTCTACTCTGTTCTTTTCACGATGGAGGGGCCAGCCCATACAGGCCTTTAGGGGATCCACCTTCTGGTGTATCTCCTTCTCACATCAATATCATTAAAAAAAAAAAAAAATTCTGTTGGTATCTATAGTAAAATTCAAAACGCACGTTTGTTGGGAAAGGGCGTTATAAATGATGCTTAATCTATAAATAGGGTTGGTTTCGGAATGACGTGTAAATGGAACTGGTGGATAGAATAGTTGATTCTGTCGTAGTGGGTACTGAAGGATTGTTCAGTGGAAAAAGAATTCTAAGCTCAGGACAACGAATGGTATCGAACATAATTTTAAAAGTGAATCTCAACAAAAACACTTGTGTAAAAAAAGGCCAAGTTCGATTAATAAAATCCGTTTGCCAAAAAAAGTAGTGAGATCTAATGTGCTGCCAAGTTCAACATAATCAATTATATTAATTGAGTCGAGAATATATTAGTAACTTCAATTAAAACGCATGTTTTTCATTTCACATGTCTCTCTATATTTTTATTGATTTCACATTTTTAGTTGAAATTATTTTCCTAAAACTTGGCTTTAACGCATTAAATTATTATTATTATTGTTTGATAGGGCCTCAACCACTCCCTCTTATTAAGATCCCATGATATGGTAACTAGTAATTCGTGACATACATAATAATGCGTAAAAGACAAGTTTTAGGAAAATAATTTCAACTAAAAATGTGAAATCAATAAAAAATATAGATGGACATGTGAAATGAAAAACATGCGTTTTAATTGAAGTTACTAATATATTCTCGACTCATTTAATAAATTGATGATGACATTAGATCTCACTACTTTTTTTGGCAAACGGATTTTATTAATTGAACTTGGCCTTTTTTTACACAAGTGTTTTTGTTGAGATTTCACTTCTTTTTGTAAGTTGGATTTATCCTATAAATTTAACCCCTTCATTTCGGGCCCTGAAGAAGGAAAAGTTTCGATTTTTCAATTTCGTCCTTTATTAATGTGTGAAGCTTTACCAGTATGCCAAATTTCAGCATTCTAGGTTCATTGAATTTTTAGTTTATGTTAATTAAGCTCTATAACTTTCACCCCTTCATTTCCGGCCTTGAAGAAGGAAAAGTTTCGGTGTTTCAATTTCCTCCTTTATTAATGTGTCAAGCTATACCAGTATGCCAAATTTCAGCATTCTAGGTTCATTGAATTTTTAGTATATGTTAATTAAGTCTAAACTTTCACCCCTTCATTTTAGGTCCTGAAGAAAGGAAAGTTTCGATTTTAGAATTTTTTCCCATTAATTGTACCCCAAACTCTACCTGCCTGGCAAATTTCAGCATTCTAGGGTTAGCGGAAGTACTATAGAATTTTGAGTGAGGTAGTGAGTGACGAAAAAGCCATTCTTTGGCTTCTTGTAACTTGGATGGTATAAACAGTAGAAATATGAAATTTTGTAATTTAGCTAAGCTTATGGACCAGTATTCTGGAAAAAAATTTCAGCCATGTAGAGGTTTCCATTACGAAGTTACAGAGGCGTCAAAATGGCCTGAGTTGTTTCCTGTAAAGGGTAGTCTGGCAGTGCACACATCCCCGCTCGAATCGAACTTGGCTGGGGCACTGCCGTGCCTCCAGATATATTCATGTAAAACATTTAAGATAAATGACTTCTAGACCCAAAAAGGTTACAAACTTCTGTCATATATTTATGAAAAAATTATTTTTGAAAATTATGGAAAGGATTTGAAAATTGATCCAAATCATTCTGAAATTAGTTTAATTGAGTGTCGACAGGTTGAATCGAATGGGTTATTATACATACATATAATAAATTAAAATACCGATTTTCTATTAAGAACGATTTTGAATAGTTTTTTTTTAACCAGCTATTATTAAAAATTATGTTAATTATATTAATCTATCTACAGGGTGATTCACGGTCGGTGGCACGTTAGACGTTTATGGAAAACAGAATGCAGGATTTTTCTGAATACTTAGCTCCTTACATTTTCTTACCTGTTCTATCGATCTAAAATATTTTCAGCATTGCGACGTTTCGGCTTGCATCGAAAAGTCGTAACAACTTTATTTTTTTAAATGGAACACGCCGTATATTAACACGTTTTTAGAACCGCCCTTTTATTAAAATACTTTTTTGTTAATATTGTCCTATACCTATCTTTACCGGTTTTTGAGATAAAAAATAATTTATGTTAAATTTGGTCCAAAACATGGCTCCTAATTAAACTTAAATAAATTAGTGCTCTGAATTGATGAAAAGTTGATATTTTGGTGGTAGTTTAGACAGACCCGAAGTATTTAATTTACGTCGAGAAATCGTCTCCATATTATACAGGGCGTGCTAAGATTACTATTATTTCCGTTATTCATAAAAGGGGTCAAAAGTTCATTTTTTCAAATGAGACCCCCTGTATATTACTCAATAAATTGAAAGAAGAAGAAAAATGCTTTAAGACGAAATATCATGTAGGTATAATAATAAAGTTGCTACGACTTTTCAATGGAAGCCGAAATGTTGCAATGCTGAAAATATTTTAGATCGTTAGAACAGGTAAGAAAATGTAAGGTGCTAAATTTTCAGAATAATCCTGCCTTCCGTTTTCCATAAACGTCTAACGTGCCACCGACCGTGAATCACCCAGTATATTAAACTATTCTTTTTGCATTAGATAGCCTGTATAATGAGGCTCTATAAAAACTCCTAATTCGGGATTTAAGATTGATTATCCTAGCTATCAAAGCGCACAGCGTCCGCAGGCCAAGTTCGGCCATTGGCTTGGCCGTATGCGTTGTATTTCGAGCCAATTTCGACCCCCTGCAGTTCGGAACCCATTTGAGATACAGAGCTGAAATTATACACATGTAATTATGTAATCCATCTTAAGTAGAATACCAAATTCCAATAATATTGAATCAAATAATATAGAATTCAAAAAATAAAAAAAATAAAATAAAACCGACTTCAAAAAAATTAAATTCAACAAATAAAATAATAAGAACTCAAATATCAAATAAAATGCACTAAAAGGTATAAAATAATTATTATCTTATTTAGTTACAACTAAACGACGAAATATTAACATGAAATTACTTTTTGAAGTTGGTGCCAAACATATACATTTTATGAATCGCACTCGACGGATCTTACTTAGTACGTTTGGCGGGTACGCTCGCTTATAGGTATAGTTTGTTTGGCACCGACTTCAAAAGGTGATTTCATGTTAATATTTCGTCGTTTAGTTGTAACTAAATAAGATAATAATTATTTTATACCTTTTAGTGTATTTTATTTGATATTTGTTGCATTTAATTTTTTTGAAGTCGGTTTTATTTTATTTTTTTAAATTAATTTTTAGTGATGTTATTATTAGTGACTTAATATACCTTGCATGCATCTCGTAAGAGAAAGGGTCGAGCGAATGAATCAGAAAATGATAATAAAATTCAATTCATAAATATAGAAATTCTCTCGAAACGTTTGCGGGTTTTAAATGAATGTTTTAAGATTTTTTTATAAAAGATTTTTTTTATTATAATTTAGATTATTTGCTCATAAGAATTGAAGATTTGCGTTATTTCGTTATTGGTCATATCATCATAACCAGGGTGTGTTAACTCACAGGATTTTTGGCAAATTCATTGGACGCCTTAGGCCACCAGGGGCGCTATTTTGACACTCGCACATATATGTCTTGAATCACGTGGTGCCGTTCCATTTGACAGTTTCCTCTAGTCAACATTCACTTCATTTTTCTCTTAAATAACGAATTTTTTCAAAGTTATTTTTTATTATTTAGTTTATAATTTTATTATCTATTTTCTTTTATACTACTTTATTATTTATCTTAGCTATTAATTTTATTATCAAAATCAATTATTAAAATTGTGAAATTTGTTTTTGCTGATATTCTCAATAGGTAGCTATATATATATATAAAATTTATATTTTTATGAAATTAACTTTATATACTATACTTTATTCATTATTATTTTTCTTTTTATTGATACAGATTTAATAATAATCCAATTATGCCCTATTTTTTTGTTGCTCATCCTGTCGGTTCAAAAAACAAAGAGAATAATACTTCATCGATATTTATTTTTTTACTGCAACAGTTTCTGAAAAGATAAGTATTTCATTATCCTTTATATTAAATATAAAAATGTTTATTATTTTTAAAAATTATATGATAAAAAGAATTTGTTTTTTTAATAATTCATTCATTTGTTTACCCATTTTTAATAATTAGTTTCCCTTTAAAATGTAAAAGTTATATATTTTATTTTGAATTTATATATATATATATATATATATACTATATATATAATTAATTAATATTTAATTCTTCTTAGGAACAATGTCTTAATGTCGATCTAATACATAACGGTTACCAAAATTATAGAATTCGCGAAGCACAATACACTGGCTGTCTCCTGAAGATGAATAATGAAAATTATTTAAAATTTTAAAATTCGATTTGTTATAAATAACTCCGAAATAGTTTTATTATATATTTTTTTTACTGCAACAGATTCTCAAAAGATAAGTATTTCATTATCCTTTTAATTAAATATAAAAAGGTTTATTATTTTTTTAAAATATATGATAAATAAGAATGTTTTCTTTTTTAATGATTAATTACACCAAAAATGTTCGATTTTTTATCTATATATTATTAATAATAAATACTTTGTTTTTTCCAGGGATATTGTCTTAAGGTTTTTAGACTGACTTCAAATCGATTTTCTACATCATCGGTTCTCAAAGTTCTCTGACAACACGCGAAGCACAATACACTGATATTTTTATACCCGAACATTATTTAAAATTCAAAATTTCCAATTATTATTATTATAATTGTTAAAATATTTATTTTTTTTAAACGCAAACTTATTGTGAATATTGCTGTTTTATATATTTATGTTTAGATTAATATTTATAATTGAATGTATATAATATTATAACATGTGATTGCTTTTCTCTGAGTTCTTGCCGGCTTATAGGTATAGTTTGTTTGGTACCGACTTCAAAAAGTGATTTCATGTTAATAGTTCGTCGTTTAGTTGTAACTAAATAAGATAATAATTATTTTATACCTTTTAGTGTATTTTATTTGATATTTGTTGCATTTAATTTTTTTGAAGTCGTTTTATTTATTTTTTTTAAATTAATTTTTAGTGATGTTATTATTAGTGACTTAATATACCTTGCATGCATCTCGTAAGAGAAAGGGTCGAGCGAATGAATCAGAAAATGATAATAAAATTCAATTCATAAATATAGAAATTCTCTCGAAACGTTTGCGGGTTTTAAATGAATGTTTTAAGATTTTTTTATAAAAGATTTTTTTTATTATAATTTAGATTATTTGCTCATAAGAATTGAAGATTTGCGTTATTTCGTTATTGGTCATATCATCATAACTTAGCCAAATTAATTTGCGACCACCCTTTAAGGTAACCCCTTCCCAATAAAAAAAGAATAATCAAAATCGGTCCACTTGGCAAAAAGTTCTCGCTGAACATACATAAAATAAATAAATAAATAAATAAATAAATAGATATTTTAACTATCTTGGAGCTATACTGATCCAAACGCAGAAAGAATCATTGAAATCGGCTCATAAACAAAGAACTTATGCCTGAACAAACATAACAAAAAAGGCCCAATACCATTGAAATTTATATTTTTACCAATCGGAAACTAGACTGAACCCAATGCAAAAAAATAATAAAAATCGGTTCACAATTGGCGAAGAGATCAGGTAACATAGACACATAAAAAAAAATTCAGTCGAATTGAGAACCTGCTCCATTTTTGAAGTCGGTTAATAAATAAAAATAAAAGCTACTTTATAAGCTTACAAAAAGAAGGGAAATCTGTCCCAAAACATTTCTGTCGAAAAACAGCCCATGTTTGAAAAATTAGTGAAATCTACTGTGCAGCCAAGTTAAATTCTCCAATAATAATTAATTAAGAAAATAGTATTTTTAATTAAAATGGGTTCTTTCCATTTTGAATGACAATATCTAAATTTATGGATTTTAAATTTTAAATTTAAATTATTTACCTTAAACTTGGCTTGTCGCAAATTTAGTTAATTTACCCTAACGTCATAAAATGCGTAATATCCAAGTTTCATGTAAATAATTTAAATTAAAAATTTAGAATCCATAAATTTAGATATTGTCATTCAAAATGGAAAGATTGCATTATAATTGAAACTACTATTTTCTCAATTAATTATTATTGGCGAATTTAACTTGGCTGCTTCCTAGATTTCACTACTTTTTCGAACTTGGCCTGTTTTTCACAGAATGTTATTGGAGAGATTCAAATTTTACACACCACAATTCGAAAAGCTCCAATCTTGTCTTTCTAAGGTGGTTTTTCGTTCACACTATACAGCGCAACATTCACCTACAAGTAAACCTCCTATAACAAGGTAGATAGATTCCTAGAAAATGCCGTGTTGTGTGATACCGTGTTATATGAGACCCTGAGCCAGTAGAAAAATAAATACTACCAAACTTCTAATTATAATATTACAAAAAATATTTCAAATCTTTTTTGGAAATATCGGGAAAAATAGTGATTTTAGAAGCTCCTCAAAATATATCCGCAATTTTGAAACAACTTGTACCATATAAATGGAAAATACTAAGAAATAAATTATAGAATTAAAAACCAGAGAGGTATTAAGAGATATTGAAAGCAAATCCCATTTTTAATACCTTGAATAAAGACCAATAATAATTCTTGATTAAATTTTAATCAAAATAGGGCCATAACTAACCATGATCATAAAGATTATCAAAAAATCAATTGAAATATTTTCATATTTTCAACGTTTGATAATAATTTTAAAATATTCATAAGTATATACATACACGATGTATAATGTATATAATATGTCGATGGATCTGAATAAATAAATAGGCAGGTTGTTTCTATTTCAATTTTCAAAATAATTGCATACATATACACATACAGAGAGAGTATGCTTTTATTTATGATCAAACATTATTAAAATGAGATTTACTGAGGAGGTGCAAAAAAAGAGGGGGAAAGGGGGGGGATTATATGATACCAATTTATCACCTCTGATTATAAAAGTTTCTATAATAACTCAGAAGTTGATATATTCGCTCTCTGTAAAAGCCATCATAAAATGGAAAAAGGGAAATTATTAGGGTAAATTTCTTTTTATTTAAATAGCCGAGCAATCATCGCCTTTTATATATTATTATTATTATTATACTATATATATTTGTCTAGATTAATTTGTAACAACGCTGAGAGAATTTTCTTTAAAAAAATTACGCTCTTGCCTAGAATCGACCCGACGAACTCTTGAACTATGGGCATCAGCTCTAGCGATTACACCAATGCAACATTAATATTTATATCTGGATTTCTTTTACTAAAACTATATATTTTTGATTTGGACTTTGTGTCGAGATAATATTGTATTCATTTGAACTCGAATGAAAATAAAAAAACACCAATAGATTTTAAATTAAGAAACATTAAATATATATTAATTAACGAGGCAAATTTGAAATATAATTGTCAGCGCGGATTTTAAACTGATGGCCCCAATCGATTTTCATTAACCAGGCAAATTGGAAATATAATTCTAATTTGGACTCGAATTTTGAAATGAAAGACTCCAATTCATTTTAAATTAAGAAACATGAAATATATTGATAATTATTCCTCCCCCCTCCCCTCGCAAATCAAAAGTTAAAGAGGCGAAACTTTTAAGAGACGATGTATTTTCGGTAGTTTACCGGTATACATTTGGAGTGTGGTTTTTTAAGAGGAATACAAATTTTGGACCGAGACGTTGCCCGCCAGGGCACCAGCCCGGAGGGCCGAGTTGAGGGCGTGCCGAAGGCACGCACGAAAAGCTCGTTATTATTAGTTGCTTATGGACTCTTAGGACCACACAAAGCCTCCTTAAGGGTATTTCTGACCAAATTTCTTGCTTATTTCGCAATTATTCCATCTTTTCTAGACGTTTTTTTATGATCTAATTTTGCTGATATGTCAAGGAGGGATTTTATTTTATCTATGAAATCTACTTTTATTATAAACGAGCAAAAATTATTTGCTTATATATTTATTTTTTTGTATCTTAGTTTTATTTTGAAAACGGCTCTACCGATTTTGATGAAACAAATTCTATTGACAAGTTTTGAGGATGAGAAAACGATATGGCTAGGTCTGGACCTGGACAAATTTCATCTTAATTGATCTTTTTCTTAATTAAAGTAATTATTTATAGATGAAAATTTCAATAAGAAAGTTTGTTTACATTTTTTTTCAATTATCTTTCATTTATTAATTGGTTTTTTAATTTTAAAACTCACTAATAGGTTATAGCAAATATTAATATATATGGATTGATTAATAGGGGGGAGGATCGGGAGGAAGAATAATGGAATTTAAATAATTATCGGAAAAGATGTTTTTTTCTTTAATTAGTTTTTCCTCTTATTAAAAACAAGGACTAAAAGATGATCAAGGACAGTCGATGGTGGAGAAGTAATCTCGGGAATCGAAGCTCAAAAACAATGTATGCATAAATTCATGTAAAATAATTGGTTTAATAAAATTTATAAAAAAAAAAAAATTGATTAATAGGATAATGGAAATCAATATGCAATTGGAATAATTATCGGAAAAGAGGTTTTTTATTTAATTAGATTTTTCCTCTTATTAAAAACAAGGACTAAAAAGATGATCAAGGACAGTCGATGGTGGAGAAGTAATCTCCGGAGTCGAAGATCAAATACAATGTATACATTAATTCATTTAAAATAATTAGTTTAATAATTAAATTGATTAAATATCGAAATTTAAATCCCACAAATATTAATTTGACAAATTAATTGATGATGATGTATATATATATATATTTAATTTAAACAATATAATTGATCATAAATTCGAGTATTAAATCTCACAAAGAGTTAATAAGAAATATGATTATATATTAGAATTTGCCAATTTAATTGATTATTATAAAACTCGATAAATTGTTATTTAATTAAAAAAAATAACTATACGGAATTTATTTATATATATATATAATCTGTGGGCCACTAGAAAATTAGAAATGCAAAAACTGGGGGTGGGGGTGGGTGGTGCAAGGTTGGTGGGGTGGCGGATTCGGGGTCCTGGGGGCATAGCGGAGGTGCGGTGCGCGGGGAAAGGTACGGGGTTGGTTGTCCAGGGGGCGTGGCGGGGGTATGGTATATGGGGCCGGGGTCCAGGGGCGTAGCGGGGCTGGTATGGGGGTGGGGTGCTAGGGTGGTTTTTATCAGAATTTTTAATTAAAAATAATAATAATATATACCTTTTAACTGAAGCAAAAGTTGCCGAGCATCGCTCGGTGGCTCCATGTACTAACTACATTTCTATGTAAAAATAAAAGCCTATTTACAAGGGGCTAAAGATTGAAAAAAGTTTGTAAATTTAATTATTCTTATTATTATTCAGTTCCATAATCAGTATTAGAATTAACAAATCAGAGGAAAAAAGGAAACAATTAAACACCGTGTTAAATCATACAACCAATCGCAACGTTTCCCCAATTTATTGTAGCTTCATCAGGCTCTTGATAAAATTATTTTCAAACACTTTTTCATTCAATTTTTTTCTTGGCAATTTAAATAAATATAATATAAAGCTAGAATAAATTAGTGAAACGTTGTGATTGGTCGTATGATTTAACTGTTTCCTTTTTAACACGATTTTATTAGCTTCACCTGTTTGTATGTACACTTGGGAGCAAAAAAATCCGTCCATCTCTAAATTTTCACCTTCATAAGGAATAACTTCCAAAAAAATGGTATCATCGCCCTTTATATATATCTAGCTGCAAGGCCCACCTTCGGCGGCGCTCTTGTTAGCCCTAGACCACCTCTCTGCCCCTTGAACCCTCTCTCCTCCTCCACCTCCACTCTCCACCCCATGAACCCTCTCCCCGACCCCGGAACCCCTTCCCACAACCCGGCCAATCAGCCTTGATCCCACCATATTAAATGAAAAAATAAGATTTTTAATGAGTTTACATACTTAAATAGAAAATATTATTGTATCCATTTTGTGGTACCTACTCTTGAAGTAAATTTCAATTACTTTTTTTTTTTTTTTATAAATTTTATTAAACCAATTATTTTACATTAATTAATGTATACATTGTATTTTTTGCTTCGATTTCGGAGATTACTTTCCACCATCGAGTGTCCTTATTCATCTTTAGTCCTTGTTTTTAATAAGAGGAAAAATCTAATTAGATAAAAAACCTCTTTTTCCGATAATTATTTCAATTCCATTATTCCCCAATCAAGTCGATTGGTAATCTATCCTCAATCTCCCTTTCTCTCATAATCCAATTTCAATTACTTTTTTTTTTTTTTTTTTTATAAATTTTATTAAACCAATTATTTTACATTAATTAATGTATACATTGTATTTTTGC
Organism: Forficula auricularia; assembly: GCA_024734495.1. Classification (NCBI taxonomy): domain Eukaryota; kingdom Metazoa; phylum Arthropoda; class Insecta; order Dermaptera; family Forficulidae; genus Forficula; species Forficula auricularia. Next base: position 1,695,970 of record JALMQS010000084.1, read on the forward strand.
TTCGATTCCGGAGATTACTTCTCCACCATCGAGTGTCCTTATTCATCTTTAGTCCTTGTTTTTAATAAGAGGAAAAATCTAATTAGATAAAAAAACCTCTTTTCCGATAATTATTTCAATTCCATTATTCCCCAATCAAGTCGATTGGTATCTCCTCCTCCCATTCCTCATCCAATCCATTTCAATTACTTTTTTTTTTTTTTTTTTTTTTTTATAAATTTTATTAAACCAATTATTTTACATTAATTAATGTATACATTGTATTTTAGCTTCGATTCCGGAGATTACTTCTCCACCATCGAGTGTCCTTATTCATCTTTAGTCCTTGTTTTTAATAAGAGGAAAAATCTAATTAGATAAAAAAACCTCTTTTTCCGATAATTATTTCAATTCCATTATTCCCCAATCAAGTCGATTGGTATCTCTCCTCCCATTCCTCATCCTCCATTTCAATTACTTTTTTTTTTTTTTTTTTTTTATAAATTTTATTAAACCAATTATTTTACATTAATTAATGTATACATTGTATTTTGCTTCGATTCCGGAGATAACTTCTCCACCATCGAGTGTCCTTATTCATCTTTAGTCCTTGTTTTTAATAAGAGGAAAAATCTAATTAGATAAAAAAACCTCTTTTCCGATAATTATTTCAATTCCATTATTCCCCAATCAAGTCGATTGGATATTCCTCATCCTCCAATCCATTTCAATTACTTATAGAAAATAATTTTTATTTTTATTTTTATAGAGAAAAGTTTGAGGAATTTAACAAAATGAAATGTTTTTAATTTTTAATTGACTTCAAAAAAAGAAGGAGCTTTTCAATTCATCGAAATCTTTTTTTTTATGTATGTTCAGGAATAACTTTTTACCACGTGGACTAATTTCGATGATTGTTTTTTTATTGGAAAGAGGGTATTTTAGGGGTGGTCCCATCTTAATTTGGTCAAGTTCTGATTATAAGATCAATGACAAAATAACACAAATCTTCAATTCTTATTAGAATATAATTATTTTGAATAGCTCTTTTTTAAAAATTATTTTATTATCATATATTTATTTCATGTACCGCTCAGTGTTAAATAGGTACAATCCAGTGAAAAGTGGTATTTTTCTCCACCGTGGGTGCTGGAGTCGTCAAGAGAGTTTAGTCCGTTTTTCTATAATCTAAAAAATATATTTGAAATTTTTTTTTTTTGTGACATCACATTTTGTATACATATTCTGTGGACCCCAAGAAGGCTAGAAATGTAAAAACTAACCAAAATTTGTACACATAGTTTGGTCGAAAGGGCTAGAATTTTCATTTTTGACCTTCCCCCATTTTGGGTTGTTAGTTTTTGCATTTCTAGCCTTCTTGGGGTCCACAGAATATGTATACAAAATTTGGCTGAGTTTTGTCGAAAGGGCTAGACCCTGTATATTTGAAAATTTTCAAAATTTTTTAATTTTACTTTTGTGACTTCAAATTTTTAAGATCCCCGGGGGCCTCCCCTGTCATATTTTGTCACAAATCTGAGATGCCCCCTCCCCCTTAGTGTGTGACGTAATTTATAGACGGCCCCTAATACATTTAAATATATAAATAATATTTTAAAAACTAAAAAACACGCTTCTAAAAAGTACAATATAATAAATACTTAATCAAAAAGTGTAAGGCGCCGAAACTTTTAATTAATAAGATTGGAATAATTTTTGGAGACCGACTGATAAGTTAATTAAGTGGATATCGATGAGGCAGTCCAGTGACTCTTCAAACCCCTGAAGAAGGAGGGAATAGCCTCCGAAACGTCTGTTTTTGAATAAAAATAAAGATAGTATAAATTATCTTCTTTTTTGGACTGCCTCATCAATATCCACTTTTAATTAATTTCGACAAAGTGCCCCACGCTTTTTGATTAAGTATTACACTATTTTGTGCTTTTTAGAAGCGTGTTTTTTAGTTTTTTTTTAAATATAATTTATTTTTTACTTTTTAGTCTTAATTATACTATATAATATTCATCTAGATTAATTTGTAACAACGCTTAGAGAAATTTCTCTAAAAAAATTACGCTCTTGCCTAGAATCGAACCGACGAACTCTTGAACTATAGTCATTGGCTCTACCGATTACTCCATTGGGACATTAATATTTATATCTTGATTTTTCTTACTAAAACTAGATATTTTTGATTTGGACTTTGTGTCGAGATAATATTGTATTCATTTGAACTCGAATGAAAATGAAAAAACACCAATAGATTTTAAATTAAGAGACATTAAATATATAATAATTAACGAGGCAAATTTGAAATATAATTGTCAGCGCGGCTCCAATCGATTTTCATTAACCAGGCAAATTTGAAATTCTAATTTCTAATTTGGACTCGAATTTTGAAATGAAAGACTCCAATTCATTTTGAATTAAGAAACATTAAATATATTGATCATTATTCCTCCCCCCCCCTCGCCACTCAAAAGTTAAAGAGGCGAAACTTTTAAGAGACGATGTATTTTCGGTAGTTTACCGGTATACATTTGGAGTGTGGTTTTTTAAGAGGAATAAAATTTTTGGACCGAGACGCTGCCCGCCAGGGCACCAGCCCGGAGGGCCGAGTTTCGAGGCGTGCCGAAGGCACGCACGAAAAGCTCATTTTTATAGAGAAAAGCTTGCGGAATTTAACAGAATGAAATGTATTTCTATTTTATATAATTTAATTTAAATTGAGTAGGTAAACAATTATTTTTATAGAGATATGTTTGCGGAATTTAACAAAACGAAAGTCACATTGATACATACATACATACATACATACATACATACATACATACAGGTGAAGCTAATATAAAGCGTGTAAAAACAGGAACATGCCATATAAAAATTAACAGTTGATGATCTTCTCTAAATTGTGAATTTAATTATTCAAATAAACGTTATATTTTATTATTTTTATTCAGTTTATAAAATATTATTTTTATATACTGATGAATTCACATTTTATTATATCTACGATGAAAAAAATAAATATTGTAAATTAATTAATTTTATTTGCAAATTAATTTTTTCCTCCCGTCGTCGTCGTCTGAATTCTGGCACTCACGGCGTCGACTCCTCTCGAGATGCGATAAGAACGATAGACGAATGTGGTGTGTGAAGGAGAAATAAAAAGAAAGAGAGAAAGAGCCAAATTAATTATGACCACTCTAGTGACCGGTTCATTAAATTGTCAAGCGCGGATGGCAACATTTCAGTAGCCGGTAATCACATATAAGAGAGCAGCTGAATGAAGAAGCTCTACCTGAACATCAACCAACATCCGTCAAAAAAATAGACCTGGAAAGGGCACATTAAGTGCTGGAATCATAAAAGTAACCAAAAATCTAAATTATCTGGTAGATTAGTGATTCTAAGTGGTCGTAAAGGCCACTGGCATGGGCTTCAAAGGGTCGAGGAAGAGATCAAAGAAGGACCCCCCAAGACACGCAGGGCAGATGCCCCTATCCCATCTCCCACCCTCAAATGGACCATTTGCAAACGAAATCCATCAAAAGAGATCAAACAAAGCTAAATCGGTTTGATCGGGTTTATAATTAGCCCAAAGTGTTGGTTGGATAGTTCAAGACCCTAGTTTACTATCTATTTACGTTTAGGTATACAATCCAAAACACCTGAGTCTATTGAAACAGACAATACACTATCTTATATCTTATCACAGTTAAATCAAATTCAACAGTTTTAGTGATGCGTTTCTAACCCTTTTTGTTTTCCGCGATATCTGAATCGTTTACTAACTAGAATTAATCTAGACAAGACTATATTATTAATTGGTTTGTCAAAATGTCTGTTAGTATTCGTACGTTATTAAATTTTGTGTACGGCTCTAGCTCAAAAACTAGTGTGAATATCAAAACGAAATTTCACATGTAGTTTTGGTGCATTGAGATTAAGAGCTGATTAGATTTTGGTTGAAATCGAATCCAAAATTATAGGGAGGCAGGTGAAGTTAAAAAATTAATATGATAAAATTTTCAAAAGAAAAAGACCAAGAAAATTGAAATTTACTGTAAAATGAACCTATAATAAAAAAAAGAGTTATTATTTTTATCTGGGGCCAAAATTGGTGAGAGGGATTTGAAAAAAATATCACTAGAAGTACTAGACCCTTTGATTTTATTTGAAGCGCGAGTGGTAGAATTTAATGCCGAATTGATGCAAAGGCAGCTTTTAAAAAAAATCTATTTTAATTTATAGAATTATTAATCCACGCTTTAAGCCTTTTGGCAATTCATATTTTTCTTTGTCAATTCTGGTTATTATTACTATACTCTGGAGGCACCGAGCGATGCTCGGTAACCCCTGACCCCACCCCCACCCCTCCCGAAACCATACACCTCGCCCCAACAGTGCACCCCCCACCCCACCCCCCCACCCCGGACCCCCACAACTGCACCCCACCTCCTGCACCCCCCACATCCATCCCCACCCCCGACCCAGTTTTTGCATTTCTATCTTTCTAATGGTCCACATATTACATATGTGTATATTTGTTTACTCGTACACCAATTTGCCCACATTCGTTCATATTGATAAACATTATAAAAAATACATAAGAAAATAATAATAAAAAAAATAATCGTATAGGATCTGAAATAAAAACCTAAAATTAAAAAAAATCTCTGCGTCTCGGGACGTGCGACAGAAGGGATAACTTTCACCAACCAAGTATTTTTTTAGGAAGACAATTGCAAGGATAATTGCCCGGAGAAAAGAGAATTGAATATTTAATTTTAATAAGAAGAGTGTGGGGGGGGGGGAGACAAAGGAATACTTATTAATATATTTAATGTTTCTGGATTTAAAATTAATTGTTGTCTTTCTTTCAGCTTAATTCAATTATACATATTTCAAATTTGCCGCGGCGCAATTATTTAATAAATTCTATTTATTAAATACATAGCTATATATAATATATTCAATTATTTCCACACTTATAATAAAGTCTAATTCAAAAATATTCATTTTAGTAAAAGTAAAAAGCAAGGGTTTTTAAAATAGTTCTTTGGTCCAGTGGTAGAGTGCCTGCCTCAGATGAATGAGGTCTCGGGTTCTAATAGGACATCCGCCGAATAATTTTTTTTATTGAGATTTTCATTTATCAATAATTACTCTAATTAAGAAAAAAATCAATTAAGATGAATTTTGATGAGGTCCAGACCTAGCCAGATCGTTTTTTCATCCTCAAAACTTGTTAATAGATTTTGTTTCATCAAAATCGGTAGAGCCGTTTTCAAAATAGAACCAAGATAAAAATATATAAATAAATAAATATATATATATATATAAATAAATAAATATACAATTTTTGCTCGTTTAAGAAGAGTAGATATTTTTATATGACTAATCTCAAGGAAGAAATGGACCATCAATTTTGGTGTAAACTAAAAAAAAACAAAAAAAAAAAAAACAAGAAAAATGAAATATACTATATTTATAATGAATCTATAATAAATCAACTGGTGTGCTCACCACACGACTTTCATATTCTCACTTATCTGTAATCACCGCGATACTCCTAATTTACACCCCATTACTTTATTACAATCGGATTAAAATTTATAGACGACTAATAACTCATGACACTTGTTAAGTACACCAATTTTAAAAAAATCGTTAGAGCCATTTTTGAGAAAATCAAAACAAACGAAAATTTTTTTCATTTAAATGCCAACTTCCGGTGGTCCGATTTCAAGTAAAAGCTTGCTGTACTGCTTTTAGCATATATCGAGCTTAAGTTTCGAATTTTGTCGCTCTGAGACTTATGGTTGCGAAATGCAGGGGCGGTACATACCTTCGTGCACTGACCAATGGATTTTTTTACACATTTTTGGCCCCTGGGGACCACAATTTCCGGTTTTATGTCCTAAATTCGATTTTCAACTATTAAGGGCATCGATTCCTTCCACCTAGAATGTCACAAAATGAAATTAACTTTTTTCATCTATGAGATAGAAGCTCTTAAAGTGTCAGGACCCCGGCAGGTGATCTCAATACTTCACATTATATTCTACAGAATATAAATTTCAATGTAAAAAGCGAGTTATTATTTCTTTCGGGGGTCAAATTGGGGAAAGGGTTAAAAATAGAACTATCAATATAAGTTCTAGAACTTTTAATTGATTTTTACGAAAATCGCATATGCACTCTATATGAGATCTCATGAAAATGACACACTATGTGAAATTTATCTTTTATTCAAAATAGTTAAATAAAAATAAAAGGCAAATCTTTTGGTTAATATTTCCAACAAACTAGTTCTTAATTTCACTGTTTCTCTATCCGATAAGCTATTTGAACCCTTTGTAAATAAATAATAAATAAAATATTTTAAATTAAAAAGAAGTCCTGGTAAATTTCAATCAATATTTTAATTATACATAAGACAAAAAAAATAGGATTTTAATTCCATTAAATGTTTGAGAAGTGAGAGTGTATCTTCAGATTAATTTTTTCTAGTAGTAGTAACTATGTATTTGGAGTCTTTCATAAATCGATTAAAACATCAAATTTTATTATATGTAGCATTATATTGAGCGCCGAAAAGCTCTTTAGCTATACAGTAAATTTAAGTAAAGCTTCAGCAGTCAGAAATTGAACTTCGGACAGCTATTAACCTAACCGAGAATGTAATTAATATACCTAATAAATAGACTATAAGTACGCCAGAATGCAGAAGGTGATATTTTGCCCCCAGAAGGGGGTTTGGAGGGACGCACTAATGAAAATCATCAAATAACTCCTAAACTATTAACTCTACGGCAAATTTTATTATGAGCATAGTTGTAGGGGATGTGATTTCGGACAATTTTTGTTTAAAAAAATTCCCCAAAAACCACCCAAAAAGGGTGGGAGGGTGAAAAATATGTATATTCTTGCCCTTGGAGTAAACTCAACCAAATTTAATATACATAATCTGTGGGCCTCTAGAGAGCTAGAAATGCAAAAACTAACTCACCCAAAATGGGAGGGGGAGGGTCAAAAAATGAAAATTCTTGCTCTTGGTCCAAACTCAACCAAATTTTGTATACATAATCTGCGGGTCACTAGAAGGCTAGAAATGCAAAAACTGGGTGCGGGGGTGGAATGGGGGCGGGGTGAGGAGTGAGGTGGAGTAGGGTGGGGTGCAGGGGGTGAAGTCCAGGGGGCAAAGCGGGGGTGGGGTCCAGGGGGATAAGCTGGGGTGTGGTGCGCAGGGTTGGAGGGCACGGGGTCCGAGTTGGGTGGGGTGCGGTTTGTGGTGTAGGGACGGGGGTTGGGTACGGGGGTGGGAGTGCTGGAGGTGTGTTGGGGGTGTAGTGGGTTAGGGTGTGGAATGGAGTGTTGGGGTGGTGGTGAGGGGGGTCCAGGGGGCGTGCCTTGCAGCTAGTTTAAGATAATATTTAATAAAGGGATGAGTGTAAAAGTGGACAGCTGTGATTCGAAATTTCAGTCCCAAGTACTACCCTTAAAACAAACTAAGAGGTGTAACATAAAATACTCCAGTTCCGAAGAGTATTACAGACGCGCAATTAATATTCCCTGGACCAATTCTTTTAACAAAAACTTGATGAAACGATTTTTAAATTTTAATCCTTCTTTAAATTTCGCTGCATCTATAAAATTTTCTCGACTCTAAAATTTTAGGCCTCGGGTCTCACAGGCTTATAGGCGTAAATCTATCACTGTATTTACCTTCGTTTGTAAAATTTTTTTACTTTATCATACAGAGTATGGTCATGTATTGTAATCGTGCATAGAAAAAGTGTTTTTTTTTTTTTTTTTTGCTTCATTTTTCCGAAATATCTAAAAAACGGCTGAAACTTTTTTGATTTAAAAAATTGAGCGAAACCATAGCATTTTGGTCTACAAAAAACCCTAATAAATGAAAATCGAAAAAATTATATTTTTTGAGATAATAATTGTTTTGTCAAAATGTCTGTTAGTCTGTGCGTTAACAAATTTTTGTGGCCGTTCAAGCTCAAAAACTAGTGTGAATATCAAAACGAGATTTGACATTTAGTTTTGGTTCATTGAGATTAAGAGCTGATTATATTTTCTTTGAAATCCAGGGAGAGTGGGCTCTTAAAAAATTAAAATTAAAAGATTTTCAAATTAAAAAAAAAAAGAAATATACAGGGTGGGTCGTAAAGAACGAAAATAACATAAAATATATTTTTTAAAAAATGTTTTTTAAGCATTATATCAGACAAAAAAGGGGGGGGGGGGGGTCAAAAATGAAAATTCTAGTCCTTTCGACCAAACTCGACCAAACTTTGTATACATATTCTGTAGCCCCCAAAAAGGCTAGAAATGCAAAAACTAGCCAACCAAAATGAGAGGGAGGGTCAAAAAATAAAAATTCTAATCCTTTTGACCAAACCCAACCGAATTTTGTATATATATTCTGTGGGGCCCAAAAAGGCTAGAAATGCAAAAACTAACTAAATTTTGTAATCATAGTCTTGTCGAAAGGGCTAGAATTTTCATATTTGACCCCCTCCCCTTCAAAATGCGGTAGATCTTTATGCCCCACCCTATACTATAATATAAAATTAACCTACAATAACGAGAAAAATTATTATATTTTTCTGGGGCCAAATTTGGGGTGTTCAAAAAATAGAAATATCAATATACAGTAAAAGTTCTAGACCTTTTAATCGATTTGTACGAAAATTCGCATATGCACCCTATACATAACTTTATAAAAATGACTCAGTATGTGAAATTGACAAAAAAAAAAATTCAGTCGAATTGAGAACTTCCTCCTTTTTTGAAGTCGGTTAAAAAAAGGATGTGTGTGTGGGGGGGGGGGGGAGGGATTAAAATTTTTTTCAAAAAATCCAAGAAAGCTGATATTTCTAATAAAATAGTCTCTCTCACCAGTCTGGACCAAATTCAACCAAATTTTGCATACATAAACTTTGGGCCCCAGAAAACTAAAAATGCAAAAACTAACCGCCCAAAATGGAGATCAAAAAATGAAAATCTAGACCCTTAGACCAAACTCAACCAAATATTGTATACATAATCTGTGAAGCTATGATTTTATTAAATATTAGATGGGTCAATCCATTTCAAATCACCCAACATAAAAAAAATTTATTGCTTATGATTTTAAATTTTCCCTGATTTTTTTATCATGAGTTCCTAATAGGCAGACATTCACAAAACACTATTTGAAAATTTTTTTATAAGCCATAGTTTTTTTTTGCAGTCATTTTTAAAATGGTGGTTGGGCATATTTTAATAAAAAACGTGGTTTGCGAAAAATTTTAATTGCCAAGCTAATTTTAAAAATAACGGAATAATTTAAAAACCAGTGTGTCCCGAATGAAATGACCTTCAGGTATACATTATTTTAATATTTTTATCATGCAAGAGAGTCAGTCAAAATCTTTCTGTAAAAATTCGGAAAAATGTATAAATCGTTACTTTTTAAGACCATAAAGTTTTATGAAGAAAAAGACACTCAATAATAATAAGTTATTTCTGTGTTGTATACTTATATAACTACCTGCAGTATAAGTTGTAGTCCTGAGAATGCACTCGTTATTTTTCTAGAGCTTTTCAAAAATGGCTGAAAGCTTTTTGATGTCAATTTTCTTAGGTCAATATCTGAAAAGGGACTGAATGAAAAAAAGTGAACATTTTACAGAATGTTCTTTATACAAATAGGAATATCTCACAAAAATATTATGAGTGACACTCAAGTACATTTAGAGTAATAGTGCAGTGAATTTCAGTAAAAACGCCACCCTTCTACACGCTCGTGCTGTGCCAAGTTAGCAATCAATGGCTTGAAATTATTACAATTGACATTGGTCGATTAATTACATTCAATAAATGAACAATTATTTCTACTTTTAAATAACAATGGGCGGTGATAACAATAAGAGTTCTAATTCTTAAATTTGATTCACCGATACATTTGTTGTAATGGGGGGTCGGGTAGGCTAGGCGGTAGCATGTCAGCCAGCTAACCAAGAGGACCTGAGTTCGAATCCGGCTCGAGGCATCCGGCTAAAATCTGACCCCCGAGGTAGAGACAAATTTAAAAATAAAAATAAATAGTATCGTAAATGGCTTATGGCTACCATGGCCGAAAAGCCAAAAAAAAAACAAAAAAACATTTGTTGTACTGCACTTGCGTACAGAATACACACAATAATGTTTCTCTATGTAGTAAAACCTCATTTTTCTGGATCTGTTATATCTATATAACATCAGGGCCAGATGTGGATGGCCACATCAGTTTATTTTTACAGAAAATAGTAAAGATTTTCATTAAATGTGTTAAAATTAAATTAATTTTAATTTTATTTTACCATACAGGGTATGATCAAGTATTGTAATCGTGAATGAAAAAATTCTTTTTTTTCATTCTTTTTTTCGAAATATCTCAAAAACGGCTGAAACTATTTTGATTAAAACAAGTGAGCGAAACCATGGCATTTTGCTCTACAAAAAAGCTCTACAAAAAAAATTTTTGTGGACGAGTTAGCTCAAAAACTAGTTTGAATATCGGAACCAAATTTCCCACGTAGTTTTGGTCCATTGAGATTAAGAGCTGATTAGATTTTGGTGCACATCGACCTAAAATTAAGGGGAGTGGACGGGGGGTTAAAAATTAAAAATCTAGGCCATTTGAGCAAACTCAACCAAATTTTGTATACATAATCAGTGGTCTCCCAGGAGTTTAAAAATGCAAAAACTAACCCCCTCCCCTATATGATTATAAATAATTTTATTATATTAAATCTATATAATAAAAATGAATTTCTGTTTCTTCGTAAGTGCATATCTCTGGACCGATTTGGCTATTTTTTTTTAAATGTTCGTAATAGTGCGATTCAAAATTGGAAAAGTTGCCCGGAAAATTGGCCAATTCATGAAAAACTAAAAAAAAATCAGGTTAGCCAACATAGCTTGCCAAACAATAAAAGAACTAAACTAGCAAAAAAAACAAGTGTTGGCGGCACTCTTTTTAAGATTTTTGAGTGTCATTTATTCTCAATAGTTCTAACCACATTATAGTTGAAGAAGAATTTAATAGTGCATTTTTACAAGATTATTTATTTAGTAACATTTTTATTGTATAGATTATTTTATTTTATTTGATTTTCTCAAATTGTAAATATTTATTTTTTCCAAATAATAAATTATCATCATCAGTCTGTCGATAGCGACAATCCATTGCTGAATATAGGCCTCTTCCATCAAATGGAAGGGGGTTGTCATTAAGTCACCACGCTTGCCAGAGGGATTGGTGACTAGGAATCAGATTATAGCCGGTCAAATACCAATGCAGGGACTCGGACTCGAACCCGGGTCTCCTGCTTAGAAGGTTAGTGTCTTTAAGCTCTCGGGTAATCCGATTCCTAATAATAATAATAAATACAATATGATAATTATTTTGTCAACGTTTTTTTTATGAGAAAAAAAAATTAAAAATGGTAATCATCGAGAAATTTTCGTTTTTTTGCGAAAAAACTATTTGAAGATAGGTTTGAAAAAGGTTTATCTATTTTTTTTAAAGTACATTTAAATTGCAGTTAATAGAATCTTAAATTATATCTATTTAAGACTTATAATAAAACAATTATATTTATTCTCTGTAACTAATAAAACATCAATAAAGCAGCCACGTGGGGGTCCAGGGGGTGAAACACCCTGGCTAGCAAAAGGCCCGCCGAATGCGGGCCTTGAAGATAGTATTAAATAAAAGTAGGAGGGCCAGGTTGTATAGTAAAGTCAAGTGGATGGCCACATCAGAACACGTCAGCTTATTTTCAACCTCTTCTGCTCAATAAAAGTATAATCTTATATATCTTTCTTATTTCAATTTGCCCGCTGGGACTTTACTTAAAAAGCATATCCTCACTTATTTTTAACCGACTTCAAAAAATGAAGTTTCTCTATTCGACTGATTTTTTTTTTTTTTTTTTGTTCCTATGTTACCTCATATCTCCGCCAATTGTGAATCGATTTTGAAAAAAAAATTGCATTGGGTTCAGTCTACCTTCCGATTGGTCCCATTTTTTTTCGTAGGTATTAGACCTTTTTTGTTAGGTTTGTTCAAGGCCTAACTTCTTTGTTTATGAACCGATTTCGATGATTCTTTTTTTATTGGAAAGGGGGTATCTTAGGGATGGTGCAATATTAATTTGGTCAAGTTCTGATGATAGGATAACTATTAATAACATCACTAAAAAGAGAAAAATAAAAATAATAAAACCGACTTCAAAAAAATTAAATGCAACAAATAAAATACACTATAAGGTAAAAAATAATTATTATATTATTTAGTTACAACTAAAAGTTGAAATATTAACATGAAATTACTTTTTGAAGTCGGTGCCAAACATATACCTTTTACGAATCGCACTCGACGGATCTTAGTACGTTTGGCGGGTACGCTTGCTTATAGGTATAGTTTGTTTGGCACCGACTTCAAAAAGTAATTTCATGTTAATTATTCGTCGTTTAGTTGTAACTAAATAAGATAATAATTATTTTATACCTTTTAGTGTATTTTATTTGTTGCATTTAATTTTTTTGAAGTCGGTTTTATTTTTTTCTTAAAAATTGTTTTACCTTATATATATGAGTGTTTTCAAGATTTTTATCAGGAATAGCCTCTATATTTATAAAACCTTTAAAAACCACAAGCTATATTAAACATCGTTGGAATCTTAAGTTTATGTTTTTTTTTCCTCTAAATATTATTCTAAGATTAAATAAGCAATGAAATCGTTCCTAATGACCAAATCAAAACAATTTTTATTGAAATATGTGAAAGAATTAAACGATCTCATAAAATATCAAATTGATCAGTGAAAAATTGAAATTATTATAAAGATATATTAAAAAAAGAAAAAAATGTTTAAAAACCTCTTTGACATCTTTTATCTTTTTATAGGGAGATTGAATTATCATTTTTATGAGTTGAGAATTTTAAATCGATATTTTATAAGTTGATCTTATGGGAAGTATTTAGAATTAGGCAAAAAAAAAGTATTAAAAAGTTCTGATCTCTCTCTCTCTCTTTCTTTCTTTCTTAAATTAGTTATCATTAATTCTAAATTGTAAATTTAAATTTATAGGACTTCTTACTACTAATAAAACGTTTTTTGTAGTCTGACCATTGATTATTATTCTTTCTTTAGGAGGAACAGAGAGTTATATAATAAGTTCTTATTTGCTCTTTCGTAAAAAATTCAATAATCCATCTATACAAGTTGCGTGCGGTCCATGGATGCTGCGGATGCGGCGCATCTCTAAAATTTCAAAACATTCAACGACTAAATGCCTAATATACCAAGTGAGTTTTTTTTATCTTGAGACAGTCTTATAACTCAAAAATAGTGCATTATATGAAAAATGTTTCAAATAAATGTTTATTTATATCAAGGGGGAAACTAAACTACGCTATTTTTTGTCGACCTAGATTAAGCTTTCAAGGGTATTTCGAGGTCAAGTTCTGTTTTTTAAATAGAAACAAATATATTTCTTTACAGATTCTTAATCTTCAAAAAAAAACTGAACAACTTTCATAAGAACTATTTTTTCATAAGACATCAAATAAACAAAATATTAAATCAATTAGATCTCAAAAAAATTCTAATAATTATTTTTAACAATTATTATCAAAAAATAATGATCAAATATTTAATTATTAAATAAATAATTTATTAATAATTAATAATTTAATAATTTTTTGACACTGTTCTGTGACATTCCAGAGTGTTATCGCAAGTCTTTTTGGATTAATTCCAGTTCCAATTTCGTTATTTTGGTTAGTTTCTTCGTAGCCTTTACACTGAATACAATGAAGCTCTTGAGGGTGTATTCGTATCAGGAAAACGCTTGGCATCCATTTCAATGGGAGCCCCATAACACTTCTTCCACTTCAGCATAAATTAAGACCATTTTAATTCTGTCTTCAACAAAAAATGCTCCATTTTATTATGGTAATACAAGATAACAATCTACTGGATTGACACGAAAAATAAACTTTTTTTGAACTCAAGAAATTTAAGTAGTAAGATCGTTTTAAGAAGTTTTAAGATCAATATAAACACTTATTGTGTTACTGTGTCTTTTCAATTTAATAATTAATTATTTAATCATTATTTTTTGATAATTAAGTTAAATAATTGTTAAAAATAATTATTAGAAATTTTTTTTTGAGATCTAATTGATTTAATATTTTGTTTATTTGATGTCGGATAAAAAAATAGTTTTTATGAGTGTTGTTCAGTTTTTTTTTGATAATTAAGGAGCTTTGAAGAAATATATAGGTTTATATTTAAAAAACAGAACTTGACCTTGAAATACCCTTGAAAGCTTGTTCTAGGTCGACAAACAATAGCGTAGTTTAGTTTCCCTCTCGATACAAGTAAACTTTTATTTGAAACATTTTTTCATATAATGCACTGTTTTTGAGTTTTAAGACTGTCTCAAGATCTTACACCAAACGCCTGGATATAGGCAATCGATTCGTCACCTCATCTTGAAGGCTGCGTAAAATTTAGGCTCTTCTCTAAAGTACTTGAGTCAACAAAACATTCCTGCCTGCCGAAATAGACAAAGTATTAAATCCATTATTATTTCTATTTATTTATTTAATTAATTAGTACCTGGAGCCACCGAGCGATGCACGGTAAGCCCTGACCGCCCCCCATTTGTTTACTCGTACACCCATTTGCCCACATTCGCTCATATTGATAAACATTATAAAAAAATAAATAGGAAAATAATAATAAAAAAAAAAACAATCGCATAGGATCTGAAATAAAAACATAAAATTAAATAATAATAATAATAATAATAATAAATTTTATTGAACCAATTTTTTTTTTTTTTTTTTTTATAAAGATACTGATACAAGAAGAAGTTGCACCAAGAAGGTACAACCTCTGTAGTCCGTGGTGGACCCTTGTAACGTGAAGATAAGGGGAGATTTAGTGATTGGGTAGAAGTCGAAGGTATCTGTGGATGCTGGTCTTGAAAGATTGAAGGTCATAAGTTGCTGGAAAGACGGTCGGGGGAAGAGAGTTCCAGTCTCTAGATGTCATGGGGATAAATGAATTGGCGAATGCGTTTGTTCGATTAGTATCCAGTTTAAGCGCGTAGGGGTGTTGAGTTTTAGAAAATCGTGTATTTCGCGCAAATGAAGTCCTTGGTGGGATTATCGATTTAATTTCGTCAGAACAAAAGCCATGGTAGTATCTATATAAGGGAAAGGGCGGAGACAGATCTACGATGGGCTAGGGAGTCGAGAGTGTCAGTTAATGTAGGATCGCCTATCAGTCTGATAGCTCGTCTCTGAATTGCGTCCAGGGTTTCAAGAGAATACTTGGGGGCCCCTCTCCACAAATGCGAGCAATATTCAAGACAGGGGCGAATTTGAGCCTTGTATAATATAAGGAGTTGAGTGGGGGTGAAAAATCGTTTGGTTCGGAAAAGAAAGCCAAGCTTACATGCTGCAGCCTTTGCTACTGAGATAATATGGTCATTCCAAGAGAGGTCAGAACCTAAGGTGACACCTAACAATGATATTTTATTACGAAATTCCAATGAGCTCGAATCAAAGGAAATGTCCGGAAGGTTCCTATCTGCGCGCCTAGAAATTAGGCAGCATTGTGTTTTACCAGCATTAAAGTTTACGTATTATTTTACATGCATTAGCGTATACATTTTATTTGAGCTTCGACTTCGGAGATTACATCCCCACCATCGACTGTATTTGATCTTCTCGTGCTTGCGATAATAAAATTAAATAAGATTTGTTTCCAAGTATTATATAAAAAGCACTTCAACCACTTTATTTGTAAACACAACTGTAATGCTATGATTTAGACACCTGTTAATTAAAAACAAACAAAAAATAATTAAACCAATTATTTTAGATTAATTAGTGTATACATTGTATTTTAGCTTCGACTCCGGAGATTACTTCTCCACCATCGAGTGTCATTGATCATCTTTAGTCCTTGTTTTTAATAAGAGGAAAAAACTAATTATAGAAAAAAAGCCTCTTTTCCGATAATTATTCCAATACTACAATATATTGCGGAAATTAATCTATCCAATTAATTTCCCATCCTCTCTCCCATTTCCTCCAACAAACAAAAAATATTTTATTTTTTAAATTTTATTAAACCAATTATTTTACATTAATTAATGTATACATTGTATTTTAGCTTCGACTCCGGAGATTACTTCTCCACCATCAACTGTCCTTGATCATCTTATTAGTGCTTATTTTTAACAAGAGGAAAAAACTAAGTAATTAAATAAAAAATCCTCTTGGGGGGTCAGATAGGCTAGGCGGTAGCATGACAGCGAGCTAACCAGGGGACCCGGGTTCGAATCCGGCTCGAGGCATCCAGCTAAAATCTGACCCCCGGGGGTAGAGACAAATTTAAAAAAAATATAACTAGTATCGTAATTAGGCTTATGGCTAGAAAGGCCGAAAAGTCAAAAAAAAACCTCTTTTCCGATAATTATTTCAATTCCATTATTAACAAAAAATAAATAATTTTTTTTTTTTTTATTTTTTTTTTATATATTTTATTAAACCAATTATTTTACATTAATAATGTATACATTGTATTTTGCTTCGATTTCGGAGATAACTTCTCCACCATCGAGTGTCCTTATTTATCTTTAGTCCTTGTTTTTAATAAGAGGAAAAATCTAATTAGATAAAAAAACCTCTTTTCCGATAATTATTTTAATTCCATTATTCCCCAATCAAATCGATTGGATCTTGTCTCCCTCCCTCTCCCCAATTCATCTAAAAATAAATAATTTTTTTTTTTTTTTTTATAAATTTTATTAAACCAATTATTTTACATTAATTAATGTATACCTTGTATTTTAGCTTCGATTTCGGAGATTGCTTCTCCACCATCGAGTGTCCTTATTAATCTTTAGTCCTTGTTTTTAATAAGAGGAAAAATCTAATTAGATAAAAAACCTCTTTTCCGATAATTATTTCAATTCCATTATTCCCCAATCAAATCGATTGGTCCTCCTCTCTCCTTCTAAAAATAAATAATTATAAATTTATTAAACCAATTATTTTACATTAATTAATGTATACCTTGTATTTTAGCTTCGATTTCGGAGATTTCTTCTCCACCATCGAGTGTCCTTATTCATATTTAGTCCGTGTTTTTAATAAGAGGAAAAATCTAATTAGATAAAAAAACCTCTTTTCCGATAATTATTTAAATTCCATTATTCCCCAATCAAATCGATTGGTATCCTTCCCTCACCCATCCCTCACAAACCAAAAATAAATAATTAATTTTAATATATATATATGTATTAATATTTGCTATAACCTATTAGTGGGTTTTAAAATTAAAAAACCAATTAAAAATAAAAGATAATTGAAAAAATGTAAACAAACTTTTTTATTGAGATTTTTATCTATCAATAATTACTTTAATTAAGAAAAGATCAATTAAGATTAAATTTGTCCAGGTCCAGACCTAGCCAGATCGCTTTCTCATCCTCAAAACTTGTTAATAGGATTTGTTTCATCAAAATCGGTAGAGTCGTTTTCAAAATAGAACTAAGATCCAAAAATATAAACAAATATATATATAAACAATTTTTGCTCTTTTAATAAGAGTAGATTATTCTCTTCTGCCTCTGTCTGGAATGACATTTCGTACTTTCTTCATTGATCTTTTCAAAATCTTGAAGAAGGAAGGAAAAAAATTCCGAAACGTCGGTTTTTGAAAACAATAAAGAGTGAAAAAAGCTTTGTCTAATTAAATAACATCTTGTTAGATATAATTTCTCTTATTTTAATCTGGACTGCATCATCCATCCATATTCTATAATATTCATTTACCAGTCCGTCTCCGAAACTTTATTAATTTAAAACTCTCTACGGAGTCCAGGGGGGTGTAAGTGCTTGGTATGCAAGGTGCCTGCCGTAGGCGGGCTCCTCAGCTGTTTAATAAATAAATAATTAGCAAGAAACAATCTTCCTTCTTCCTTTAGCTATCTCATTCAAATTTAAATAAATAATTAATTAAATTTTTTATCCATAAATAAATAAGTCGCATAATACAAAAATCAATCAATATATAAAATAAAAAAATCTCCAGATTCATAAAGAGAAAATCGAGAGGTGAACCGCGACCTAATATGCTGTACACCTACTTCCACTTGTACTTCCAAATATTTCCAGGTAATTCCAAATATTTCCAAGTACCTACTTCCAAATATTCCCAAGTACTTCCAAATATTTCCAAGTGCTTTCAAATATTTCCAAGTACTTCCAAATATTCCCAAGTACTTCCAAATATTTCCAAGTACTTCCAAATATTTCCAAGTACTTCCAAATATTTCCAAGTACTTCCAAATATTTCCAAGTACTTCCAAATATTTCCAAGTACTTCCAAATATTGCCAAGTAGGTACTTCCAAAATACTTCCAAAGAGGTGTACACCTACTTCCAATCGCGGATCACCCCTCGGAGAATATAATGAGATTCTGCTCTGCTTGTAAATAATTTCAAATAATTTCTCTTGATTTACTTATTTTTTATTTTATTTATTGAATTTAACGTTTTGAACTCTAGTAGAAATTTTTTGTATGTAATATTTTATCAGGAATCAATTTTTTTAAGAAACTTTTTGTTTAACATTTTAACAATCAATATAATATAGTTTTGGTATTCTATATCTCTATGTTCACCGATCTCCATATTGAACAGCTTAACTGAATGATTTGACATTTGAAACATATACTCCTGAGGGGTCAAGTAACCGGTGTCATTAATAAAAAGTGAACTTTTAGTCCCAGGAGGAACAAATAACTCGTAATTCTCATTTTTGCATCTTATTTATCTTACACGATATTCAATGCTATAAAAGATGATCAGAATAGGGTTTTGTTTTACGTTTGTACAGAACCCTAAACATTCTAATATTTAATTAAATTTTTTGTACTTCTATATATCCAAGGTTCAAAGGAATTCCTAAATTATAACCCACCTGATGGCATTTTTTCCATTTTTTATTTCCAGCTATATATTTATTTTTGGTAGGATGGCCTCTGAACCTCCTCGTTAGCGTCATCTTCTTCTGGTGATGACAGATCCTGAGTATATTGAATTCCAGGAGTAGGTAACATCAAACCCGAGGGGGGTGGGGCAATTTATTTATATTTGTCTTTCTGGGGGGGGGGGGGCAATCAACAAGGCCAAATTCAATTCCCCCTTGCACTCTCTCTCTCTCTTTTTATTACTCCTGAAGATCATTTACAATTCTGCCATCTTAATCGTGCGTCTGTTTCTCCCCCATCCGAGAGAGGCTCGACGATCTAATTTCGATTTCATTTTATACCTCCTATATAATGCTGACGTTTTTAAAAAGAGATTAATATATTTTAGAAATCGGAAGTGAATTTCAATTTCCCCGTAAATACACCCAGGGGGAAGATATGGGCCAGCCAGCCATTCCAATATTCAAGTTTTTATTTTTAGAACAACTTTTGTCGTTATTTTTGCTGTTAAGTAATACTTGTTCAACTCCTGCATGGGAAAAAGTTTAAAGACAAGTTTTCTTTATATATCCTGACAAAAATAATCATTTCCCCCTATATTTATTTATGTACGTATATGAAATGTACATTCTTGAGATTATTATTTAGTATTATAGTAGAAGGAATCAAAAAAATGAAAATTACTTCAATCTTGTGGAAGTTTATGGGAAGGGCTTTTAAGAAAGAGAGAAGATTGAGAATGTTTCATTCCCTTTATATGATATACCCCTCTGACAATGTAAAGCATTCTTCTTTTTATGAAGTTCTCTTTATGGTGAGTGTCAATATTTATTCTATCCAAGCAATGAATTTTTCATTAAAGTACCAAACCGTTCTTATCAATTCCTAGAGAAAATGAAAGAAATTAATTTAAAAAGTTTAATATTTAAAATCAAGAGAAAATACTGTAATTGAATCTCTTTTGGGTGACGTGGCTTAATTTATGGCGAGGTGTAGCACATATAATATATAGCGTGGGAGAGAAGGCCGGCAAGCAAGAGGTAGGCGGTTAGGGTTAAATAAAAATGCACATATAAAATTGGTACACGACACAAGACGAGTAGACGCAAGTGAACTTGTAGGGAAAGAGATGATACTATTCGATACACTTTGGGCTACCGTACCAGTAAGAGACCCCCGTTGTGTAGGTATCACCTCAATCTTCAAGTCTAAGTCTTGAATCTAAGTTGCTATTGAATTGTCATGACTTATATTTAATCAAGATGGACATATTTATCACTTCTGAAATTGATCTGTTTATTTCTTGCATTGCATAATTTATCCCTCGCCTTGGTGGTAATTTATTTATGATAAATCTTTATATATGGTTGCATGTGTGTGATGTATATTACAAATATCGATATTTTTGTATATTTGTTTGTTTTTCTGTTAAAATACAACTTGTGTGTTGAAAGTGATTGAATATATGGGCGCTCTACCGATAGTTTTGTGAAGCGCCACAAATTAATATAGCTGACTTTAAGTTGCAAGTTTGAAATAAACACATTTGTTTTGAATTAGTTACAATAAATTAATCGAATTTTTCTACATTTGATTCAATCGCGAATCAAATGTAGGGAATTTTTGTCAAATATTGAGTGAAAATAATATTTGAACTTATATATTTATAACTTGAAATAATGATCTTAAATTAAGGCAAGCACCTAACATACATGCTAATAGACCGAGCGCTCTGGACTGCGAGATTAAATATATAACATCTGAGATTTCATATTCACTTGGTGATCCATCCGAATGTCTAGCGGGCTATACGCGAAATGACGTTGAATTGTAGCTAAGTGGATCACATCTTTTCTCTCTTGGTCCAGACTTAAGACTCCGCAGACACCAATAGCGTAATCCGCCGTAGTCTTGCGATAAGTATCTTTTTCAAATAAGCGCGGTCAAAAACAATTCTCATTGATATAGCAATTATTCTTTGTTATATTAATTAGAAAAATTATAAAAAAACAATTACAATCAATTGAATACTTTAATGTTTTCCTTAAAACAAATTTTTGACTGGGGAGGCTCCAATGTTGCTCAAAAAACTTTGAGAATCTGGAAAAAATTTACAAACCGGGCATTTAATTAAATATGGGATACATGTCAAATGTGTAAATACGGAAATAGTAAGTTTTACGGCTTTTTGTTTACAAAGTTCTCAAATAAGGGAAAGACCTCATGAAATTAATGGATAAATAACAAATAATGGCAAAATTTTGTCAGTTCAGTCACTTAAAAATTTTTGGATGCCTGATCCTTTACTGCTATTATTCTTTGGCGGTTAGGCTGCATTTACTTACTTGAAACAACACTCTTTAATTTAAGAACACGATTGCATGCTTTCAATCGGTCTAATTTTTCAAAATTTCCAAATATATTTTCGACTTGCACATCACTGTCACCAGACTTTGGAAAAGAATGGAAGATAAGATCTAAGTTTTTATTTGATCTATTATTACGGCCCCTAACGACACAGATAAATCGAGCTGTAGATTTAGTACGAGCTGGAGAACTAACAATTTCCATAACAACTATTTGATATTATTTAATTTTATTAAATGAATCTTATGTGTTGACAGCATGCAATTCAATCTCTTTTTAGTTAGAATTTAACCACCAGACGTCGTGACCAAAGTGGTTAGTTCCCAAAACATAGATATTATAATCACAAAGAGAAACAATGAGATTGTCCTCTGCTTGATGCAAATAAACATATACACATATATATCAAGATGATATATCTGTATATATATATATTATTTATTTGTTTGAGACTATAGTTTCGAAGACTTGTCTCATCATCAGTCTTTCTTCACTATAAATGTTTTTCATGGAGTCAATATCATATGGATATTGAAAACTTGGTGTTCCTTCGTCACTGGAAAGCTAGCAACTAATTATTTGCTAGCTTTCCAGTGACGAAGGAACACCAAGTTTTCAATATCCATATGATATTGACTCCATGAAAAACATTTATAATTGAAGAAAGACTGATGATGAAGACCAAGTCTTCGAAACTATAGTCTCAAACAAATAAATAATATATATATACAGATATATCATCTTGATATATATGTGTATATGTTTATTTGCATCAAGCAGAGGACAATCTCTTTGTTTCTCTTTGTGAATCAACAACTCTGCTACTCTCGGCAAAACAAAAACTTTTCAACTAGATATTATAATCGGCTTGCGCAACGACGCCGACCTGATTTTTTTAATTTTAAAACCCTCAAATAGTTCATGACTAATAAAATTTATTAAAATTAGAAAATTTAAATTATTATTTTGGATAGAGAGGATCAAGTTGGCAAAGTGGTTTTTTATTTCATTAATTTTTTCTTCTTATTAAGAACAATGCAGTGGTTAATATGATAATGGATGTTTGTGTTTGAAAATGGATATGAGGCTTGGATGTGAGGTGACGTGAGTTTGCTCTTATAGCAAGGGTTTTGCTTTTTTTTTTTTTAATGCAATCGAATGCAAGAAGGGGTGTACCAGTAAAGATGCAGCCCCTATGGATCTCGAAAGACCCTTGCATTACCGAAGAGAAGGGAAAGTTGATTAAGTGAGAGGGTGTAGACGTAGGTGTCTATGCACTCCGGTTTTGAAGGTTTGAAGATTATAAGTGCTGGGAAAGATGGAGGCTGGGAGAGAGTTCCAGTTCCTTGAAGTCATGGGGATATATGAATTGGCGAATGAAGTGGTCCGGCACTTTTCTAATTTGACCGCGAAAGAGTGTTGGGAGTCGGCAAAACGCGTGCTACGTGCAAAGCATGCTTTGGGGGGAATTATTGATTTTATCTCATCAGAGCACCTATTAATTTAATATTCCCATTTTCAAACTGGGGACAAAATAAAATTTAAAAAATAAAAAAAAAAACATTTAAGGAAAAGAAAAATTCACTTCAAATATAATAATATATAATACAACTTCGTGATAGTATCTATAGAAAAGGGAAAGGGCAGAGACGTTTCTTCGATGAGCCAGCGAGTCGAGGGAGTCGGTGAGGGTAGAATCGTCAATTAGCCGGACGGCTCGTTTCTGAATTGCATCAAGGGTAGCAAGATAATATTTTGAGGCTCCTCTCCATAGATGAGAGCCGTATTCGATACAGGGGCGGATTTGGGCCTTGTAGATGGTGAGAAGTTGTGGGGGTTTGTAAAATCGCTTGGACCTGAATAAGAAGCCAATCTTCTTTGCTGCAGATTTCGCTACAGAGGAGATGTGTTCATTCCAAGACAGGTCAGATGCGACAGAGACGCCCAACATGGATAGGCTGTCACACATTTTCAGGGTATTCAAATCGAAGTGAATATCAGGGAAATCTTTATTATCGCGCCTAGAAATTAGACAACATTGAGTCTTGTTTGAATTAGGCTTGCTTATATACTAATTTCTTTAAGGGTGGTGGGTGTCACTCAGGGTTCTCTCTCAATGCTTATAATCTGAAATGGTGTAAGTTAAAACAATCTACTTTAATGAAGTTAAGTAATATAATGATTTTAAATAAAAAAATGCAAATAAAACAAAAAGGATGGATATGTGGGTTTTCAACAATAATAAAGCTTTTTTTAGAGAATTAAATTAAATTTAAATATGTGATTTTTTTTTGCTTTATCAATAATTGAAGTGAACAGTTTTTTAAACTGGGTTGTTTAAGAAAATTATTTGTGACGATATTACATTCCTCGTGGACCAAAGGTATAGGATTATTCTTCCTTCCGTCGCCTTGACTCCGATTGTACTTCAAGCACCAATCCTGGGAATTTTAGGTGCGCCTGAATGGAATTCTCGGCGTCTGGCAGGTTCGGTGTGATGAAGTTCCAATTATCCCGTTTGCTTCTCTCCTGGTAGCGAGTTAGCTCCAATTAATATATGTAGAGTGAACGTTTCGGACATATATATAATTGGAATGGTCTCTGCTTGGAATGATATTTTAGGAGGCTGTATAAATATATTTAAAGAGATAAAGTGTAGAAATATATGGGTAGAACGCTAAGATGCTCTGTGTAGAAAAGTATAGAAAAAGTGATGATTTTAGCGAGCTCTTAGTGGCGAATGTGTAATGTTGAAATATGTAGTATATAATGTCTCTCTCTAAAGATCAAGTTAGAGTGTTTAGTGTAGGAATGCTATAATATGAATGTTTAGCGTTGAATGTTTAGTGTTGTGTGTCCTCGTCACAAATTCTTACTTCCCCCATCCGTCGGCTCAATTTCAAGTATTGATTTCTTTTTTAAAATTGAAATTATAAATTGTCATTAGTTTTCCACTGAAATTTAAAATGATTATTATATAATTCTCTAAGATTCATTCAAAACATATATCATTCTCTCAATTTCTATTTAAATTCTGATTTGAAGTTATTTTTAATGTGAAATTTGCTAAATAATTTATATATATAGACTAACCTCTATTTTAAATAAATTTATTATCAAATTATTTAATTAATAATTTATATTTAAATAAAAATTTTATAAAAACTTATTCGACTCTTATGTACTAATTTGTCCTTCTGCAATTTCATTATTGGGTATACCCGTGGGTATATTGTAACAAGGACTAAAAAGATCAAGAACGAAGTCGATATTGGGGAAGTAATCTCCAAAGTCGAAGCATCAAATTCAATGTAATACAATCGGTTCAATAAATTTATTATTATTATTTGTTTAAATCAGGCTATCAATGTTCCCCGACAAAAAATCACAAACTTAGAAACTTTATGAGATTGTGACTAAACATACCAGTGATATTACTAGAAATACAAAATTTTTAACTTGCTATTAATTTATGTGTAATGAATTTTTGAATTTAACACGTTATTTTGCAATGAGATATTCATAAAGTGATTCTTAAATAATTTTATTTATTCAAGCATCTATTTTCAAGTATGAAGCACACAAAGAATGAATCTAGATCCAAAATATTCGATGAGTATTTTAAGAATTCATTGAGAATTTCTTTGAGCCAAATATCGACGGATTAATGTTCCAAAAACAATGACAAACTTCTCACTATAATTTTATGTTTGCAGATTTGCATCTTACTTTTATAATAAAAAATGTATAAAGTAACAAAGTTTAATATATTAAGTATATTAAGAAAAAATTCAACGTTTTTTTGCTCTATTCTATTATCGTTAGTGTATTTTATGTGTGGCCCGAAACAGCTCATATTCTTCCAATCTGGCCCAGGGAAGCTAAAAGCCTGATTTAAATGATTATTTTAAAACCTACTACGGAGTCTATAAGGATAGAAAACTATTAATAAATTTCTATCTTCTATAATTTTAAGTAAACACCGAAGTTAAATGAAAAAAATCATAAAATGTGTTTTTTTGTTAAGATTCCTCTTCGAATTTGATAAAAGAGGGTTAGACTTTCATCTGATCCAAACACACCGTAGAGCGTGGAGAATACCAAAATACGAGAAAAAGAGAAAGCTTCTAAATAAATTCGGAGGCAAGACGGATTTAAAATTTCGGCTAAATTTAATGAAACTAATTCTAAAATAGGCTTGTTGAAAAAGAACGTGTCATAGTTCGTATAATAGGTATATATGAAACAACTTTATGATAAATCAGTAATTTTGTTGGCATGACTGCTTAATTATTAAGAATTTGAACTATTTATTTATGTATTGTTGATATTATTAAGTATTGATTGAAATAAAATATTTATTCATGATCTAGTTAATTTAATATGCAAAACATGGTGTCAGGTGTATAATACAAATACGAATAATATAATAATTAAAGTTTAAATTTTTATTTAAATCACACATGATTACTTTATAATTCTTATTTAAACAAATAATTACAATTTTAATACAACGTTTCGATCGACTTATTCTGCGATCGTTCTCAAGTATGAGCACCCACTCTGATTATAGGTTAACTAAGCCAATCATGTTTATGTGGGCTCAAAGCCCAAATATACCGACGCCATCAGCGCTCCCTGTCGGATTGAGCATTACATGTTTTTAAAGATTATAAAAAGCAAAAAAATTATATTGACAAATCAAATGATAATAATAGCAATAATAGTACATAACAATTAATTCACTTATCAAGAATGTTATAGTTTACATCGTTGGAGTCTTGATAAGTGAATTAATTGTTATGTACTATTATTGCTATTATTATCATTTGATTTGTCAATATAATTTTTTGCTTTTATAATCTTTAAAAACATGCAATGCTCAATCCGACAGGGGGCGGTATCAAGAATGTTATAGTTTACATCGTTGGAGTCTTGATAAGTGAATTAATTGTTATGTACTATTATTGCTATTATTATCATTTGATTTGTCAATATAATTTTTTTGCTTTTTATAATCTTTAAAAACATGCAATGCTCAATCCGACAGGGGGCGGTATCAAGAATGTTATAGTTTACATCGTTGGAGTCTTGATAAGTGAATTAATTGTTATGTACTATTATTGCTATTATTATCATTTGATTTGTCAATATAATTTTTTTGCTTTTTATAATCTTTAATAACATGTAATGCTCAATCCGACAGGGGCGCTGATGGCGTCGGTATATTTGGGCTTTGAGCCCACATAAACATGATTGGCTTAGTTAACCTATAATCGGAGTGGGTGCTCATACTAGAGAACGATCGCAGAATAAGTCGATCGAAACGTTGTATTAAAATTGTAATTATTTGTTTCAATAAATAATTATAAAGTAATCATGTGTGATTTAAATAAAAATTTAAACTTTAATCAAATTAATCACAAAAATAAAAGCTTCAACAGCTTCCATTACTAATAAATATAATAATTGTCAAGAAATTGAGATTTTAGAAAGAGGAAAAATATTGTCCTCCAAAAAATGTCCTTCTATTATTGTTCACTTTTTTTGAAAACTTCAACCAAATAATAACATAACTCCATAATTTTTATGGTATATACCCAAATTCAAACAAAATTTTACTAATATTAAAATCAACATTTCTCTTATCGAAATTTTATTGTTTTTATGAAAAAATACGACGTTTTTACAGATTTTTATGTTTCAAGGTACACCAAGTCCAAAAGTTATCATCATTCACGGTCATTATATGTAATAAATTGATTTTTACTTTCACATTTATATTCTATAGAATATAATGGGGAAGTATTACGATGGCCAGTCTGGATCCTGAGTCTTTTTACTTTATCCAATGCGAAGCATGGGAGAAAGTATTGTAATCGGTCGCGCGGCAAGCGCGACTTCAAAGGGTCCTCAGGTAAAGACTACGGAACCCATGGACTCAATTAAGGTCACAAATTGAAGTATTCAATGAGATTGAATTTTAGCACCTGACGGTTTTGCCAAAAATTACCTGGAATCTCGTCGAGAGGCCAAAAAGTGCCATTTTCAAGTTTGAGTTGTTTGCCATAAAAGAATTTAGTCTTTTTGATTTTAAGTAGATTCTTCCACGTTTTCATTAGAGGTTGCCATTAATAGTCAAAACATCAAAAATGGGATGCAATAAGGTTATTCCTCTAGTATTAGATAAGAATCGATCCTTATTTTTGATTTTAAGCCGATTCCTCCATGTCTTCAGCAATGGTTACTAATAATAACAGAAACGTCAAAAATCCAATGTAGAATGGTTATTCCTCGACTATTAAATGAGAATCGATCATTATTTTTGAATTAAAGTCAACATGAACTACAAATTGCAAGTGATATCTGATTATTAATAAAGGAATAAACATATTAATATTTCAAATGAATTTGTATAAAGTTTAGCAACGATCCGTTGCAGTTTATTTTTCTAATTTTTAATATTACAAGAAAAAAGGTTAGAAAGTATAAAATCTAATCAGTTTTAATTACTTGGTTTTATTGAACTATATAGCTCAATCTGTTTGTCTGGGTAGAATTATTTAATCAAATTTTGACCCACTTGTATATTGAATTTTCCATTCGTACATAGTTCCGATGACAATATAACATTTCACCAATTTCAGGAATTAATAATAATTGAATGACCTATGGTATGGTTACTGCGATTTTTGCGAAACTCTAAAAGAGTATAGGGAAATAAATTTGAGAAGTACACTCGTGAGTATCCGTGGTATTGCCGATAGGGTTT
This sequence comes from Forficula auricularia, assembly GCA_024734495.1. Taxonomy (NCBI): domain Eukaryota; kingdom Metazoa; phylum Arthropoda; class Insecta; order Dermaptera; family Forficulidae; genus Forficula; species Forficula auricularia. Next base: position 1,724,159 of record JALMQS010000084.1, read on the forward strand.
CCTTTTTTCAGCAGAGATAATTCAAACCCATTAGAATCTTTCTTATATTTCAAAAGATTAAATATACATATATCTATAAGTAGACATAAACTAAACATAGTTTTCTTTAAATAAAATATTTTAGAAAAGTAAATGCCTAGGAAAAAATAAATTAAATTGAAGGAAAAGTGTAAGCTTTTTCAAGACTGAATAGGTATCCTATCTGTAATTTTTCGTTTTAATTTCAAATTTAAGATTATATTTTTACTTTCACATTTCTATTCTATAGAATATATAAATGTGAAGTTTTGCGATCGTCTGCCGAGGTCCTGACTCTTTGAGAGCTTGTATCCTATGTAGAAATTAAAAAAGTTAATTTCATTTTATAACTTCTAGGTGGAAGGAATCGATGCCTTTAATACTTGGAAAGCGGATTTAGGTCATAAAACTGGATATTGTGGTCCGCAGAGGGACAAAAAAGTCCAGTCGTCAATACATATACACCCCCTACGTTTCGCAACCATAAGTCTCCGAGCTACGAAATTCGAAACTTAAGCTCGATGTAGTCTAGAAGGACTACAGCAAGCTTTTTTTTATTATTTTATTTATATATTTTGTTTTTTTTGGTTTTTGTTTTGTTTTTCTCTTTGTTTTTGTAGTAATGTATTATTCTTGCTTAATCGCACTGCACAGTTGTGGGGCGCTTTTGGCGCTCCCAACATCTGGCATTATTTTTAGACGGCTGATGAGGTGTTACAACCAAATTTGTAAACAAATCTATTTTCTTTCTGTAAAGGGCTGCCCCTTCTGCGTGGCGCAATAAATCAGTCATTGAAATTGGAAAACCAGAAGTGGACATTTACATGATTTTTCGTTATTTTTGATTTTCTCAAAAACGGCACTAACGATTTGTTTAAAATTGGAGTACTTATAAATTTTCATGAGTTATTACTCGTGTATAAATTTTAATCAGATTTAAATAAAGAAAAGGGGTGTAAATTAGTAGTGTCGTAAAATAAATATTTAAATCGTTCATATCTCGTCTTCGGAAAGTCGTAGAGCCTTGAAATTTGAAACTTAAGCTATCTAGGATGCTACAAGAAGTATAAACAGGATTTTGGCTAAAATAGAAAAACCAGAAGTTGACGTTTACGTACGTAAGAATGTACCATTGTACTCCCCCCCCTCTTGTGTTTTGCAACCATAAGTCTCAGAGCTACAAAATTTGAAACTTAAGCTCGATATAGGCTTCAACAAAATTCCTGTATATTTGTCTGTCTTATAACTTAAAATAATTGCTAAATAACGTTTTGATATTTTTACCACAAAAGGGGATTGGGGTTGGGGGGGGGGGGACTAATGGAAATTATCAAATAACTAGCTCTACGAAAAATTTTGTTATGAACAAAGTTGTAATGGATGTGATTTCTGACAACCTTTGTTTTAAAAAAATTTCCCAAAAATCACCCTAAAAGGGTGGAGGGTCAAAAAAAGAAAATCCTTGCTTTTGGAGCAAACTCAACCAAATTTTGTGGAATGGGGTCCAGTGAGATTGGATCCAGGAGGAGGAGGTTGGGGGTCTGTGGGAGGGGGGTGGATCTGGACTGGGCGTTTGTCCATAAGGTGGAGGCTCTGAGAATGTACCCCTTGGCCTCTCAACTAGTACCCTATATTTAATTTTCAAAATTATACAAATATTGTATATCAATCGAATCCATATTAAATATTAATTAAAACAGGAATAGCAGGAAATTGGACAAAAATAAATTTTTCCATCCTTTTTCCGAGGCAAGCGTACGAAATTTTTAACATCCTAAGTTTTAACGGATAATGGGGTGTTGGCCCATTGATCTAACCCCCAACTAGGAGGACCAGGGTTTTCTGTCAGGGTTTCCACCCTTTAGCTAGTTTTGGTCCGCCCCGGGTATTTCATTTCCCCGGTACCACCAAGGGCGGATCCAGGAATTTTTATGGGGGGGGGGAGATGTATATAAGGTGCCCGATGTATATAAGATCTACTTTTTATCTCGAAAGTGTGTCGCGATCGAATTGTCGAAGCGGGGGAGGGGGGGTCAGAGACGCCCCCACACACACACCACATAGAACTTTATTTTGAATTTTAAAATTTTTAAAAAAATAAAATGTTTTTTTTACAAATTTTTTTGCCAGGCACGGGCCTCTATGGGGGGGGGGGCGGGGCGGTCGCCCCCTCCGCCATTGGGTACCACCGATATCTGGAAGGCATTCCCCTATCCACCACCGATGGAGGACTGGCAACCCCCACAAAAATAAATCTGTTTAAAAATTGCATAAGAAATTTTTTTATTTTTTTTTATTGTTAAAAGGAGAAAAAAGTTCAAGATTGTTAGATAATTGAGCCCAAGAATGTATTGTAGATATAATAAAAAAAAGAGTAAGGATGTTTCGTCGCATAATGAAAGATGGGCCACTGAGGAAGTTAAAATAAATCGACGAAACGTCTGGACCATTTAATAAAAACTCTGTTTTTTTATTTATTGTCCAATTCCCTGCTATTCCTGTTTTAATTTAAAAATATATATTTTTTTTTTTTTTTTGGCTTTTCGGCCCTTCTAGCCATAAGCCAATTTACGATACTATATATTTCTTAAATTTTGTCTCTACCCCGGGAGTCAGATTTTAGCCGAATGCCTCGAGTCGGATTCGAACCCGGGTCCACTTGGTTAGCAGGATGATACGCTACCGCCTAGCCTATCTGACCCCCCATTTTTTTTTTAATAACAAATTTATTCGATTTATAATTGTTAAGTCGGCCACCAAAGGATTTACTCCCATCTTATTTTCATAATCTTTGAAAATTATTATATACCTAGCAATTATAATTAAAAGTACCTGGAGCTACCGAGCGATGCACGGTAACCAAATTAAAAAAATACAAATATATATAGTACACGCCCCTGGACCCTCCCCTCGAAACCATCCACCTCGGCCCCACCGCTTCAACCCACCCCAGAAACCCCGCATTTCGGCCCATCATCACCCAGTTTTTTCATTTCTAGCTTTCTAGTGGTCCACAGAATATGTGTATATAGGTATATAAATAAATTTATTTTTTTCAATTAAATTCGAGTTTTTTAATCAATTGAATAAATAATAAATAATAATTTTATTGAAGCAATTTTTTACATGAAATAATGTAAGTATACATTGTAATTGAGGCTCGAATTGCGGATTTTCAGTCAGTGTTTTTAATAGGAGGAATTTTAATCAATTAAATTGGCAAATTCTATTAATATAACAATATTCGGTATAAAGTATTCGTGGGTTTTAAAATTAAAAAACCAATTAAAAATAAAAGATAATTGGAAAAAAATGTAAACAAACTTTTTATTGAGATTTTCATCTATAAATAATTACTTTAATTAAGAAAAGATCAATTAAGATGAAATTTGTCGAGGTCCAGACCTATCCAGATCGTTTTCCCATTCTCAAAACTTGTTAATAGACTGAAGGTTTTCTACATTTGATTCAATCGCGAATCTAATGTAGGTAATTTTTGTCAAATATTGAGTTAAAATAATATTTGAATTTATATATTTCTAACTGAAATAATGATATTAAATAAATTTTAATTTTCCTCATTAATATATCAAAGAATAATTGATACGTCAATATAACAGAACAAACGGAACAAACGAGACAGGAATGCATCAAAATTAACCAAGAAAACCTAGAAGGAGTTAAGGAATTCCGCTACCTAGGAAGTAAAATAACATGGGATGGGAGGAGCAAAAACGAAATTAAATCAAGAATTGCCCAAGCAAAAATGGGGTTTAATTCAAAACAAAAACTACTATGCTCCTCCTCAATCAGCTTAGCAAACAGGAAGTTGCTATTGAAGACATATGTATGGAGCATAGCCATGTACGGATGTGAAACCTGGACAATTGGAAAAGCGGAGAGAAAGAGATTGGAGGCTTTCGAAATGTGGTGCTACAGAAGAATGATGAATATCAAATGGATGGATAAAATTACAAATGAAGAAGTTCTTGGAAAAATCGGAGAAAGAAGAACCTTGTGGAAGAGTCTGAAGAAGAGAAGCAAATGGATGGATAAAATTACAAATGAAGAAGTTCTTGGAAAAATCGGAGAAAGAAGAACCTTGTGGAAGAGTCTGAAGAAGAGAAGAGGTCAGATGATGGGGCACACACTGGAGACATGGGGGACTGCTTAGGATATCTTGGAGGGGGAGGTGGGAAAGAAAAGGGGAAGGGGAAGACCCAGATTAGAATATTTCAACCAAATAATTGGGGATATGGGATGCCAGACATTTAGAGAGGTTAAACAGCTGGCGGAGGACAGAGTCGAGTGGAGACGGATTGTTGCATCAAACCAGTCTTAGGACTGTATACTCAATGATGATGACAATAGCGTAATCCGCAGTAGTCTCGCAAGATAAAAATATCTTTTTTCAAATCAGCGCGGTCAAAATAATCCTCGTTGACGTATCAATTATTCTTTGATATATTAATGAGGAAAATTAAAATTTACTTGTTAATAGAGTTGGTTTCATCAAAATCGGTAGAGCCGTTTTCAAAATAGAACTAAGATACAAATAAATATATAAACAATTTTTGCTTTTTTAATAAGAGTAGATTAATAATTAATTACCAAATAAGTACCTAATTCATAGAAACAGTTTGGTGGAGGTTTCATCAAATTCATCCCAGTAGTTTAAGATATATTAGGCTACAAACACGAACATACCTACGTATTTATAGATATAGAGATTAAATACATTAAGATTTGTACAAATCTTGTTGTATATTTTGCGACAGGATGTAAATATGCCAATGCACAGCAGGTACTTAAGAGCAGGACTACCAACCATACTTGTGAGTCATCATGTTCATTAAACAATTTACATAAGGTATTTTGAAACTCTCCTCTCTAATTGCTTTTATTATTTTATTGTTATTTGCATTGCTACACCGGGGGCAGGGGGGGGGGGCATTAAATCTGTTTTTTTTTGCTTTGAATTGTCCGGCGCTCGAGAGGAATTTTCTTGATTCTTTTTGCCCGTTAATCATTCTTCAAGGCAACTACTGTTCCCTATTTGCCAGTATTATTTTTGGTTACGTTGAAAGACAACAAAAACACAAAATGGGAGAAGGTCGTTTTGTTGTTGTTGTAATGATCCGTCTTTGTTTTACGATTCAATGTTAGCTGCTTCATGGTACCATGTACTCAGCAACTGATTAAGAAGCAAGTCGCGAAGTTCTTTTCTGATTCAGACACACACACACACACACACACAGAGCAATCCAAAAGCTTAAGGGCCATTTGTTGCCCATCTGAGCCATTTCACATCCACTCTCCTCTATAAAGACAAATACGTCCACAATTCACCCAAAGCAGAGTTTTTCTCCTCTCCTTTTTCCTTTATGATATATACGGGAGGCATTTCTTGATTAGTGTTCTGTATGCAGAGCTGTCTAGAGCAGCAGCCTTTCAAAACATCTCTATATAAAGTACAATAATATCTCATCGTTTTTTTTTGTTTAGCTTATATAATAAATTTTAGTATCTAAGAAAGCTTTATGGGGGCAAAAAATGAAACCGTTCAATTAATCATCCCAGAAGCATACAAACCGCGATTACTAATCAAAACATGCGACATTTCATTTATAAAAGTTTACATTCTACAGACATGATTGTTTTGTACATTAAATAGAGGACAACAGTAACGTGCGGTCCATGGATTCTGTGAATGCGGCGCATCCTTAAAATTTCAAAATATTTAGAGTATTTTCGTAGACCAGTGGTTCCCAACCTTTTGTGGCCCATCGCCCCTTTCTGGAGGTTGACTAACACCTATCGCCCCTTTTCATTTTCATTGTGGCTAATTTTAATTAGAAGTAAAGTGTAAATAATAAAGCAGTTGTATTATTTTAGCTGAGTATTGACGACACTTCTTCTTTGAATCCATAGTGCATGAACTTCTACTGACTTAAAAACTGACTTGCTTGTGTCTTGAAAATTGATAGACTTTTTGAGTGGAAATTCCCCAAAACCTTCTTATTGGTTGGATCCTTAATCACCAGGGCGTTCAAAATATTGAAGCCTGCCTATTTTCTAGAAATTACTCTCTTGGAAAATTCCCACGCAAATTCGAAATTTAGAAAACCCCCAATCAATGAATTTATTATTGACATCTGGTGTTGCCTTTAGAATCTCTTAACCCAAAATATGAGAAACCTAAATTAAATTTATTGAGGTTCAAAAAGTGCGAATTGTAAAGTCCCACCATCCTATTGTCAAATAAGGCATGTTCCAGCATCAAAGGACATGCTACTCCAAAATATTATCATTAAAACTAAGTATATTATTATCAAGAAAAAAATTCTCTAAATTCCGCGTTCACACTAGTATGTTTCTTTGTAATTTATTAGAAATTTAAATATTTTTTCTAAAAAATATTAATATAACATTATTTATATTTGAGAATGAAAATTACATTTAACAACTCGCAAGTGAAGTGATCCTATTTCTTTGCACGTGAGTGTATTTTAATTTTCCCCCTTTGAATAGGTACTCATCGCCCCTCAATCGCCCCTCACTTATTTATCGCCCTCTGATAACTCAAATCGTATCGCCCCTTGGTGGCGCGAATCGCCCCCAGGTTGGGGAAACACTGGTGTAGACCAATTAAAAAAAAATCGTGTGTGCCGTTTTTGAGAAAATCAAAAATAACGAAAAATATTCATATAAATGTCCACTTTCAGTTTTCCGATTTCAAAAGCTTGCTGTACTCCGAGGGTGTTTTCGTTCATAACTTTGGTTGAAACGTCTGCAACCAAAATTTGGCGTGATTTGGACCAATGTACTACAGACAAAAATCTTAAATATATAAATAGATAAAAGTCGTAGACCATCTTTGATTCATCTGCGTTGAATTCAGCATTTTGTGCAAAGTTGAAAATAATGAGATATTTTGTAATTAATTATTTATTTTTTAAAAAGCATTACTTCTGGGGCCCAGGTGGTGGAAAACGAGTCGTCCGCTGAGGCCGGGCGTCGCAGCTTGTGCTTTCATAAAATACATCCGCATCGTTTGAATGCAGGAAAAGTAATAACATTTAGTATATTCAACATTTGTTCCACCTGGGAACAAAAAAAGTTTAAATAAGTCCAAAGCTCTGAATGATTTATATTGATTATACGTAAATGTATTGAAACTTTGGTACTTGAATTGTAAATTTTTTTATATAAAAACATCATTCATGGTGACTTTTCATGTATGAAAATTATCAGAGAGATATCGTGAATGAACAAAAAAAAAACATGTATTTTTATTTTTATTTTATTTATTATTATTATTATTAATAATACTATTTTTTGTGCGCTGTTCAGTCAATGGGCTAATTTTTAATGCAAACATTTTTTTTTCATTTATATTTCGCTCACTCAGTTGCAAAGGGGGATATCTCCATATTATTGGAAAATTAGATTTTTCGGTCATTTTATTCTATACCAGCTGCGACGCCCGCTTTCGGCGGCCCTCTTGCTTTCCAAGGGGCAGCCCCCTGAACCCACTCAATTTGGGCGGTTAGTTTTTGCGTTTCTAGTGTCGCGGTCGCAGATTCGCGATATAAACTTTCGATAATTTAAATTCATAATGCTTAGAAATTTCAATATATTCGGTGAATTGGCGAAAGCATTTTTCTTTTATAATAAGTTAATTGTTTAAGGGTCGTATTTTGGTGGGACAGATGGCCGAAGTGCCATACGGCTCTGAGGCCTTCTTTTTCTTTATTATGAAAACGTGCTTATTGCCAATAGACGAATGGGTAGTGGAATATTTTGGGAGAGTTAGTGAGGGACAGTCAGCGAGTAGTTGAATCTAAAAATGTACTACACCACTTATACCAAAATAAAAACCATATAAAAGAAAAATGTGTTCTATTTCAACCCTTGCCTAAGAGATAGCGAACTTTTTTCATCAACAGCACACATCTTCCAGCAAACGGCATGCGAGGCAAAAAAATCCATGATCGTTGAGGTTCACGTTACCCTTAGTAGGCATTCATAATCCTTTGCGACTCTAATATGGCCCGCTATAAATAAATAATTAATTTTGTTTGCAGCCAACACCACAAGTCGCGACATAATTTGGTCGCACCGGAGGGTTAAACCTCCTTGGCCCAACACTAGCTCTCTAGAGGTTCACAGATTATGTATACAAAATTTGGTTGAGTTTATTCAAGTACAATAATTTTCATTTTTTAACCCTCCTCCCATTTTTGGGTGTTTTTTGGGAACTGTAACTTTGCTCATGACAAAATTTGCTATAGAGTTTGTAGTTTAGGAGGTATGTGATAATATCCAATAGTGCGCCTCCCTCAAACCCCCTTTTGGGTTCAAAATATCAAAACCTTATATATCAATGATTTTAAATTTGAAGACATCTGATCCAAATATGAAATTTCATAATAATCGCTTCAGCTGTTTTTACGTAAATCGTTAGCAAAATTTGCGCATAATCCACGGAAACATGCAGAGAGACAGACATTCAGGAATTTTGTTGAGGATGTTTTCGTTCATAACTTTGCTTCAAACGTGTGCAGACAAAATTTGGCGTGATTTGGACCAATGTACAGTCAAAACCTTAAATTTATATATATATAGATAATATATTATGTACCAACTGCGAAGTCCGCTTTCAGCCGGCATCTTGGCCAGGGAGCTACCCCCTCTGGACTCCATAGTGTGTTTTAAATTAATTATTTAAATTTCCTAATTTTAATAAATTTTATTTGTCACTTACTATTAGTGGGTTTTTAAATTAAAAAAATCACGTCATCAGCGTCACCTCGAAAGCCGATTATTATAATTATAGATTAGTTCAAACAAGATTTAACTAAGGAATTTTTTACTATAGAAATCTTAATCTAAATATTAGAGTTGAGAAACCCAGTAGACTATGTGTGGGTGGATGAAGAAGAAATAATGTTGATGGGGGGGGGGCTCTATCTAAATGAGAATGTTGTTCGCACAGTGGAAACGAGAATTTTACACTCAGCTTAAAAGCTGCCTGCAGTCGACATACTATATATATCTATAGTAAAATATAAATCCATCCATCCGATAAGCACACGCTTTTTGGAAAAGCGGGATATAAAAGCAAGCCGTCTGTTTTAGATATTTTATTTTATTTGTTGATTTGCCAAATGAAAGAAAGAAAAAGTCACCATTTGAATATATATATATATAGTATATGTACTTGCATATAATATATGCATAGAACATGTCCTTGACATCACATTTATTTTTTCCATCATTTATTATGAGCCTGCCAGACAATCTCCATTTCATTTTCATGAAAAAAAAATAATAGAATTTCGTTTTTTCTTATTTACCAAAATTATTTTTTATGGTGGAAATTCATTGTAGAGGTAGACCACGTACAGCACGGCAATCTTACAACACGGTTTCGCTCTAACACGAGAAAAAATTACGAAAACAACACTGTACTACTACAGCACTAGATAACATGATTTTTGTTTAACTCAATGTGTTCAAGTTATAAAACTTGACTGTTTTTATTTTTAGAATATAATTCTAATTTTGCAGCAATTTAAAATAATAATAATAATATATAACTAAATATAACTAAACTTCTTGAGGATACAAATTCTCATTTAAATAGGTGTTGGTTTTATTCTTTTTTTTGACAAAAAACACATTTTGATCATTTATTTTTCTTTATTTTATTTTATTGTTACCAGGAACGTTTCGACATTTTCTATTATGTCATCATCAGCCTAAAACATTTCATCATTTGAAAATTTCTTATCACACAAACAACAACTTAAAAATAACAACATATGTCATACTCTTGGAACAATTTAAATATGGTAAAAAAAAATTTCACATCGAAATTATTAGAATATATAACATTATTCTTTTGTTCAACAATTATTATTATATAAACATTCAAAGTTAATAACTATTTCACAAACCGTCTGTCAGAATTCAAATTCTATTTGACAACTAAACTCCATTGCCAACTACACACACCAAATCCCCCACACAGATCTCAATTACTTAAATATTTTTAATTTTATTTAAAATTCCGGAGTAATATTTACTATTATTTTCCGTGCAGAGACTGTAATTAAATGTATATTGGAGAAACAAAGAGGAAATTAAAGGTTAGATTGCTCGAACATGAAAAATCTGTAATTCATAAGAACCCAGTGTCTGCATTGGCTATACATGCATTAGACAATAGACATAGTTTTAAATTTGATGACAAGAAAATAATTTACTCGGAAAGTAGCACGTTCAAGAGAAAATTTTATGAATCAATCTTTATAAGAAAGAACTTAACTGAAACTGTGAATTATAAGGTAGACATGGAAAATAATAGTAAATATTACTCAGGAATTTTAAATAATATTAAAAATATTTAAGTAATTGAGATCTGTGTGGGGGATTTGGTTTGTGTAGTTGGCAATGGAGTTTAGTTGTCAAATAGAATTTGAATTCTGACAGACGGTTTGTGAAATAGTTTTTAACTTTGAATGTTTATATAATAATAATTGTTGAACAAAAGAATAATGTTATATATTCTAATAATTTCGATGTGGAAATTTTTTTTACCATCTTTAAATTGTTCCAAGGTATGACATATGTTGTTATTTTTAAGTTGTTGTTTGTGTGATAAGAAATTTTCAAATGATGAAATGTTTTAGGCTGATGATGACATAATAGAAAATGTCGAAACGTTTCTGGTAACAATAAAATAAAATAGAGAAAAATAAATGATAAAAATGTGTTTTTTTGTCAAAAAAGAATAAAACCAACACCTATTTAAATGAGAATTTGTATCCTCAAGAAGTTTAGTTATATTTAGTTATATATATAAATAAAAAATTCTCAAAAAAACTAATCAAGAAATTAATAATAATAATGTTTGTTTTTAATAAGTTTTCGGAACGTAAACCCCCTTTTATACTTGCTTTGGGTCTCATATTTCATGGTTTCACACAACAAAGCATTTTCTAGGAACGTATCTACCGTGTTATAAGAGAGCTATCAAAAAGCGGAGATTGCGATGTCCCTCGGTGGTCCGGTATGAATTGATCATGAGTGGATTGGTTACCTAAATGAAAAGAAAGACATCCTAACATTATCCGAGATGATACGAGATCGAGTTTTAGGGGAAAGTTTGGGAATATCGACCGGCGGGCAAAATCGACCAGTTTCAAATCTCATAAACTTGGCGCCATATGAGCGCAATTTAGAGACCATTCGAAGGATGGCTTCGTATATGCCTAATTTATATGGTTAGTATTATGCCATCACTCGTCTTCATTTTATGCTGTCAGTTTTGCTGATGTCTAGACTTTTTTTTATTAAAATTTTGCTGAACTTATTAAGAAAAGTACAATTTTATATTTTCTAAATGTATTGCATTTTACGTTCCTAGATATTTTAAAATAATTTGGGTCTAATTTGGTTCATTTTTAATCTATATTTTTCGTTATGTTAAGTTTATTGGTTCGGGTAAAATAGATCATGGTGGTCGATATTACCCAACCTAATATTTACACTTGGCAGGTATGGGGTAGTAACTAATTTAAATCAAGTGCGTAATAAATATAAACATTACTAATGTTGCAATGTTAAAATTAAATTTCTTTCAAAATATTACTGCTTGGTCGATTTTGCCCTCCACCATGTTCGATATTATCCTACCGCTCGAAATTACCCCACATTTTTCTCTTTTTTTAAAAAAAAGTACCTACCTTACAAAAAAAATATTTGATTGTTTGCAAATCCAATAGAAAAAACTCATAATAGATAAAGTAACCAAGCAATTTGACAGTTTTGAGCATCTTATTATCAAGATTAATAATAGGTGTACAACTTTGCTTCCGCCGTTTCGCAATAGATGGCTGTAGCGGTAAGTGGTAGTCGAAATAAATAGATCGTAGATGTCATACAATAAGCTTAGGAATTTGTAAACATAACCCCATCGAAATATTAGTCGATTTGTGTCTGCATCATAAAGTTATTCTCGATTAAACATGTCAGCTTACGAGCCAAATTACTTTGAACAGCGCTTAATTAGTCGATATTCCCCCACTTTCCCCCTACTATTACTATTTGCCCTATTAGTTATTTTTGTAAAAAAATCTTAAAACGTGAAAAAATGTTGTGGCCTGCAGTAATTTGAGCTTAGTGCATATAAAGGCTCTAATCAGTATTTCGCACGACTGCGCAAAATTGACTTGGCACTATGTCTGGCTGGTATTTAAATAATTTAGCTTTGAAATAAGACCCATTACACCACAAGGACACTCATCAGTCTTTATTCTTATTCGAATAAGGTGTTTTTAATTGACCGAAAACCTGATATATGATCAACAATTATTAGTAATTTACATTTCACCATTTGAAGTATGTAGGTATTTATTTCACCTCATTCAATCTTTTGACAACATCAATTAAGCCAATCTTGATGTCTCTTACAATGATAGAGCATTTAATAAATGAAACAGAGGCTCTCTTGGCTAACCGCATAATCAACCCCTTTTTACCAAACCACCCCCGCTATTAGTAATCGAGTATAAAACAAATTTAGTAATTATGAAATACAAGTACGTCAAACATTGGGGGAGAGTTTCTCTGGCTAATGAAGGCGGATATAGAAAATATAAAAGGACACTTATTCTTCTTGGTGGAAAAAATTTAACTCGTTTACTTTATCAAAGGGATCCGCCCTTCCTATTCATTATTATTAAAGGGGTGATATGAAAAACAAAAGAGTAAAGGATAATTTAATATACCGGGGGAGTTTTTTTTATCTTGAGACAGTCTTATGACTCAAAAACATCCATTATATGATAAAAAATGTTGTTTTATATCAAGGGGAACTATGATATTATTTTGTCGAGAACAAGCTTTCAAGGGTATTTCAAGGTCAAATTCTATTTTTCATATGGAAACCTATACATCCTTTAGCACTTAGACAAATCGGTGGAAAAAATCCCAGAATTTTGGAAATGGTCTTAAACGCTTCCCTTAGATTTGTGTTAATGTGTGTCAAATGTCCCCGAGGGGGTGTGGGGTTAAATTTCCCTTTTTTTAGTTTTGCGCTTATAACTCGACAGGATATGAACCGAATCCTCAAAAGTGTCATGGGAAATGCTGGATATCTATAAATCTAAGAGTTTTAATAAATAAGTGGTCCAAATAAACGTTCAAGTCAACAAAATTTCCTAGAGAATGAGATAGGAATCAAGTTTCTAGAATGAGTGGTTTTCATCTTATGAAGGAAGAACTGAGATTTTTTGCAAAAAACTGCAGCTTTTAAAAACTTGAACCTCATTGCGGCACGGATTACAATTTATCCATTTAAGATGAAACTTTGTTACGATTGTAGCGAATTTAATTAAGTTTTAAAATGAAAAGAATGGTCTTTGTAGAAAACGTGCTCCTTCATGGTCAAAATGGGAAAAAATCGAAAAAAATAGTTTTGGGGATATTCAAAAGTGGTCCCCGGGGGGGGGGGGCTGTTTTTTGGATCTCCATAAAAAATCGAACTACTGGAGCATTTTTTTTAATTAACGCGAAATTTTTTCCACTTTAATTTTATTATAGGATGGTTATTTACAAAATATGGACCGTTTTTGAGTTATAAGCGAAAAAACTTAAAAAGGGAACTTTAACCCCTCTCCCTTCTCCTCGAGCTCAACCACCACCCTCGGGGACACACATTAACCCAAGTCTAATGGAAGCGTTTAAGACTATTTCCAAAAATCTGAGATTTTTTCCACCGATTGGCCTTATTTTGTCTAATTTGACTAGGATACTTAATCTACAAAAAAAACTGAACAACTTTCATTAGAACTATTTTTTTATTCGAGATCAAATAAACAAAATATTAAATCAATTAGATCTTAGAAAATCTTAATAATTGTTTTTAACAATTATTCAACTTAATTTTCAAATAATAATGATTAAATATTTAATTATTAAATAAATAATTATTAAATTGAAAAGTCAAAACAATGAAAATAAGTGTTTATAATTTTCTTAAAATTTCATTATACACAGATTTGTTTAAATTACCTAGTGAATGTATAATATATTGATTAAGTTTACACTTTGACTGTAACCTTATATACCTATATATAATTGTAAATTCGAGTAAATAATAAAATACTATATATAAGAGCCTAGATTAATTTGTAACAACGCTCAGAGAATGCTGCCGATAGGGAGCGCTGATGCCGTCGGTATATTTGCGGCAAATTTGAAATATAATTGTAATTTAAAATGAAAGACTCCAATTGATTTTAAATTAAGAAACATTAAATATATTGATAATTATTCCTCCCCCCCCCCTCAACTCAAAAATTAAATATTCAATTCTCTTTTCTTTGCGCACAGAATAAGAAATTAATCACATCTTATTTGATTTATATTTTATATATTATTTGTTTATTTTTTAATAATTTGCCACTTTTTTATAATTTTTTAAAAATCTAAATATTGTTATTCTTAGGACGAAAAAGAGGCGAAACTTTTGAGAGACTATGTATTTTCGGGAGTTTACAGGTATACATTTAGAGTGTGGTGTTTTAAGAGGAATATCATTTTTGGACCGAGACGCTGCCCGCCAGGGCACCAGCCTGGAGGGCCGAGCTGCGAGGCGGCCTTCGGCACGCCCTCGAAGCTCGTTTAAAATATGGTAATATATTTAATTAAAGTTAAAGAGTATTTAAAATTACGATTCTATCGGAGGTTCAATATCTATTTCATTTTGAGCCTCGCCAATATTAATTGAAGTATATTTTTCTATAACTCAAAATTTCTGGTCTTAGTACTAACCTGATACATCCTTGGGAAACATCGCTTCCATTTTTAGTACTTGAACGTCTTAAGACCAATGTTGATTGAATTATTCGACCTCATATACAACCCTTTTTTACTGTGTAATATAGATATATCGTTCCGGTTCCGGATTGGATTTCTCTAATGGTATCAGATTCTCTGGTAATGAAATTAAATACTAATTACCCACGGGTTTGATGCTTGCTAATCAAAATGACTAAGTGCCAACGAGACTGAATTCGATTAACATATTTCAACGCAAATTAATATAATGGTTTACAAGAAATTAGACCTCGCAAAGGGCTAAAGGATGACGAACACTTCGCAAGCTGGCACATTTATTTTTTCATCTAATTTTTTTTTTATTATAGGTCGCGAAGCAAAAAATCAATCCTTTTCTAAAAGAGGGTTCTTCTACGAACCCTCAGGACCAAAAAAATTGTTGCTTTTTTAAATTGGAATCAAAAGATTCCTAAATGGATATTCCTTCTGGGACCAGCTGTTTTAAAAACGACACCACTTCCGACTCAAATTGATCGGCCATTCTTCTGTGAACAATTGTTTTAAGCTTCGCCTTTTTCTGACGATTAAATTAATTTTAAAAACCACTGCTGGATCGAGAAATGATTTCAAGGAATTGCACACCGCATTCAGTCTTTTAAATTCAAAGTATTATTTGCTAATATCTATTTATTTATCAATCTAATAGTTTTAGGATTCTATATATCTATGTTCACCGATTTCCAGTTTAAACGGCTTAACCGATTGATTTGAAAATTGAAACACAGATTCCTGAGAGGTCAGGTAACCGGTGGGATTCATAAAAAGTGAACTTTTAGTCCCAGGAGGAACTTTAGTATTATTTTTTCTATTCTTATTCTAAGTTCTATCAAGAAAATTCTAATTGAATATTTTCAACAAATTTAATCTTTTTTAAAACCCACAAACAGTTTAATATAATAGAATTTATAAAATCACAATTTGTAATTATTATAGAACGAGAGAATCGACCAATCGACTGGATTGGGGAATAATGGAATTGAAATAATTATCGGAAAAGAGTTTTTTTTATCTAATTAGATTTTTCCTCTTATTAAAAACAAGGACTAAAGATGAATAAGGACACTCGATAGTGGAGAAGTAATCTCCGAATCGAAGCAAAAAATACAATGTATACATTAATTAATGTAAAATAATTGGATTAATAAGTTATTTATTATAGAACAACTAAAATATAGATTTTACTTAGGGAAAGTGGTGTGGGTTTTAGGTGAAACATGATATTAAATTAATAAAGTAAAGGGAGTGTAGTTTCACAATGAATGAAATAAAACTCAAAGAGGTTTATACAGACTCAATATATTTCGGGTTATTAGTCCATCTTTTATTAAAAAGTTTTTAATCTGTAAACTCCTGAAGATGGACTAATAATCCGAAATATATTGAGTCTGTATAAACTTCTTTGAGTTTTAATTCATTCATTGTGAAACTACACACCCTTTACTTTATTAATGAAAATATATATAATAATATAGAAATTAAATATGTATAACTATAAAAATGTAAAAAATAATATTCATTCACTGAATTTTTACTGTAAAGTTACGATATGAAGTTTTATTTATTTGTATATATGGAATGAAAATTAATTTTTCATTAAAAAATTCTTGCGCCTTCCCTGGAACTAGTCCGCGCCGCCCTGGTTGAAAACCAATGTAGTATGTTTTAAAATTAAAAAACTCACGCCTGCGTCGTCACACAAGCCTATTATAATAAGTATAAGATAGATAGATAGATCTGCACTTATTTTTTTAAACATAATTTAGCACATATAGGAGGCATTCCTCGCCAAACAGGACGGTTTGAAGAATTAAAATTTTTGATTTCCTTTTTTGAAGAAGTTATGAGCGAAAAACCGAAATTCGATATCTTTTAAAAATCAAAAAAAATTTCAAAATTTACCAGGAAGAGTTTTTTGATGGGTACTAAAAAATGTCAAAATATGAAGGAAATCAAAAATTAAAATTTTTCATCAAACCGTCCGATTTGGAGTGGAATGTCCCATAAACAAAGTGCTTTTGTAGCAAGCTGTCTGATAGAAAAGTTGAACCGATATAATGATTTATTGCAGAAATAAGCCAAACAAATAGCCTTATGTACTCGGTGTAGTGTACTACTGTGAGCAATAAATAGTAAGACTTTTAATTTAAATTTCGCGCGGAAACCCATTCGTCGAAACGTAATTTTTCTAGGTTGGTATGATTGTCAGTGACATCTGTGCCAAATGTCACATCAAAATAATCATTGGTGTATAGTATACGCTTGTCTTTCTGAAGTACATAAAAGTGCATTCGGGGATTTTTACAATGAGTGAAATTATTCAACAAAGAAGTTTCATTAAATTTTGATGTGCAGGAATCAAATTTCTGGTGCCGAAACGTTCAGAATGTTGCAAAAGGCCTTCGGTGATAATTGTATGTCGCGAGCAAGTGTTTTTGATTGGTACAAACTGTTCAAAGAGGGTCGAGAACGCGTTGACGACGAACAAGTCAAAAAATCAAGGTCCTGTTGACAGTTTTCTTTGATTATCGAGGTGTGGTGCACTCCGAATTCCTTCCGACTGGCCAAACTGTCAAGAAGGAATACTATTTGAGTGTTATGCGTCGTTTGCGCGAAGCTATTCGTAAAAAGAGGCCGGAATTATGGGCCGACAACTCTTGGTTTTTGCACCACAATAATGCACCTTCGCATACTGCATTGATTATTCGTGAGTTTTTCGCCAAAAATTCAGTCAATATCGTTCCACAACCACCGTATTCGCCTGATATAGCTCCTTGTGACTTCTGGCTGTTCAGAAAACTCAAACGACCGCTCCGGGGAAACCGTTTTGAGTCAATTGAAGATATTAAACGCGAATCGCATTGAAGGCTATTCCGGAAATTGGCTTTAACAACTGTTTCGAGGATTGGAAAAACGTTGGCGCAAGTGTATTGAGGCCGGGGGGATTACTTTGAGGGGGACGAAATAGATTTGGAAGAATAAATAAATAATTTTAAAATTAAGAACAAAGTCTTACTATTTATTGCCCACAGTAGTATATATATTTTCTCTGTTCCTTGACACTTCTAGCATAACTATTTAATCGTGTTTAGAGTGATATACACAATGCTTGTGCATCTGCCTCCATCCTGTGACCCCAAGGTCAATCCCTGGAACGATCTATTTTCTGATTCTATCTGATATTCAGCATACAGAATTGTCAATAAGACGATGGGTGGAGAGACGAGCTTAATGCTGATGTTTAAAGGGCGTATTCTCTCTTTTTTTACGCCTTAAGGGCAATCGTTTAGATTTTTGATGGCATCATATAAACGACAATGAAGATGTTTGGATAAGCAAAATGTTTGTTTTTCATTTATATAGATCGTCTTTCCCTTGTTTTTGAATCAACCCCCCAAGTGTTGATATAGGGATAAAATATTAAATAAAAATAAATAAGTTTTCTTGTGTTCTTTCTAAAATTTCCGAAAGATTGCAATGTTATAGTTTTCTTTAAAAAATATTCAATAAATAATTGAAATTATGAACGAGTTTTTTTTTTTAGAACACAAGTATGGTTTTATTAAATTAAAATATTTAAAAATAAATTGATATGGCCATCCAGATGACTTTACCATACGCTTGGCCCCTCTCTTATATTTAATCTATATAATAAAAAATGAATTTCTGATCTCTCAAATGCCTGGACCGATTTTGGAAAAGTTGCCCGGAAAATTGGAAAATTCAGGAAAAATGAAAAAAACTCAGGTTTGCCAACATAGCTTGCCAAACAATAAAAGAACTAAACTAGCAAAAAACAAGTGTTGGCGGCCCTGTTTGTCAGATTTTTGAGTGTCATTCATTCTCAATAGTTCTAACTACATTATCGTTGAAGAAGAATTTAATATTGCAACAAAGATTTAAAAAAAAATACCTTTTTTTTTAAGTAAATTTAAAAAAAAACGTAATGATAACTAAATTTTTGAAAAAGTTATGGCTATTTAAAAAAAAGCTATTTTTTCAAAAATTCCTAACTTCTTTGGGTTGGTTAAAATTTCTTTAAAAAATTCTGAAATCTTCTTTAATAGGGTAGGAAAAAATAAAAAAGCTTCAGCCAAGCTTTTTGATTATATATATAGATGAAAAAATATTTAATTTAAAATAAATTATGTTATTTAAAAATCATTTCTCTTAAAAATACCCTTGGGAATCTCACCTCATCCTTTTTCTATTGTATTTACGAGACCCGGGCGTCAGCTAGTTTGATATAAATATGTGTTTATTTGCAGAGGGCAACCTCTTTGTTTCTCTTTATGATTCAAAAACTCTGCTACTCTCGGCAAAATAAACACTTTATAACTCTTTAAATATTATCCAAGTATTGATTCTGAGTCAATGCGTTTCAATTCTTCTCTAGCATCATTAATGAAACACATTTCATCATAGCCCGAATTAAATTAGGACAAAAATATAACCATCGGCATTTATAATTCTAGAATTTGTCAAATATACACCCTGCAAGCAATTGATTTGGTTAATTTACAAAGAAGTGAGAGATGTGCTTTGTTATATTCCAATGACAATCATTGATCACTAATATCCATTAATAAAACCAATAATTTTGGTAAAACGTTAGCAATTATTGAACTAATTATGGTATAATTCCAACGATTGTCAACATGGACGTATCCAGAGATGAGGTGACTTTGGTTGCCCGCCCACCTGCAGCTGAAATCAATATCCGGATCACGTTAATATAAATTGGGGGCTTAAATCCCAGTACCTGGAGGCACCGAGCGATGCTCGGTAACTTCTTCCTTCAGTTAAAATCTTTATTTTAATATTATTTTTAATTTAAAATTCAGATAAAAAGGTCGATTTTTATTTGAGAGCCGTTTTCAAATTAAAAAATAAATACAAATATATATAGTATTCGCCCACTGTACCCCCACCCCGCTTGACCCCGCCCCCGAAACCTCGCCCTACCCCCGGATCCCCCACCACTACACCCCACCTCCTGCACCTGTTTTGATTCAACCATATAATTCATTTTTATTCATCCAATTAATAAATAAAACCTATCAAAATGTGTTGTTTTTTCTGGAAATTGAGACCTGCTTATGCGAAATATATTTTTAAATAAATTCTTGATTATTTTTTATTCTATTAAAGTTCTTTATAAAAACAATTATAAAACGTTTATTAATATTTCTAACGTTTAGGGAGAACAAAATATGTTAAAATCCACAATCACAATACTTCTTCAAGGCCTTTTAGAACAATGAATTAAGGCAACCCATTGTCTGCCTGGGTACAAAAGGAAAAGGGAAACCTTTTTTAAAACCCTAAGAATGGGATTTGTCTACCTGAGAATAATTAATTTGATTACGAAAAAACCCATCAAAAACAATTTTGTCGAAGATCAGACCGTGACAGATCGAATTGTCACCCCAAAAACCCCTAACCCGTGAATTTCATCAAAATCGGTAGAGTCGTTTTCAAAATATAACCAAGATACAAAATATATAAACAAACAAATATATATACAAATAAATAAATATACAATTTTTGCTCGTTTAATAAGAGTAGATTCTCCTTTGATATTCACAACTTGTGGATGATGTTGCCGAGGACTCCATAAAATTGTTTAATTAAAGGTTATGAATTCAAAAGAAAACTTGCTTGACGAAAATCCCTCAGGATTCCAGTCATAGAAGTTTCAAGAACATTTAAGCCCTGTGTGTGTAGGCGTACGTAGTAACTTTTGTAAACAAGATGATAATAATATTCGAGAGCGGCTTATGAATTCTCGACTTTTAATATAAAAATATATTTTATTTATATATGCTCTTTTTCTAAAGTATGTTCTGGCTGGGATTAAGTTATAATAGATAAACTTGTCATGTAAGCACAGTATCACACCGGGAACTTGTTTTACAGCTTAAAACCTAGTACCTAAGTTTAAAAGTTAAATTATCTAAATTTGTTTCAAATCTACACATAAATTATCAAGGCAAACATGATTTTTCAAAATGTTTTTTATATACCTATACAGAATTTAATCATAAAATTGATTAGCATCTTTTTCCGACTTATAAAGTTCGTTCTTTATTCCTTGGGATTAAATAATCAGAAATTGGAATAAACCATGAGAAAATTCAATTTTACATTTTTTCTATCAGTGATAAATTGTGATTTCATTGAAATAAATATTTATATATAGTCTAAGATCCCGACTTAAGGCGACCTTCACCTATCGAGTTCTCTAATGAAATTAATATTTTGATATTATAATGTATCTACTCTTATTAAACGAGCAAAAATTGTTTATATACAATATTTGTGTCATTGTTCTATTTTGAAAACTGCTCTACCGATTTTGATGAAATTCTATTACTTAACAAGTTTTGAGAATGAGAAAACGATCTGGCTAGGTCTGGACCTCGACAAATTTCATCTTAATTGATCTTTTCTTATTTAAAGTAATTATTGACAGATGAAAATCTCAATAAAAAATTTTGTTTACATTTTTTTCAATTATCTTTTATTTTTTAATTGGTTTTTTAATTTTAAAACCCACTAATAGGTTATAGCAAATATTATTATATTATATTAATATTTTTTTTTTGGATTTTCAATGATAGATATGGGAAACCAATCGACTTGATTGGGGAATAATAAGAAATAATTATCGGAAAAGAGGTTTTTTTATCTAATTAGATTTTTCCTCTTATTAAAAACAAGAACTAAAGATGAATAAGGAAACTCGATGGTGGAGAAGTAATCTCCGGAATCGAAGCAAAAATACAATGTATACATTAATTAATGTAAAAATAATTGTTTTTTTTGGATTTTCAAAATGAACCACGTGAACATAGCACAGTTTGCGGATGATATAGCAATTTATTATTCTAATAAAAACTTTAAATGCTTAGTGCGGAGACACCAAGAAGAAACCCAACTTGTAATAAATTATCTTAAAGACTGGACATTAAAAACAAATCCAAACAAATGTGAAGCAATCTTATTTACAAAAAGCGAAAATATCTCGGAACTACTTTAAAAATTAATGATTCCTACTTAAAATGGCAGTCTAAAGTCAAATACCTTGGTGTCTTATTGGATCAGAAGAGCTAATTGGGCTGCTCACAACGACTATGACAAGAGAAAAAGCACGAAGGGCTATCAAAGTTATTTGGCCTTTAATTCGTCCTGGAAGTTCACTTTCACTTGAAGGTAAATTGACATTATATAAAATGTTAGTGAAACCTATTTTGGCATATGCAGTACCTGCCTGGTTATCTTACGCCTCAAGATCAAATCTAGAGGCATTGGAGAGAGTGCAATCCAGGACACTCCGCATCATTACACTACCCCCTCCCGGAACATCAAACGAAATTATCCTAGTCGGTCTAGGAATGCAGAGATTGTTGGATAGGTTATCCAGCGACATTACCAATCGGTTCAAACAAAAGACCCAAACTAGTCTAAACCCCCTAATATTGGAACTCTACAGGACCTAACGCTCATCTTTCATCATAGCATCATCATTTTCCTCTGATTTTTTCCTTTCTTTTATAAATAACGGCAAAGAGGTTTTTTATTTCGTAAATTTTTCCTCTTACTACAAATATGGACTAAAAACATTATCGCAAGCACGAGAAGATCAAGAACAGTCGATGGTAGGGATGTAATCTCCGAAGTCGAAGCTCAAATAAAATGTATACGCTAATGCATGTAAAATAATTGGTTCAATAAAAATTTATTATTATTTTTGACTTTTCGGCCTTTCTAGCCATAAGCCAATTTACGATACTATTTATTCTATTTAAATTTGTCTCTACCCCTCTATTCAAGCTTGAGTTGTTTGACATAAAAAATTTTAATAAAAAAATAAAACCGACTTCAAAAAAATTAAATGCAACAAATAAAATACACTAAAAGGTATAAAATAATTATTATCTTATTTAGTTACAACTAAACGACGAAATATTAACATGAAATTACTTTTTGAAGTCGGTGCCAAACAAACTATACCTATAAGCGAGCATACTCACCAAACGTACTAAGTGCGATTCATAAAAGGTATATGTTTGGCACCGACTTCAAAAGTAATTTCATGTTAATATTTCGTCGTTTAGTTGTAACTAAATAAGATAATAATTATTTTATACCTTTTAGTGTATTTTATTTGTTGCATTTAATTTTTTTGAAGTCGGTTTTATTTTTTTCTTAAAAAATATTTTTATTTTTCTCTTTTTTAGTGATGTTATTAATAGTTATCCTATCATCAGAACTTGACCAAATTAATATGGCACCATCCCTAAGATACCCCTTTCCAATAAAAAAGAATCATCGAAATCGGTTCATAAACAAAGAAGTTAGGCCTGAACAAACCTAATAAAAAAGGTCTAATACCTACGAAAAAAAATGGGACCAATCGGAACGTAGACTGGACCCAATGCAAAATATTTTTCAAAATCGGTTCACAATTGGCGGAGATATGAGGTAACATAGGAATATGAGGTAACATTAGAATATTCGCGTTTTAGACTTTTTTATACATCTTTTTACATTCATGCAGGAAAGAAATTGTCAACCCTTCTTCTTCTTCTTTCTTTTCAAGGTGGGGACCAGCCCAGGCCTTTAGGGGATGCACCTTTTTGGTGTAAGTCCTTCTCTTATCATTTTCATAAAAAACTCCTTAGATTGAGAGATAGGCACAAAAAAAAAATTCAGTCAAATAGAGAACCTCCTTTTTTTGAGTCGGTTAAAAGAATTTAGTCTTTTTGATTTTAAGTCGATTCTTCCAAGTTTTCAGTAGAGGTTGCTATTAATAGTCAAAACATCTAAAATGGAATGCAATAAGGTTATTCCTCTAGTATTAGATATTAAATTTCATCAAAATTGGTTAAGTCATTTTCAAAATATTTAGAAAAAACTAAAAAAAGTACTGAAATAAAGTACTAATGTTTGTGGGCCGATATGTACCAAAAACTAATCAGCGTTTCATTTTGTTAAACTAATGGTAGGCTTTCAATTTCATTTCAATCCGTGCAACGGTGTGGAAAAAATCGTGGGCCAAAAAAACGATAACATACATACATACATACATACATCCATACATCCATCCGCACGCACTAAATGAAAAAATCGCACTTTTTGGCCTCTCGACGAGAGCCCATGTAATTTTTGGCAAAACCGCCACGTGCTAAAATTCAACCGAATTTGTGACTTTAATTGAGACTATGAGTTTCGTAGTCTATACTTGAGGACCCTTTGAAGCCACGCTTGCCGTGAGACCGATTACAATACTCTCCCCATGCTTCGCATTGGATAAAGTAAAAAGAGAAAAAATTTGGCGGAACATGTTAGAAGAAATAAATAAATATTTCCAGAAGAGTCGATAACTAATTAATTAAAACTGAACGCAATACTAGGAAAATAACTACATTAGAATAACTAAAGATATTAAAGTCAGTATTTCGATATAAAACCGATTAATTGTGTTAATAGTAAATTTGAATTATCAACCAATTATTTACATTAATTAATGTATACATTGTATTTTTTTGCTTCGATTCCGGAGATTACTTCTCCACCATCGAGTGTCCTTATTCATCTTTAGTCCTTGTTTTTAATAAGAGGAAAATCTAATTAGATAAAAAAACCTCGTTTCCGATAATTATTTCAATTCCATTATTCCCCAATCAAGTCGATTGGTTTGCTCGTCCCCTAATTTCTGAATTATCAACGAATGAGAATTTTATTTTATTGTATTTTTTATTTTATTCGATATATGGGATTTATCCCAGTTACAATTTTACACTTTTATACAATAAATTAACAAAACTAAAAAAAAAAACTAATTTATAGTCTTAATTATTTTTATAGAGAAATGTTTGCGGAATTTAACAGAATGAAATGTATTTATTTTTCTCATCATCATCATTGAGTATACAGTCCTAAGACTGGTTTGATGCAACAATCCGTCTCCACTCGACTCTGTCCCCCGCCAGCTGTTTAACCTCTCTAAATGTCTGGCATCCCATATCCCCAATTATTTGGTTGAAATATTCTAATCTGGTTCTTCCCCTTCCCCTTTTCTTTCCCACCTCCCCTCCAAGATATCCCTAAGCAGTCCCCCATGTCTCAGTGTGTGCCCCATCATCTGACCTCTTCTCTTCTTCAGACTCTTCCACAAGGTTCTTCTTTCTCCGATTCTTCCAAGAACTTCTTCATTTGTAATTTTATCCATCCATTTGATATTCATCATTCTTCTGTAGCACCACATTTCGAAAGCCTCCAATCTCTTTCTCTCCGCTTTTCCAATTGTCCAGGTTTCACACCCGTACATGGCTATGCTCCATACATATGTCTTCAATAGCAACTTCCTGTTTGCTAAGCTGATTGAGGAGGAGCATAGTAGTTTTTGTTTTGAATTAAACCCCATTTTTGCTTGGGCAATTCTTGATTTAATTTCGTTTTTGCTCCTCCCATCCCATGTTATTTTACTTCCTAGGTAGCGGAATTCCTTAACTCCTTCTAGGTTTTCTTGGTTAATTTTGATGCATTCCTGTCTCGTTTGTTCTTTTTTTGTACATACTAGGACCTTGGTTTTATTCTTGTTTATTTTCATTTTGATTTCTTCTATTAGGATTTGGTTAATTCCATTCAAGGCGTCCTCTAATTCTTTTTTATTGCTTCCTAGAAGGGCAATGTCATCGGCAAATCTTAACATAGCGATCTTTTGACCTTGGATTTCTATACCTGTATCAATTTTGTCTTTGAATTCTTTAATCGCTTCTTCTATGTATAAGTTGAAAATCATGGGTGACAGCACACATCCTTGTCTTACACCTTTTTTATTTTGGCTTCTCTGTGTTCATCACCAATATTTATAATTGCCGTCTGGTTTTGATATAGATTGTAGATTAGTCTTCTCTCTCTGAATTTTATTCCCGCCTGTTTTAATATTTTAAACATAATTTCCCAATTGACATTATCGAATGCTTTTTCTAGGTCTATGAATCCGATGTAGACAGATTCTTCCCTGATAAAAGCCCTTTCTATTATTAGTCTAAGAGAGAGAATTGCTTCTCGGGTGCCTCTGTTTCTTCTAAAGCCGAACTGGTCTTCCCCCAGATTTTCTTCAACTCTTTGTTCTATTCTTCTCTGGATTATTTTGGTTAGGATTTTGGAGGCATGTGAGGTTAGGCTAATGGTCCTGAAATTTTCACATTTATCCGCGCCTGTCTTTTTGGGAAGTGTGACTATTTTGTTTTTTTGGAAATCTTTTGGGATGATTCCCAATTTATAGATTTTGCTAATTAGTTCAAAGAGTTTGTCAAGTGCCTTTTCCCCAGAGTTCTTTAGGATTTCAGCTTGTATATTGTCTATTCCGGGTGCTCTATTATTTTTTAGTTCCTTCAAAGCTGTCTCGAATTCTGACCTGAGTATGGGGTCTCCTAATTCGTTTTCGTCCACAGATTCTTCTTCTTCTATTGGGTTCATTGTTTTTTCTTCTCCATAGAGTTCTTCTAGGTGTTCCTTCCATCTATTTGCCTGTTCGTTTTCGTTTAGAATAATGTGGCCTCCTTTATCTCTTATGTTCTTGCTTTTTGGCTTGTCTTCTTGAAAATTTCTTTTTATTGCCCTATAGGCTACATCAACTTTTCCCAATACTAGATTTTCGTTGACTTCTTTACATTTTTCTTGAATCATTTTTTCTTTTGCTTTTCTACATTCTCTTATAACTTTCCATCTTAATTTTTTATATGTTTCTTTCCCTTCTTCGTCTTTTCTGTTCTTAAATTTTCTTCGTTCGTCAATCAGTTGCAGTATTTCGTCTGTTACCCATGGCTTTTTAATTTCGTTTTTCTTTGATTTAAGGACTTCGTTGGCTGTTTCAGTCAGGCTTGATTTCATAGCATTCCATTCTTGTTCGATTTCTTCTTCTTTATTATTTGTGGGTGTTTTTTCTTCCAGTTTCTTATTCATTACGTTTTCGAAAAGTTTTTGGGTTTCCTTATTTTTTAATTTAGATATATCCCAGTTTTTTCGCGACCCTCCCTTTTTTATTAGTTTTTTAAATTTTAGTTGGCATTTCATCGCAATTAGATTGTGATCACTAAAAATATCAGCCCCAGGATAGCTTTTACAGTCCTTTACTTGATTTCTGAATCTTTGTTTGACTAATATGTAATCTATTTGAAATCTCCCCTTGTCTTTTGGCATTTTCCACGTGTAGATCCTTCTTGGAAAAAAAGGTGGAGGTTCTAAATTCGACTGATTTTTTTGTGTCTATGTTACCTGATTTCTTCGCCAATTGTGAACCGATTTTGATTATTTTTACTTTACCATACAGGGTATGGTCAAGTATTGTAATCGTGCATGAAAAAAGTGTTTTTTTCCTTCTTTTTTTCAAAATATCTCCAAACGGCTTAAACTATTTTCGATTAAAAAAATTGAGCGAAACCATGACATTTTGCTCTACAAAAAAGCTCTAATAAGTAAACATCGAAAAAATTATATTTTTCGAGATAATAATTGTTTTGTCAAAATGTCTGTTAGTTAGTTAGTCTCTGCGTTACCAAATTTTGTGGACGAGCTAGCTCAAAAACTAGTGGGAATATCAAAACCAAATTTCACACGTAGTTTTTGGTCCATGGAGGTTAAAAAATTAAAAACTCTAAGTCATTTTGAGCAAACTCAATCAAATTTTGTATACATAATCAGTGGACCCACAGAAGTCTAAAAATGCAAAAACTAAGCGCCCAAAATGGGGGGGGGGGATTGGAGGGTCAAAAAATGAAAATCTTGGCCATTTACCAAACTTAACCAAATTTTGTATACATAATCAGTGGGTCCCAAGAAGTCTAAAAATGCAAAAACTAACCGCTCCAAAATGGGGGGGGGGGTCAAGAAATGAAAATCTTAGCCATTTACCAAACTCAACCAAATTTTGCATACATAATCAGTGTGCCCCTAGGAGCATAATAATGCAAAAACTAACCCCCCTACA
The DNA here is from genome assembly GCA_024734495.1 of Forficula auricularia. Taxonomy (NCBI): domain Eukaryota; kingdom Metazoa; phylum Arthropoda; class Insecta; order Dermaptera; family Forficulidae; genus Forficula; species Forficula auricularia. The sequence continues at coordinate 1,752,087 of JALMQS010000084.1, forward strand.
TGATTATAAATAATTTTATTAAATATTAATGTAAGTGAGGGGCCAGGTTGTATGGTAAAGTCAAGTGGATGGCCACATCAGAACACGTCAGCTTATTTTGCATTGAGTACAGTATAGTGTTCGATTGGTAACAATATAAATTTCATTGCTATTGGACCTTTTTTGTTAGGTATGTTCAGGCATAACTTCTTTGTTTATGAACCGATTTGAATGATTCTTTCTCCGTTTGGATCAGTATACCTCCAAGATAGTCAAGATACCTAACTATTTATTTATTTTATGTATGTTCAGCGAGAACTTTGCCACGTGGACCGATTTCGATGATCTCTTTTTATTAGAAAGGGGTACTTTAGGGGTAGTCCCATATTAATTTGGTCATGTTCTGATGATATGATCAATGACGAAATAACGTAAATCTCCAATTCTTATGAGCAAATAATCGAAATTATAAAAAAATAAAATCTTTTAGAATAAAAAAAAAAACAATCTTAAAACGTTCATTTAAAACCAGCAAACATTTCGAGAGAATTTCTATATTTATGAATGGAATTTTATTATCATTTTCTGATTCATTCGCCCGACTCTTTCTCTTACGAGATGCATGAAGGTATTATATTAAGTCACTATTAATAACATCACTAAAGAGTAAAATAATAATAATTTTTATAAAATAAAAAATAAAACCGACTTCAAAAAAATTAAATGCAACAAACAAAATAATAAGAACTCAAAAATCAAATAAAATCCCACTAAAAGGTATAAAATAATTATCTTATTTATTTATGGTAGTCACAACTAAAAGTCGAAATTTTTACATGAAATCACTTTTTGAAGTCGGTGCTAAACAAACAATATACCCGCCAAACGTACTAAGTAAGACCCACCGAGTTCGATTCATAAAATGTAGTACCTGGAGGCACCGAGCGATGCTCGGTAACTACTGTATTCAGTTAAAAGTTTTATTTTAATATTATTTTTAATTTAAAATTCTGATAAAAAGTCGATTTTTATTTGAGAGCGTTTCAAATTAAAAAAATACAAATATATACCTGGAAGACCGAGCTTCGTTCGGGTTTAGTTATTGGCTTATTTGAACAACCAATTATTTTGTTTTAATTCAACCACATGACTCATTTTATTCATCCAATTGTTAATAAATAAAACCTATCAAAATGTATTATCTTTTTCAGAAAATTGAGACCTAGTTATGCAAAAGATATTTTTAAATAAATTCTTGATTATTTTTTATTATATTAAATAAATAACAGTTCTTTCCATAAAAACAATTATAAAACGTTTATTAATAATTATAACGTTTAGGGAGAACAACACACCACAATCACAATAGTTTTTCAAGCCCTTTGAGAACAATTAGCCCAACCCATTGTCTGTCTGGGTATAATAGTAAAAGGAAAACCTTTTTTAAACTCCAAGATTTGGATCTGTCTACCTGAGAATAATTAATTTGATTACGAAAAAACCCCATCAAAAACAATTTTGTCGAAGATGAGACCGTGACAGATCGAATCGTCATCCCAAAAAACCTCTAAACCGTGAATTTCATCAAAATCAGTAGAGCCGTTTTCAAAATAGAACTAAGATACATAATATATATATATAAACAAATATACAATTTTTGCTCGTTTAATAAGAGTAGATATGTTTGGCACCGACTTCCCAAAAGTGATTTCATGTTAATATTTCGTCGTTTAGGTGTAACCAAATTAGATAATTATTTTATACCTTTTAGTGTATTTTATTTTATTTTTAAGTTCTTATTATATTTTTTCAATAATTTCATTTTTTTTTTTTTATAATTTTTATTAAACCAATTATTTTATATTAATTAATGTATACATTGTATTTTTTGCTTCGATTCCGGAGATTACTTCTTCACCATCGAGTGTCCTTATTCATCTTTAGTCCTTGTTTTTAATAAGAGGAAAAATCTAATTAGATAAAAAAACCTCTTTTCCGATAATTATTTCAATTCCATTATTCCCCAATCAAGTCGATTGGTCTCCTCCCTTTTCCAATCATCCCAATAATTTCATTTAAATTGAGTAGGTAAATAATTATTTTTATAGAGAAATGTTTGCGGAATTTTACAAGAATTGTGTGTATGAGGACGAGTTACCCCTATAATCTAATCCAATCTATAAAATAATGTAAAAGTACTTATTGAATTTCAACTATTTCTTCGGAGAGAATGATTTTTGCCCCCTTAGATCGAATCCCATTTTAGAAAATGACTGGCCAAGCAAGGTGCCCGGAGGCTGTTTGGAATTGCAAGGGACGGACTTTGCCCTGTGAAGGAATAATCCAATTGCAAGGGCTTACTTACTAAAGGGGAAATAGCCACTGAGTTCCCCCTTCACCTAGACCCAAGACCGACCACCCTGAGCACGTAGTTATAGGAGGGGGCCGAAACCAAAGTAAAACAGTATTCAGGAGGCATGTCACGTGATGGGAGGCGTGAAAGCTTTTCTCTACTGGCTCTTCGTTTTCATCTGACACATAGATCGTTCCTCCCCCAGTAATTTCAGCTCCCCCCCCCCCCCCCGGGCTCAAAGCATGCTATTTGTAGAAAAATTCATGTCTATGAAATGGGATTTGTTTGATGATCAAAAGACTCTAAAGTACCTTCTCTCTAGCAACCAACAGTTGTCAATCCATTTGAGTATAGGTGGAAAAAGTGAGTGAAAAAAATATATACAAAAAGCTTTATAATATTCAACAATAAAATATTATTTTAAAACCCATCACAGAGTCCAGAGGGGCTAAGCCAGCAAGATTCACGCCAAAGGCGGGCTTGCGGGTGGTAAATCTACTCTTATTAAACGAGCAAAAATTGTATATTTATTTGTTTGTTTATATATTTGTTTCTTGGTTATATTTTGAAAACGACTCTACCGATTTTGATGAAATTCACGGGTTAGGGGGTTTTTGGGGTGACAATTCGATCTGTCGCGGTCTCATCTTCGACATACATTGGGCGACTATTATATATTTTTGTATTTTTTTAATTTGAAAGCGGCTCTCAAATAAAAATCGACCTTTTTTATCAGAATTTTAAATTAAAAATAATATTAAAATAAAGCTTTTAACTGAAGGAAGAAGTTACCGAGCATCGCTCGGTGCCTCCAGGTACTTAATATTATAGTATAAAATATATGTGAAAAAAATACCAATGTTGTCATAGAACAAAAATAATGTCGTTCCGAAACGACCTTTATTCTAGCGAGTTATTTGAATTATCCCTTTCAATACCCGTCACTTTAATGCCATCTCTCCTCTATAAGAGATTTTTTAATTGAGAAGAGATGGAGGGCAGCCCAAGGATAATGAAGAAAATTATCTCAAATATTGGACAGTCATTTTTTCCACCCACTCAAAAACTGACGTTTCGGAGGATCTTCCCTCCTTCTTCAGGGTTTAAATTGGATAGATTTTTTTAATTGAGAAGAGATGGAGGGCAGCCCAAGGATAATGAAGAAAATTATCTCAAATATTGGACAGTCATTTTTTCCACCCACTCAAAAACTGACGTTTCGGAGGATCTTCCCCTCCTTCTTCAGGGTTTAAATTGGAGGGGATTGGTACTCACAGCAAAAAATATAATTTTTCATTTGGTCTTACTCTATTCAATGTCTTAATTTTGGCCTTCAAATTTTATCATGGACTTTGTGTCTGGATCGATCTCAATATCTTAAAAACGTCAGAAACTATATTGATAAAAACAAAATTCTGTGAATCTATGGCGTTTCGGTCTACAAAAATCCCTAATGAATAATCATTAAAAAAAAATTATTTTACGAGATATTAATTATTTTGCTAAAAAATGTCTTTTATTTAGTATAAGTTGAACTGATTAGATTTTGATTGATAACGAACCAAAGTTATTAATTAAGGGAGCGTGGGCAGTTAAAAAATTAAAATTTTCAAACTAAAAAAAAAAAAAAAAAAAGAGATCTATAATAAAAAAAAGAGATTCATTATTATTTTCTGGGGCCAGAATTATGAAGGGGGGGGGGGCTTGAAAAAATAGATCTATCTATAACGAGGGTGTCCAACCCACAGCCCAGCGCTAATATCAATGCGACCCGACACAAAATCGTTAACTTTTGAAAAAAAATTTAATACTTTTTATTAAAAAAATTGTCACAAAATATCATTAATGTACCTACACATATTAAGAATCTTTAAAAATACCCAATTTATTTGTTTGTTTCCCAATTTAAATCCTTAGTATACCCGAAGTGTTTAATCACTTCATTTTCGTCAATACAGGGGTACAACTATTTAACAATAATTAATAATAAATAATAATAATAAATAATAATATTAATTATTTAACTATTCCCTCTATTATTACTTAGAAGAATTGTAAGTAGTTTTAAAATTGTTTAATTGATCCTTTTGAGACAAGTTCTGGATTGAAGTGACTGTAAATTTAATTCTTGAAAATTTCGAGTATTGCTAATTTTGTAAAGTCACACAACAGTTATTATTTTTAATTCATCATACAGTTTCAGCTCACCACCGGCAGATAGTAAATGGTCAAAACGCCCCCCCCCCCCCCCCCCCCCAAGGGCATGGAATAAGTAACGGCAACGACAAACCGTTTCTTATGGCAAACTAATTAAATATATTTGATATGTTATATCAAGAATTATGTTCTTTTTTTAATTTCTTGGCCTGTACTTTGTTGGTCCAGTTCAATTGTTCTCTAAAGGGCCCCTCGCCGCGGGAAAGTTTTAGGAGTAGTTTTGATTTCTTGGTCCTATGTGTTTTTGGGTGGGCCTGAATCATTGTCAAAAATGCAAAAAAAGACAAAAAAAAATCCAATTTTTTTGCCGATTTTTTTGCTTATAATACGAAAACTATCAACTTCTCGTAAATAACCTTCCTTTTCAAAATGAAAGTTCATAAAATTTCCTACAAAGGATATAATGTGAGTCCTCAAAAGTGTCATGGAAAATGCTCGATATCTATAAATCTAAGAGTTTTATAAAAAAAGTGGTCTAAGTAAACGTTCTATTCAACAAAATTTCCAAATGATGAAATTTGTATAAAAATTTATAGCTTTCATTTTGAATAGGAAGGTTATTTAACGAAAAAGTTTATAGTTTTCGAGTTATAAGCAAAAAAAAACCGCCAAAAAATGACGTTTTTTAACTTTTTTTGCATTTTTGACAATGTTCCGTCAAAAAAAATTTTGTAAACGACCCTCAGATTCGGATTCAGCACACCAAAAACATAAAGGGTCGAAGAAATTACAACTACCCCTAAATTTTCCGAGTAAAAACACTTTAACTTTGGACTATTTGTTTTAAATTCCCATCAAATATTTTTCTTTGTGGATTGACCACCTCCCCCCATGAAAATTTTCTGGCTACGCCACTGGCCTATATAGATAGACAATCTTTTCTCTAGTTAATTATAATATCTTGTTTTTTCTGTATATTATTAATAATAAAAGTAAAGATTTGAGCATCTTATTTTTGAAAATAGTTGGAATGTTTTTCAAAAATGAGCTCGGGTTCAGATCAACAAATCAATTTTAAACGAGAAAGAATTTAATTTTTAGGACAGATTCTAAGATTTTAATAGAAATATTATTAAATTGCGATATCAGAGGGGATTCATCCCCCCAGGAGTCGAACCTGAGAACTAACATGCTTTCCGGGCAGTCAGCTCACACCTTCGAGACAAAAAACCTCTCTCTGAATCGCAATATTTGATATAAGCATAGCGGAAAGCATGTTAGTTCTCAGGTTCGACTCCTGGGGGGATAAATCTCCTCTGATATCGCAAATTAATAAGATTGCTATTAAAATCTAAAGAATCTGTCCTAAAATTAAATTCTTTCTCGTTTTAAAATTGATTTGTTGATCTGAACCCGAGCTCATATTTTTGAAAAACATTCCAACTATTTTCAAAAATAAGATGCTCAAATCTTTACTTTTATATTAAAACGAGCTTTTCGTGCGTGCCTTCGGCACGCCCTCCGAAGCTCGGCCCGCGGGCTGGTGCCCTGGCGGGCAGCGTCTCGGTCCAAAAATTCCATTCCTCTTAAAAAACCACGTTTAAAATAAAAATGAAGAAAAAATGTACTTGCTTTTGTATAATGGTGTATTAAATTATTTGACCACGGCACTGTAGTTATAACTCTTGATTATTAATGATATACTTTTGATTATTAATGATATATTCAAAGCAGAATCAATGAAGAAATTCGTGTATAGAGTAAATATATGATAGGGATCCCCAAATCCAGATGGTAAAAATCAGAGTCGCCAAGACTTGATTTTTTTTTTTTTTTTTTTTCTTAGGTTTTTTTTGTGTGTCATTTAATATAAAAAATTAAATAATAGTGCAAATTATTTAAAAAATAAACAAATAATATATAAAATATAAATCAAATAAGATGTGAATAATTTCTTCTGTGCGCAAAGAAAAGCGAATTGAATATTAAATTTTTGAGTGGAGGGGCGGGGGGGGGTGAGGAATAATTATCGATATATTTAATGTTTCTTAATTTAAAATGATTTGGAGTCTTTCATTTCAAAATTTGAGTGCAAATTAAAATTATATTTCAAATTTTCCTGGTTAATGAAAATCAATTGGAGCTGTCAGTTTAAAATCCTAGCTGACAATTATATTTCAAATTTGCCTCGTTAATTAATATATATTCAATGTTTTTTAATTTAAAATCAATTGGTGTTTTTTCATTTTCATTCGAGTTCAAATGAATACAATATTATCTCGACACAAAGTCTAAATCAAAAAATTTATAGTTTTAGTAATAGAAATCATGGTATAAATATTAATCTTACATTGGTCTAGTGGATAAAGCAGAGGACTTTAGTTCAAGAGTTTGTAGGTTCGATTCTAGGCAAGAGGGAAATTTTTTTAGAGAAATTTCTCAGCGTTGTTACAAATTAATCTAGATCAATATATATAGTATAGGAGGGCTCGTATGAAAAACTTTTTTTCATTTTAAGCTAAATTTTTAATTTTCATTATATATTAATGGAGTGAAGAATTTCTATGCTTATATCAAATATTGCGATTCAGAGAGAGGTTTTTTGTCTCGAGGGTGTGAGCTGACTGCTCGGAAATCATGTTAGTTCTCAGGTTCGACTCCTGGGGGGATGAATCCCCTCTGATATCGCAATTTAATAATATTTCTATTAAAATCTTAGAATCTGTCCTAAAAATTAACTTCTTTCTCATTATTAATAATAATAATTAAACAATAGAAAGCTTGTTTATTATTATTTTTGTCTATTGTTTACTATGAAATATAGTATGACTTCCACATATGACATCAGTCATTCTATGATATTTATCAAAGCGAATATTATTATTGTCCATTATTAACTGTTTTTTGGTTAAAAACTATCGTTAGAATCAGTATATTTTATGTGCGGCCTGAGGCAATTTTTATTTCTTCAAATATGGCCCAAGGATGCCAAAAAGTTGGACACCCCTGATCTATAACAACATCAAGACCCTTTGATCGATTTGTACGAAATTTCGCATATGCACCCTATATGTCCCACTAGTATTCTTTCGGTCCAAACAACATCATCATTTATTTAAACATCGACCAATGTGATTTGCACCATCTGTGAAAATTCTCTCAATAACCCATCAGCTCAGTTAAAGAATAATTAACGCTGAATTGCTTTAGTCAGTACATAACATGTTTGGGAATATAAAACCTATAAAGGGTTAATGCCATTTTATGCTCAAGTTTATTTAGACTTTATATATGAACTAAATTCTCTATAATTTATATATTCTACTAGTAGGGTCATGATTATTGGTAACTTGATATGCAGTTACGCCAACTGGTGGTGAAAGCTTGAAGTATCACAATTGGGTCTTCTGACAGCTGATTGATTAGTGTTTAAATGATCTATACACAAAAACATATGCTTATTTATTCTTTTTATTATGCATAGTAACTGGAACACCGAGCGATGCTCAGTAATTTTTTGATTCAGTTTAAAGGGATATATTAATATTATTTTTAATTTTAAATTCATGTAAAAAGGTCGATTTTTAATCGTAGCCAAAATTAAATAAAATTGAAATAAAACTTAATTTATATTTTTACCTACTTTTTGGCCCGCTGCATGGCCATTATCAAGACGTATCACTGGCCACAAAGTTTTGGATGTAATTGCAATTAAAAATAATATTAATATGCTAATCGAAATTCTTTCGTTGACCACTTTTTAAATCCTGAAGAAGGGATGGGCCGATCACTTCGAATCGTCGGATTTTATAAAAGAATAAAATTGTTATTCTAATAAATTACCTTTAATTAATTAAATTGTCAAATTCTAATATATAATAATATTTGTAATAATCAACTAGTGGAATTTAAAATAAAAAAAAATAAATAAAAACAATTAATTTTATTAAAAGAAAAATTGAAATAAAGTAAAAAATGTAATCATAAATTTTTCTCGAGAGACAACCACCTGTGAATAATTATTTCAATTAACAAAAAACCCCATCAAAAACAACTTAGTCGAAGAGACCGTGATAGATTGAAATGTCAACACAAAAACCCCTAACCAGTGAATTTCATCCAAAATCGTTAGACCCGTTTTTCGAGAAACCGATATATATGTATTGAACACGATCTTGCCCCAATTCACCTCAAGATCGTGCAGTTCTGCGTGGTTTAGAACCCGCACAGATCAAGAGATGAAATCGGTTTAGTGTTTTCTCACTTGCCCTTAATAGATGTTAAATAAATTTGGAAGCGGGGGTGTCTGAGCCGTCCAAGTGAGCTTCCAAATTAGGGTTACAACGGACTTGGTTATCTTTCTGAATGACGCTTCGAGGTTCTCTACAGTCCTTTTCTATTTCAAAGCTTAATTCTAATGTGAGAGTGGTAGGATCACACAGGGTTACACAAATCAAAAATAACGTACACTAACTCCCATTAATTTTTAAAACCAAAAGAAATTTTATTGATATCAAAAAAATTAAAAAAAAGAAAATTTATGTTGTAATTTTGAATTTTGAATTTAACAATGAATTGAAATTTTAATATTGAAATTTTTTAGTATTGTTTAAGTTTGAATTAGTTATAATTTTAAGTTGTCTAATTAATTTGATTTATATTTGCTAGTGGGGGCTTCAAGGGTCGATTTCGCCTCGAATGCCTTTGGATTTACAAGATTTGGTGGGGTCCACTTGAGGTGATTCTATATAAGGCAATTTAAAAAAGAATTTGTATTATTTCCAATGTTATAATCTATAAATTAATGTTTAATTATTTATTTAATTCAATGTTTTTATTATAATTTATACTTTTGTTAATTTAATTAATCTAATTTATTTATTTTAATTGTATTTTCTTTAACTATTATTTATTTATCTATTTAACAAAAATTATTATTGAGCCCATGAATCCATTTTCTAATTTGCTTGATAAATTGGAGAGAATTTTTTAATTTACTTTCGGACTTAGGTCAATATGAATCCGTGCAACCCCTTTTATCTTTATTTTACTAATTTTTTAACTATTACTAGGGTCCGTAATTCATCTGTTTCACCTTTTTTTGCCTAAATTAGGTATTCTCTCGAATCTATCAAGTGTTAATTAATAGAATCTAAATTCATGTCCTTTTTGAATTTTTTTTTTTAAATTAAATTAACATTATTTATTACTTGTATCTCTGTTTTATTTAAAGATTATTATCAATTAACACTACACTAAAGTTCATTTTTTGGTTTATTTTTTTAGAAATTGTTTTTTTAACTGCAGTTAATTTTATAGTTAGAATTATTTATTAAGAAATGAGAGATTTTGCTTAGCTTTTCACTGTCTTGTATGATGAAAATTCTATCGGCGGTCCAGGTCTATTTGCTCCAGGAGGACGCTGGGAGACACCGTTGTCCAGGTGACCAATTATCCAGGCCTAGTGTTTTACTACGCTGGAGAATGTTACTTAACCCTGGCGTCCCAAGGTTCAACAATCTTCCCAGTGTAGTAGGTTTCAGCAGGTCCCAAATTGAGGCTTATTTCCCTCCGTGGATGTTGTTCGGACTTGTTCAGGAAACTGGAGCTAGATCATCATAGGAGCAAGCCTTTTTTTGGTTTTCTTCTTTAACGTTTTTAATTATACTATTAGATGTTGGTTATTAAAAATCTTTAATTGTAATTTTTAAGGTGTTGTTTATTTAAAGTTTCGAATTATAATAATCTTTTCTCCTCTCGTCATCCGCTCACTCCACTTTTGCCATAGGAGAATTCTCTCCCTCCATGTTCAATTCATTCTCCTCTCATTTCTTATTTATCTCTCTTAACAAATTTCTATTTTTTTTTTTTTAAAAATACAATAATCTTTTTTTCTTATGATTTTCCAAATGCATTGAATTTCGATTTGGGACTTAGACCCTTTTCAAGTTAATTTTTTATTTTAAACATTTTAACTTAAATACTTAAATTCAATATAAAAAATTGTTTTAAATACATAATCTTTTTTTTTCCTGAAATTTCAATTTATTAATTATTTTGGTTTTAAATTTAGAAAATGTCTTGGATTCCAATAAAATTTCCTTTTAATACCCTTTAATTCAAAAAAAAACTCAAAAAAATGTCCCCCAAACTAATATTTTTCCAAAATTTTGCCCCTTAAACAGGGCTAAGAACCGCCGAAAACTTGGGTGGATTTTGAGGTCGTGTACAGTATATATATATACAAGAATTGTTCGTTTAATATAATGAGATTCTCTACAATTTATATATTTTACTAGTAGGGTCATGATTATTAGAAACTGGAAATTGCAGATAAGCCAACTGGTGGTGAAAGCTTGAACTAGCACATTTGGGTCTTGCTGATTGATCAGTGTTTAAATGACATATATACAAAAATCAATGTTTATTTATTCTTTGATTATGCATATGACATTTGTGACAGCGACCCGATTGCTTTAGTTTCAATTTCTACCACATGGCGGCAACACCTTACTTTCCATTACCAATTGTATTATAGATTGAAAGAGAATTTATACTAACATTTTAATTTTACGCGAAAAGATCCCTTAAATGTTGTTTATTGAAGGGAATTTGTTATTTGAAGAACTAAATGGCTGACCACTTATACACCTCAACGATTTTTCACCATCTGCTTTGAGTTTTTGAGACGCTCGTGCACACACGTGTTCAAGAATACCTAAAAGTCATTTGTGGCCTATCGGTCCGAAAAAACAATCTCGCTTTCACAAAGGGTTAGTTATTTCCATCTAATTGGACCCAAAAGGGCGCCATATGGCCCTCTCTTCGGAAAGCAAGTCAAACAAAATTGCTCAGCAGGTAATTGCGTTTTCTGAAAGTATAGTATGGCGGCCGGGGCCGCGCGTTTTTCTAAGCAAAAAACTCGGGGCAAATCGCCTCAATATTGAAGTGGTTGCCTTGGACGTTTTTTTTTTATTCCTTAAGAGAAAACCGCCCCATAAGATGGATGGATGGCTGGAGTGAGTGAGGAGGGTCACTGACAACCAACGGATTTACGTTTAGCTCAATAGAACATTTTTTTATTTTTATTTTACGAAAACTTTTTATATAAAAACATTAATCGAAATATTTATATACATTTCAAACTTGTTTAGAACTTTCAAACTTGATTTGCTTTATTATAATTATTCGGACAGAATTCCGGTATTTTTAAATAAATGAAATTTAACAATTAGAATGAAATTTAACAATTAAAATCAAATTCAACAATTAGAATGAAATTTAACAATTAAAATGAAATTTAACAATTAATATATAATGAAATTTATCAATTAATATATAATGAAATTTATCAATTGAAATAATATGTAATTACTATGAATACATATTTCTTATAAACTATTATATATAAATTATAATTATTCTCTTATATCTATTAATATAAATAAACTGATGTGGGCATCCACATGACTTTACCATACACCTACCACCTCTCTTAAATTTAATAAAATCATTTAGGGGAAAGGGTCAAAAAATGAAAATCTAGGCTCTTGGACCAAACTCGATCAAATTTTGTTATATATAATCATTGAGCTCCCAGAAAATTAAAAATGGAAAAACAAGCCGCTCAAAATGGGGGGGGGGGGGGGGTCAAAAAATGAAAATCTAGGTCTTTGGATCAAACTCAACCAAATATTGTATATGTTGCAGTAAAAACCCGTTTTTTAGTAAGTGCGGGTTCTTACTAGCTTAAACGCGTTTTATTGAATACCTTTGTGGTGACTAGAATTTACTGATGTTGGTTGAGTATGGTTCAATGGTCTAGAATCTTCATTTTTGATCTTCCGCCTCATTTTGGGTGTTTATTTTCAAATGTTTTTAAAAATTATAAGCAAAGTTGTAGAGGATGTAATTTTTGGTATTTTCGTTTAAAAAATTTTGAAAAAAGACTCGAAATTAGGCGGAAGGTCAAAAATGAAGATTCTAAACCATTGAACCATACTCAACCAACATCAGTAAATTCTAGTTGCCACAAAGGTATTCAGTGAAACACGTTTTAACTAGTAAGAACCCGTTCTTACTAAAAAACGGGTTTTTACTGAAACATATACATAAATCAGTAGACCCCCTGAAGTCTATAATTCCAAAAACTAACAGCACACTTCCCATATAATTTTGTTGATGTTCACTTATTAGGGCTTTTTTGTAGAGAGAAATGCCATAGTTTCGCCCAATTTTTTTAATCAAAATAGTTTTAGCCGTTTTTGAGATATTTATATTATATTATTATTATTATTATTATATTATATTATATTATTTATATTTATTTTTATATTTTTTACCAGACAGACTAACAGACATTTTGACAAAATAATTATTATCTCGAAAAATATAATTTTTTCGATGTTCACTTATTAGACCTTTTTATAGAGCGAAATACCATGGTTTCGCTCAAATTTTTTAATCAAAATAATTTCAGCTGTTTTTGAGATATTTCGAAAATAAGAAGGAAAAAAAACACTTTTTTCATGCACTATTACAATACTTGACCATACCCTGTATGGTAAAGTAAAAAAAAAGTGAAAAATGTTAATTGAAACCAATAAATTAGATGAAATTAAAATAAGAATATTTTTCACTGTCTCTAAAAAAAAAAAAATAAAGAAAAAATTAATGTTTAAAAAAAATAATATCAGGTAATTTATCAGTGTGTGGTTTTGCAATTAGAACAATTAACTGTGTGAAATATTGACGTAAGGAATGATATAAAATTAAATTAAAGTTTTCTCATATTTCGTATTCACTCAACGAACACCCTATGGGGTCGACATTCATTCGATTTTCAATTTACCCCCCTAAAAAAGCCAACCTTGCGATATTCCTGATATAGTGGATATCGCGGTGAGGGTTGCCTCCCTATTCTCGCCTGGTGCGTTACGCTAATTCTCGATTTAGCCCCATTAAAAGTCGGCCTCAGATACGGCCCATTTGGTGCCCCCTCCCCCCCGACCTGGGGTTTTTTCTACCCTCGGCCCGGTGCTCGTTTAGGTAGTTCCTCCCCAGCCATCTCGCTGGACAATTAGAGCCAAAACGACCGAACCACACACACACACACAGTTTGTGACTCCAGGCTCAGTTTATAATAGATCGAATAACACCTAAAGAGTAATGCGCTTTGGATCCTTAAATCTTAGTATAAAAAAAGAGGGACATGAGAGGGAAGTAGAGAAGGGAGATCAAATCTATAATACTTTTTCCTACCTACATCAAAGCAAGCCCTTTTTTTTAATTTCTTTTTATTCTTTTTAAATTGAATAAAGAGAGAATGCGATATCAAAAACAAACATTATTTAAAATTAAATTAGGTTGGAGTTGGTGGTGTTTCACAAGGAGAAAAATTAATATACAAAGACTTTTTAGCTATTGCATAGCTTTTATCGCGGACTTTGAGCGCGGCGACCGAATCGAGAAATTCCGTAACGAAAATTACCTAACAATCCCTCCAAGCGGCCAGCCGAAAGCCAGCGGAGTCGCCCGACTCTTGGCGGAGAGGCGGCTCGAGCGGGGGAGATGTCCCTCCCGCCGCCGCCCACCACTCCTACACGAGACTCGAGCGACTCGACTGACAGCCGACCGGCGGATTTAGAGAGGTGGGGAGGGGGCTTTCAAAGGATCTCATTATGGAGGGGATTTTGAAATTAAAGGGGTGGGGGTTTCTTTTACAAAATTGTATATTATTAATTATCTTATTTTTTTACAATACATTTAAATTATAAAATACAATTAAACTATAATAGTAAATAATATAAATGAATAATAAATAATTTTCTGGAGACGAAAGTGGACAGCCGGTACATCTTTAAAAGAAAAAAATATATTTTAAATTGCATTTCAAAGTAAAAAACGCGGAATATAGAATATTTTTTTTTTTATTAACATTTATTTTAAATTTTTTTCAGACGGACATGAGACAACACCGTGGGATTATTATTATTCTTTGTATTTCCCATGCATTATGCTATTCAAATAAATAGGATCAAACAAAAATAATTATTAAGCTATTGCATAGCCTTTATTGCGGGCTTTGAGCGCGGCGACCGAATCAAGAAATTCCGTTACGAAAATAAACCTAACACCTCCCACTCCGACCGGCACATCGGTGCGGCGTTGAAAGCCGTGCATCTCGTCTAACGTCGTTTCAGTTCGGCAGACTTCGGCAAGGTGTTTGTGTGCGTGCGACTAGACGTATGCGTGTAGACTGTACGAAGCTCGCACGGATCGAGACGAGCTGTTCCGAAATCGGACGAATACGTAAGCAGCTGTTTGTGAAAAAATATTGCATAAGTTGATAAAAATTGCTATGCAATAGCTTTACCGCGGCAGTCCCCGAGTGCCACACATCTATTTTTTTAGTTTACTCTATATATTTCGAGTTCTTAACTCATCGTCAGGAGAACAATGACTGAAGATAACATAAAATAATGAAAATAATTTATTTTAATATGATGGACAGTTATTGATGACTTAGTATAAATATGAAAGAATTATCAGGGGATGGGATGGCCTTAGAGCCGAAAGAACAGATGGAGCGGACAGAGGGCTAAACTGGGAATAAAGAAAATAAATTTATCCTTGGAAGATGCCGAAAATTATGTATGTACCATAAAGGGGGCAATAAACTATGGAATATGATGAGGATGCATAGTAAATTTTTTTTTATTTTTTATTTTTAAAATTCAAATTAAATATCATTGATTAAAATGCCAATTATTGGTGAGGTTTTGTTGTCTGTTTGATTGTTCAAGATGTTTTGATTAAGGTGTATGGCCTTTTTAATTTCAGCTGACTCAAACAAATCCAATTTCCTGCTTTTTGAAATGAAATGTAAAAAATTTTCAATATGCATCCTCATCACATTCCATAGTTTATTGCCCCCTTTAAGGTACATATATAATTTTCGGCATCTTATAAGGATAAATATATTTTCTTTATTCGGAGTTTAGCCCTCTGTCTGCTCCATCTGTTCATTCGGCTCTCCTCTTTAAGGCCATCCCATCCCCTGATAATTCTTTTTTATTTACACTAAGTCATAATAAAATAAATAAAAGTTAATAGTTAAAATAGTTAAAATAAATTCTGTTCATTATTTTATCTTATCTTCAGTCAATGTTCTCCTGACGATGAGTTAAGAACTCGAAATATATAGAGTAAACTAAAAAAATCTTTGTATTTGAATTTTTCTCCTTGTGAAACACCACCAACTCCAACCTAATTTAATTTTAACAATGTTTCACTATAAACCAACACCGCGTTCCCTAAATTTGATTAAACATTATTTATTCTCCTGTAAATATTACTCAAAAACATTAAAATATGTCAACTTTCTAAGTAGCCCAGGCAAATTAGACCGAAATTTAAAAAAAAAAAAAAATATGCTTCTAAAAAGTACAAAATAATGTAATACTTAATCAAAAAGTGTGGGGCGCAGAAACTTTTAATTAATTTCGAAAAAGTGCCCCACGGCTTTTTGATAAAGGATTACTTAATAAATAATAAGTTGCAACTTTTGTTTTGTATCTTAGCCAGGGCCGTATTTAGGATCTGTGGGCCCCTAGAATAGACCTGTGGCTCGGGGCCTACCGGGGAAAATAGTTTTTTTAAATAAACCGCATTTTCAGCAACCATTTCTGTTGCGGGACCATAGACTGAGGCCTAGGTAGCCTCTTTTTTTTTGGTTTTTCGGCCTTTCTAGCCATCAGCCAATTTACGATACTATATTATATTTTGTTTTCTATCTAGGGATCAGATTTTAGCCAGTTGCCATGAGTCAGATACGTACCCGGGTCCACTTGATTAGCAGACTGTTAGGCTATCCTCTCGGCCAACCCGACCCTCTCTAGTCTATTCGTAAATCCGGCACTGATCTTAAGTCGTTTTTTCATATTCGCTAAACAATATTTTGTTTTTATCTTAAAACTCGTAAATACTGTCTACACTCATACCTAATTATTATGTACTGATTTTCCCAAAAATGCGGGCCAGGAAAAGGTGCCTTTGTCATCATAATTCGTAATTCTCTATCTTAATGCGCAGAGTTGTTAATAAGTTCATTTTTTTCTTTCGAACTTCGTGAGAGGATTGACGGTTCGAAATAAAACAATTTCTCAAACGTAACTTTTCATTAAAAATGTTTCCCAAGTGTAAATTCATCTGCAACTTAAAGGGTATATTTAGCTTTATTTCTCCTCTTTTATTATTAGATATTTAAATTTCTTTTTAATTTTCCCAAATGTTTAATTCCATGCAAATTCAAAACACAAATGAATTTAAACAAAAGTTATTCGATACTTGTAGTATTGTGATCACCCCTTTATTAATTCTAAAATAAACTGATGTGGCCATCCACATTACTTTTTATCATACACCTGGGTCATCTCTCTTATATTTAATATTGAATTAAAATTCTTTATAATCTAATTCAAATCCCCAAATAATTTTGGTCCCATTAGGAATTAATAATATCTCCTTTTAATTATGAGAATATTTTATTAGAAATATTAGTGTAGGGATTATTCTAGGTGGCTTAAACCAGGTGAAGAAAGACTCAAGTATTTTCAATAATAATGGTTTATTAGATGCTTTTCAATAATAATAATATAACAAATGCTTTATAAATGTAATATGAAACTGGAGATGTTCATGTATCGTGTCTTGAGTAGAAATAAACTGTCAACTTGAACTTGGGATTTTAACACTGATAAACTTATAACTGACTCTTTACAAACACTGCTGATATAACTGATAGAACTCTGGGATGAACTGTTCGTGTCGGAGGGGTAATCGTAACTGATTTGAAATAATGCGAGGCAATCTTTATACACTTAATGAGAATATCTTAGGAGGGTCGCGATTCGTTAAACGTTCCATGCGGCGACGGCGGCGAGAAGAGGGGATAGGCAGCATGAGGCAAAGGTGAACACGTTAAGGGAAAAGACGAATGGGCTCGCGCACTGGGGGGGGCGGTTCACTTACACACTTCATCTGGATTCTGGCAGCGAGAGGGGGCATGCGTGCGCAACTGGAGGGGAAGCTAGCTCTTCGCTGGAGGGGGTTGAACGGGTGCAGATTGGGGTGGTGAGCCACTGGGGGATCGCTTGGTTACTTGGGGGGCTGCGTGGAAATCTTACTGAAACTTGGCGGTGCCTTGGCTGGTAAAATCTGCCAGGCTACTGCTCAGATTGACGGGCAGCCAGCCAGGCGGCTGCGAGATTGTCGCTCATAGCTGATGAGGCAGCAGGGGCCTCAGATGATGTTCATTTGACGGAGGGGCAAAACTGATTATAGTTCGCACCAAGTTGGCTTGGCTGGATCCTACATTAGCTTTCTTCGATTTTTGTTTTAAAACATTTTTAATCCCCCCCCCCCTCCACACACACATTTTTACGGCCCCTATCAATTTCACATAGTGAGTCATTTGAATAAAGTTATATAGGATGCATATGCAAAATTTCGTACAAATCGATTAAAGAGTCTACAACTTATATTGATAGTTTTATATTTTTAAACCCCCCAATTTTGGCCTCCGGAGAAAATATTAAGTCTCTTTTTTTATTATAGTATCATTTTATAGTATGTATATTTCATTTTTCTTGTTTTTTAGTTTGAAAATCTTATGATTTTAATTTTTACCTGCATGCGGCCGCCTCCTATCTTAGTTTAATAAAGTTGTAGAACGAAAAGTGTAGGTAATTTTTGACTTATCCTCGTATATGACTGGTTAATAGCCATAGAAAATCAAAATATTTTTCATACTTGTGTTGAACATGTCTCGTTAATTTGTTATGCCATGAATGTCATCAAATATTTTAAAAAGCTCCCCTATCGAGTGGGTGTTTTGACCAAATGGCTATATTAATAATTAAAGAATCCGAATATTAAAATTTATAGATATATTATTTCAAAGTAAATTTGCAATGAATAATTCATTAGACCCATGTATGATAACACTTAAATAAAATATTAATTTATACAAATGTATGGATATATCAAATGAACATGAAAGAGCATTCCATACATATATAGGCCCTATCATACATACATTGTTTTTCTTTGTTCAGCAATTCTCCCTAGGAACATTTCACTGGGGATAATATAATAATAATAATATGTGGTCTGTTTATCATCCCAAATGATCATGTTGCGGAATCAAAAACATTGACATAATATATTTAATGTCGAAAAAGAGAAATCTATAATCATCGAGAAATGAGAGTAGTGAAGAGCAGAATTGGTCTTGGTCTTGGTCTTGTCTTGCTCATCACTAATATTAATACTCAAAATCAAAATAATAATAATATATTTTTTAAAAGTGATTAGGACTTTCTAAACACCCTATAGAAGACTTTACAAACACACCCTCTGCCTATATTAATTAGTGATGAGCAGAATTGGTCTTGGCCTTGGTCTTGGTCTTGCTTTGCTCATCACTCAAAATCAAAATAATAATAATATTTTTCTTAAAAGGGATCACGACTTTCTAAACACCCTATAGAAGACTTGACAAACACACCCTCTTCCTATATTAATTAGTGATGAGAAGAATTGGTCTTGGTCTTGGTCTTGGTCTTGCTTTGCTCATCACTAATATTAATACTCAAAATCAAAATAATAATAATATTTTTCTTAAAAGGGATCACGACTTTCTAAACACCCTATAGAAGACTTTACAAACACACCCTCTGCCTATATTAATTAGTGATGAACAGAATTGGTCTTGGTCTTGATCTTGCCTTGCTCATCACTAATATTAATACTCAAAATCAAAATAATAATAATATTTTTCTTAAAAGGGATCACGACTTTCTAAACACCCTATAGAAGACTTTACAAACACACCCTCTGCTTATATTAATTAGTGTTGAGCTTAGTCTTGCAGTCTTAGTCTTGCTTTGCTCATCAATACATAGAGGTAGTACTACTGCCGAAGGTAGCGCTCTCTTGTGTTTATTTATTCAAATAATTTGGGGTAATTGGGGCGAATATTGTATTATAGTATATATCATAGATAAAAGAGTGCACGGAGCCTAGGGTGCCGTGAGCGAGTTTCTTTGCCTTGGACGTTTTATAAATCATCCCCAAAAGCTTACATTTTGAACGGCAGTTGGCGCTAAAGTCGTGACCGTCCCTATTGATACTCGGTGAAATAAATTCGAGCCGGGAGATCTGATCATTCAGATTACAGCTCAATAGCAATGAATTTGTCATTCTGAAATATCGATATCCAAGATTTAATATCTCTAATTAAAATATTGTATTTTTCGGGCATTGTACCAACGCAAACAAAACTCCTCTATTTATGAATGGTAATTTTGTTTATTTATTACGAGAGATGACAAAAAGAGAATAAATACAAATCCAATATCTATGTACATGGTCCAAGGTTTTTATTTATTTATTTTATTTTATGGTGGCTCGGTTTTATGATGATATATTTATTTTTACCCCGAAAAAGAAAAATATCCAAAGCTGTTTTTAAATACGAGGGATTTTCTATCTCTCTTTATAATAACGCATTTATTACCACAACAACATACACTTTTATAAAATGGATTAAACTAATGAATACTTACCACAATACAATAGTTATTGCTATGGGATATTAAATTACAATTTAAAAAAGTAATAAAAATCAGTGGACTAACTATTGGTAAATTATAAATACGGTGCTGCCGTCATGTGGGAAAAATTTAAACTAATGCAATTGGGTCGCTGTCACAAAAATGCGTATGCATAATCAAATCATCATCATCATCATTGAGTATACAGTCCTAAGACTGGTTTGATGCAACAATCCGTCTCCACTCGACTCTGTCCCCCGCCAGCTGTTTGACCTCTCTAAATGTCTGGCATCCCATATCCCCAATTATTTGGTTGAAATATTCTAATCTGGGTCTTCCCTTCCCCTTTTCTTTCCCACCTCCCTCTCCAAGATATCCCTAAGCAGTCCCCCATGTCTCAGTGTGTGCCCCATCATCTGGCCTCTTCTCTTCTTCAGACTCTTCCACAAGGTTCTTCTTTTCTCCGATTCTTCCAAGAACTTCTTCATTTGTAATTTTATCCATCCATTTGATATTCATCATTCTTCTGTAGCACCACATTTCGAAAGCCTCTAATCTCTTTCTCTCCGCTTTTCTAATTGTCCAGGTTTCACACCCGTACATGGCTATGCTCCATACATATGTCTTCAATAGCAACTTCCTGTTTTCTAAGCTGATTGAGGAGGAGCATAGTAGTTTTTGTTTTGAATTAAACCCCATTTTTGCTTGGGCAATTCTTGATTTAATTTCGTTTTCGCTTCTCCCATCCCATGTTATTTTACATCCTAGGTAGCGGAATTCCTTAACTCCTTCTAATAATCAAATAATATTATTTAATATATAGGTTTGGTTTTTGTTTAATGTCATTTAAACACTGATCAATTAGCTGCCGGAAGACCCAATTGAGAGAGTTCAAGCTTTTACCACCAGTTGGCGTATGTCCAATTTCCAGTTACCAATACCGTTGAGATTCACAAAATGACTCATTTTCACAAGGTCGTATATGGTGCACATGCAAAATTTCTTATCTACAAATCGATCAAAGGATCTAGGACTTATAATGCTATTTCTATTTTTTTGAACCCCCCCCCTTGACAAAATTTTGTCCCCCGAAAAAATAATGCTCTCTTTTCGATTATAGTAAATTAATTTTTATTTATTTATTTATTTATTTTTAGTTTGAAAATTATATAGGTACTTTTAATTATTTAAGAGCCCCCACCCTCTTAATTTTTGGTTCGATATCAATCAAAATCTAATCATCTCTTAATTTCACTATAAAGAATCTACATGGGAAATTTTGTTTTTATATTCACACTAGTTTTTGAGATAGTGCGTAGGG
The DNA here is from genome assembly GCA_024734495.1 of Forficula auricularia. NCBI lineage: Eukaryota > Metazoa > Arthropoda > Insecta > Dermaptera > Forficulidae > Forficula > Forficula auricularia. The sequence continues at coordinate 1,773,514 of JALMQS010000084.1, forward strand.
ATTACACAAAATCTCATATAACGTAGTTACAGACATTTTGACAAAATCATTAATATCTCGTAAAATATAATTTTTGGGGTGTTCAGTCATAAGGGCTTTTTTGTAGACCGAAACGCATTGGTTTCGTCCAATTTTTTTAAATAAAAAAGTTTCAGCCTTTTTTGAGATATTTTGAAAAAACGAAACGAAAAAACCACTTTTTTTTATTTCCTCTTTGTGAAACACCACTATAACCCTTCAAAAAACTCAAAATGGGTTCGCCAATTAAAAGAGGTTAAGAACCGCTTGTCCAGAGTCATTTAATGTAGTTGTATCGCGTCAATACTAGCAAAAAGTTAATGCTAGAGTATACAGGGTGCATAGGAAAGTCTTTTCATAGGAAAAACTTTTTATCACTATGAGACTTAGAGTTTAGTTTACCTATTTTGTTTTTGTGTGTGATGTTATCAAAATGTATTGATGTAAGTACATACTAGTATTTATTCATTAAATTGTGCATATTTCCTCTTTCCTCTGGCTATTCCTTTCAAATATTTACACAAAATGGAGTGCATCGATTTTGGATATTTTTGGGGTATACAGGCGCCAATTTATCTTATCCGTGTAAACCAAATATCGTTTAGTATTAATTAATTGATGCTCTAAAACTTTCTAATTGGAAATTTTGCTCTATCTCTTTTCGTTTTCGATTTGCAATGGCTAACTTCCACATTTCGCCACTAGGGGTGCTGGTGTCGTTTGCATTAGGTCGGGCATAGTCGCTTTACTATACCGTTACCTCACCTGCGTGGCTGTAGCACTCTCCGTTCGCAAGTATTTTCAGGTTAAAGGGACTTTCCTATGCACCCTGTATATGTATTACAGACAATAAAGATTCATAATTCATAAGTCCAAAACTTTTTGCTGTTTATGTACCACTACTAGGCAATCCCGTGCTCGTTTGACATATCTGGCAACACTGTCCGAGCTTGTATATATATTTTATCATAGAAATGTCAGATAAAGTACATTATAAAGGGAGATTTATGAAACAAAAAGTTCTTAATAAGCGATTGAAAACTGTTGCGACAATGGCGGAAGCGAAAAAACGTCAAAAAAGTGTACTAAATTGAGTTAAATAAATGCGTTGTTGCCAGCTTGTTTTTAGTGTAAATTTGTCATTAATTATTATCTCAGAAACTGTGTTGTAACAATGAATTAAAATTTTACATAGGGTGGTGTGGGTTTTAGGTGAAACATGATATTAATTAATAAATTAAGGGGAGTGTAGTTTCACAATGAATGAAATATATTTGTACTTGAGACGTTGCCCATATCAAGTGAGAGCACACCAAGATTTATGTACCATTTTATAATTCATATAATTTTGTATATTATGATAAAATCCACAACAACTCTGCCTGCGGACAATTTATTTATAAAATTAATTGTGTCGCTAATACTGTAAGATATAATTTTGTAATTAACAAGTTTGGATTTTTTGTAAAAAATTTTATTGTAATTTTACATTTTTTTTTTTTTTTTTTTTAATGATATTGATGAGAGAAGGGGATACCCCAGAAGGTGGATCCCCTAAAGGCCTGTATGGGCTGGCCCCTCCCTCGTGAAAAGAACATAGTAGAAGGAAAAGAAGCCGGGATCACGAGCCAATCTCAGAAACTTAGATACAATTCAATATCCAATTTACTAAGGTTTTAGGGGCTTCGAGCAGTGGTAAATTCTCCGCGCGATAAATCGGTTAATTTATCTCCCACTTAATTTTTATTACCAGACCCTATACTTACAGAAAAAATGTCTGGGTATAGCCGGGAATCGAACTCGAGACCTCCGGGTTGCCAGTCAGTTACTCTGACCATTACACCACGGAGGCGGACAATGTGTGCTCTATCGCTTTTTTCAGCTCTTAGGAACTGATGATGGCATTATTTAATTAAAGCCGAAACGTTTTCTATAATTGGGAGTTTTTTATTCAGCAGAGGCTACCCATTGGCTAAATCCCTCTCCATTACTTAATTATATACATATACAGCCATCAAAATTGTATCATCGAATGAAATAAAACTCAGAGAGGTTTATACAGACTCAATATATTTATTTTGGATTATTAGTTCATCATCAGGAGTATACAAATTAAAAAGTTTTTACTTTATTAATTAATTAAAATTTTCTTAAAAAATTTATGAGTTATTGTTTAATGTTGATTTAGTTTTTATAACATGGGCAAGAAGAGTTTCTTAATTATAATTAAATATGTATGTAAATTTTCCGATATCCCCCCCCCCCCGTATAGTGCAATGTGATGCAGTGTCTGAAAAACCCTATCTTTGAAATTTAATATCTCCGGAACTATAATGTTCATCAATTTCGTTTTGCCACCAATCGATGCAGAAGAATTTAAATAATAATCTGTCGAAATTTCAAAAAAAATCCTTGGTGTTAGAACTACTTTACTAATATAAAAAAATTAATTTTATAACGGAGAGAGATGAAATCATGAAATTTCCAAATTCCTTTCAAATTTATGAAAAAAAAGAAAGAAAGCCAGATAAAGAGAAGGAATTGTCCTTAAAATAGCGACTCTTCTTCTTTTTCTTTTTTTATGACATTCGCAATCGATCCTCGGATGAATTTGAAAAGGTTCTTTGTGCACTTGCCTGGCCATGACCAAAAGAAATACAAAAAAAACAACAAAAAAAACAAGCCGGGTGATTATTTTTTGTCCTTTTTAACGAATTGCCAATTATTTTGGTATCGGGAAGCTCGTGTCTTGATCTGCTTGCTGGCCTGGCCGATGACACCCAATGGACACGCACACTTACGGCACGCGATTGGTGGCAGCGGTTGGCTATCCCCCGGGGCGAGACCCCGGGCTATCTCCATTCCACACTCGTTCTTATGGTCACCTTTGTAACCTTCTTCTAATGCAAGTGTGTCTTGGGTGATAAAAAAATAATTTTTAGAAAACAAACCGACTTCAAAAATTAAATGCAACAAATAAAATAATAAGAACTCAAAAATAAAATAAAATACACTAAAAGGTATTAAATAATTATATTATTTAGTTATTATATAAGCGAGTTTACGCGAAATTGTTACATGAAATTCCTTTTTAATGTCGGTGCCAAACATTTACATTTTATGAATCGAACTCGACGGATCTTACTTACTATCTACGTTTGGCGGGTAATGAAGACAACATCGCATAAGCTAACTTATATAGTTTGTTTGAAACCGACTTAATTATTTTATACCTTTTAGTGCATTTTATTTGTTGCATTTAATTTTTTTAAAGTCGCTTTTTTTCTAAAAATTATTTTTTTAGGATTTCAAGAATAGTGATTTATGATAATACCTGCGTGCATCTCGTAAGAGAAAGATTCGGGTGAAGGAATAAAACATTGATAATAAAATTCAATTCATAAATAGAGAAATTATCTCGAAACGTTAGGGGGTTTTAAATGAACGTTTTAAGATTGTTTATTTTTTTATAAAAGATTTTATTTATTATATATAATTATAAGAATTGGAAATTTCCGTTATTTTGTCATTGATAATATTATCAGAACTTGACCAAATTAATATGGGATTATTGAAATCGGTTCATAAACAAAGAAGTTATGCGTAAACATACATAACAAAAAAGGTCTAATACCCAGGTAACCACAATATCCTAAGAATATTCTAAGGATATTCTAAGGACATTTAAATCTTCTTAGAATATTCTGAGGATATTGTGTGTTACCTAGGTACCAATGAAAAGAAACGGGACCAATCGGGTACTAGACTGAACCCAATGCAACAAAAATAATCGAAATCGGTCCACATGGTAAAGAGAAATAAATGTTCAAACACAATAAAAAACAGACATTCTGTTGAATTGATAACCTCCTCATTTTTCAAAAGTCCGGTTAAAAACCAAACAAACAAAAGGCCTTCTCTTTGATCCATACGTGGAATTTCGGTGAAGCCCCTTCAAGAATATCAACGCTATAGGCCCAGTGCATCGAATAATAATCAAATATTCTTATTATTCTATGGAGTGAAAACTATTCATTACCATCAAATCATTTATATAAGTCTGAAAAGCTAAAAAACCTTCAAATTCCATCATACAACAAAAACAACTTGTTTACGATTATTAAACATTTGGAATAAATTTATAAATTACTAGCTTCAAGGCCCGCCTCGGCGGCCCTCTTGCTAGCCAGGGGGCACGCCCCCTGGACCCCAACCCACGAATGCCACCCTCACACTCCACTCCCACCCACCACACCCCCGAAACCCACCCAGCACCCCCACCCCCGCACCATGCACCCCGTACCCAACTCCCACCCCACACCCCAACACTCCATCCCCCACCCCCCACCTCGGACCCCCACCCCCGTTCCACCCCACCCGTTCTACGCCACTGGACCCTCACCTGAACCCCCCAACCTCGCCTAGCCCCCTGGACCCCAACTCCCGCTCCACCCCTTGCACTCCCCTTTTACAACTTTCTCCTATGCGCAGTAGCAGCAGTACCCGGGTAGAGTTTTTTGAGTAATTCTGGCTTTCTAAGAATGTGAATTTGTATGATTGATTTTATTTTGTTTTGATTTTACTTTTATTTTATGTTGTTTTACTTTTTATTTTGTCTTTGTTCTTTTATGTCTTTAATTTAAAGGCTAATTTATTAAATTTATGTTTTTGAATTTCTCTGTTAATTTATCTTAAAATTTAACCCTCGACTCAAGATTAATCTTACAGAGGGGCTAAATTTTATTTTTATTTCATTTTAATATAATACATATAGTTGTGTTCATCGATTTGAATTCTGATTCAAATTTTAATTGATAAATATTGTTAAGGTTCAATATGTATTAATATATATGTAAACTGTGCATGTAAACTGAGCCAAATAAATAAATAAATAAATAATAATAAAAAAAAAAAGATCGAGGGAAACAGCCGATTCTCTACTCATTTATACTATTAAAAAGCTCTAGGTGAAATATCTACTTGAATCAAACACTTTATGTAAAATGGGTCGTGGGCTCTTGGACTATACGCAGTCTCGTGGACAAAAATATAACTAAACTACTCGGGTAAGATGCACAGTTATCAATCATGCCGAGGGTATTTTTTCAAAATTGAAATGCCGAAGAATATTTAAATAAGGCACTTAATAAGATACTATACATCAAACTAATAATCTATCTTGTTTATAATTTTTTTAATAATTTTCTTTATACAATAAAAATAAATATGACCCGAATGTGTTAGTTTTTATTTTGACCACCAGTTAGCGCTGATTATTAAGGGACAGATAGCTATAGGAAAATGTTTCGAGATCACATTTCAAATGGTGAATTTTAAAAATAATTTTTATAAAAAAAAAAACAACTTCAAAAAAATTAAATTCAACAAATAAAATAATAATAAGAAGAACTCAAAAATAAAATAAAATACACTAAAAGGTATAAAATAATTATCTAATTTAGTTACAACTAAACGACGAAATATTAACATGAAATAACTTTTGAAGTCGGTGCCAAACATATACATTTTATGAATCGAACTCGACGGATCATACTTAGTACGTTTGGCGGGTACGCTCGCTTATGTAGTTTGTTTAGCACCGACTTCAAAAAGTGATTTCATCTTAATATTTCGCCGTGTAGTTCTAACTAAATTTGATAATTATTTTATACCTTTTAGTGCATTTTATTTGATTTTTAAGTTCTTATTATTATTATTTTATTTGTTGAATTTAATTTAATTTTTTTTTATAAAAATTATTTACATTTTTCTCTTTTTAATAGTGACTTAATATAATACATAGCATGCATCTCGTAAGAGAAAGCGTCGGGCGAATGAATCAGAAAATGATAATAAAATTAAATTCATAAATATAGAAATTCTCTCCAAACGTTTGCGGGTTTTAAATGAAGATTTTTTTAAAAAAAGATTTTATTTATTATAATTTCGATTATTTGCTCATAAGAATTGGAGATTTACGTTATTTCTCGTCATTGATCATATCAATCAGAACTTGACCAAATTAATATAGGACTACCCCTAAGCTATCCCCTTTCCAATAAAAAAAGAATCATTGAAATCGGTCCACGTGACAAAAAGTTCTCGCTGAACATACATAAAATAAATTAATAGTTAAGTATCTTAACTACCTTGGAGCTATACTGATTCAAACGCAGAATCATTAAAATCGGTTCATAAATAAAGAAGTTATGCCTGAACAAACATAACAAAAAAGTTCCAATACCAATGAAAAAAAATTGGACCAATTGGAAACTAGACTGAACCCAATGCAAAAAAATAATCAAAATCAGTTAACAATTGGCGAAGAAATCGAATAATATCGATACAAAAAAATTCAGTCGAATTGATAACCTCCTCCTTTTTTGAAGTCGGTTAAAAATAAATTCTGCCAATCAATGTCGACTTCTCAATGTTTCTTCTTCTAGAGTTCATGGGATTTTACTGCTACTACTACTACCATCTGGCTCTATCGAGTGATCTTTAGTACCTACGCCCTCCCCTATTTATTCTTTCTTCACTTATTACTTTTATATTGACAATAAAGTCATATAATGGTGATTACAAAGGGGTAATATTATTTCCCTCTAGATAAATATACATAAATTTCCACCCATCATAAATTATCATCTCATAATTAATTAAAAAGTTTTATTCGATTATACATCCAGAGAGAATATAAAATAAAATATAATATTATATACACCTGTCTGTCCTATCTATAATTATAATATATACACCTACCTATGTGAGAATAATAATTGATTTAACATGAATTGCAAATTAACTTCATACACTCTTATTAATAATAACAATAATATTTAATGAGAACATTTCTGAAAAACAATTCAATTAATTATTTATTTATTTACAATGCACAAAGGAATTCATGTGAAATTAACATCATGCTTGTAGGTACCTGTAATATCATCATTCGATTCATATTCATCATTAAATGTTAATTAAATTCATATAATTGTTATTTTATCAATCATTAATGAAACATAAAGTCATCATAAATTTGTGTTAGCTTTGGTGGTTAATATTTTCATAAAATATTTTTATATGAATTATTATATCTTAGTACCTGAAACACCGAGCGATAATTATTTGCTTCTGTTAAAAGCGATGCATTAATATTATTATTCTTCTTTTAAGAGTGGTCGGTAGTGCAATCAGTTAAATTTAGGAGAACATCAACCTAGACTTCATCAGTTCGATCCCAGCAAGAAGCAAAGTGAATTTATTTGAAAATAATAAAAAACCGGCCCCTCGGCTCCAGAAACTGACAATCTTTGGTTCTACAAAACCTCGCGCATGCGCAGGACAAAATTTCGTAACAAGCAACCATGAATCGTGAGAGGCAAAAACAACATTACCCTAGGTGGTAACCAATCCACCCACCCTCGAGTGGAAACCGGGCATTCAGATTCTGGGGGATCCGGACCATCACAAAGTCAAGGAAGAAACAATGGAAGAATAACACCAAAAATCCATACATACCTGGGCACCTTTAACATCAACACACTCATCCGGCCAGGAAAAATTACCTGACCATGGAACTCGATAACACGTTCCGGAAGGTCCAACCAGAAAGAAACATCAAGCTTTGCGTGATCCCAAGGGTCCAAACGCAACAAATAATAATAATAATTATTATTATTCTTTTAAGTGCCATATCAGGTCTCCCTGACGTTTTGGCTCCTCTTCACATATACCTGTGGTGAGTGTGTTTAGCTGTTTTTACACAGATATACGGGACCTACTTTTTAACGCCGCGCCGGTTCCGAACGGCTAGTTTGGAGAGGTTACTAGGCATTATACTCTTGGTAGGTTGCCATTGCTTTCCAAGAGGAGGCGACTGCAAATATCTGCCGAGACTCGGTCTCGAACCAGCGTATTTCAGGCCAGTGGCCCGACACTCTAACCACTGACCCACAGTCGCCTACTATTAATATTATTATTAATTTTAAATTCAGGAAAAAAGGTCGATTTTAAAAATTCGAAGTCAAAATTAAATAAAATTTAACTTATTATTTTGCCGCAACGTTTACACTCGCTAGTGTCATCATCAAGATATATTATCACTGAACACAAAGTTTTGGATGTAATTGCATTATATAAATATACAGGGAAGTTCTTTCATTGACGTTTTTTAAATCCTGAAGAAGGGACGATTCTTATCGAATTGTCGAATTTTTTAGGAGAATGAAATTGATATGCAAAAAAATTATTTTTATTAATTTAATTAATTAAATTGCTTAATTTTAAAATATAATAATTTTTGTAATGAGCTATAAGTGGGATATAAAATTACAAAACCAATTAATTATTAAAAGGAAATTAAATAAAATGTAATAATTTAATTAAACAAAAACCACCTGTGAATAATTATTTGAATTAACAAAAAACCCAACAAATTAAAGTTAGCCGAAGATGAGACCCTTGGCAGATCGAATTATTAACCCCCCCCCCCCCCCCCAATCTAATGATTTTGATGATCTCATCTTCAGAATAAAACAAGGTTTTACTTTAAGCCATTTCCTTGTTAAAAAAAAATGAAATATTTCCCTAATAATAAGAAGGAAAAAAACACAAAAAAACTACCAATACAATTATTGTAATTGAGATTAAATTTCCTAATAGAAAATACATATCCCCGAGTGTTAGGAATAATCTTGTAAGCATGTAAATTATAAAATTTTTGTCCAATAAACACTTCTTAAAAAAAAAGGTTTCATCTTCGGCTAACTTTAATTTGATGGGTATTTTGTTAATTCAAATAATTCTTCACAAGTGGTTTTATTTAATTAAATTAATCCATTTTTGTAATTTCCTTTTAATAATATTTGGTTTTTTAATTTTAAATCCCACAAACAGATAATTACAAATATTATTATATATTAAAAGTGGGCAATTTAATTAATTAGATATAGCTGGTTCAATAAATTGTTATTTAATTAAAAAATAATTTAAGGTATTGAAGATGACTGGTAGAACAGCATCAAGCTGAATTGATCGAAAGGCTTCCCAAAGATAAAGAAAAACACTTAATTCCCAATAAATTGAATTGAATTTTTAAAGTTTCGATTATTATTGGCAACCATTGCTAAGGACATTGAGGAATCGACTTTATATCAAGTCTCACTTTTGGGAAAATAATATTTTGATAGGTTTTTTAATGAAACTAATTATTAACAGATGTTTGAATCAAAATAAAAACAAGTGGTTGATTAAATAAAAAACAAACAAATTACAGATCGAAAGATCGGTCCTCCAGCTACTTAAGCCAGAAGCAAAGATTTTTTCATTTGTTAACCGACTTCAAAAAAGGAGAAAGTTCTCTATTCGACTGAATTTTTTTTTTTTTTTTTTTGTCTATGTTACCTCATATATCCGCCAATTGTGAACTGATTTTGAATTTTTTTTGCATTGGGTTCAGTCTAGCTTCCGATTGGTCCCATTTTTTTTTCATTGGTATTAGACCTTTTTTGTTAGATTTGTTCAGGCCTTACTTCTTTGTTTGTGAACCGATTTCGATGATTCTTTTTTTATTGGAAAGTGGGTATTTTAGGGATGGTGCCATATTATTTTGGTCAAGTTCTGATGATATGATCACTATTAATAACATCACTAAAAAGAGAAAATTAAAATAATTTTTAAGAAAAAAATAAAACCGACTTCAAAAATTATACAAAATATTATACGAAAGAGGGACAAATATAGCCTACATGTGGGTACCAATACATGTTGGAATAAGCGGCAATGAATCAGTGGATGTCCTCGCTAAACATGGGGCCTTAAAAGAAGGCATTAACTTTAACTCATATATATACAAGGATATCCAAACATTAATTAAATCAAATATAATAGAAAATTGGAAAAACCAATGGCAACAAACTAGTAATAGCAAATTGAGGAAATATTTGCCACAAATAACAGGTCTCCAAAAATCAAATCTGTCTAGAAGAGAACAGGTGATTCTTTCTCGTCTAAGAATCGGACATTGTTATCTAACACATGGACACATTCTTCGGGGAGAAAATCCGCCCTGGTGCATCCCCTGTGATCGGTTGGTCAATGTAACTCACATACTGTTTGAATGTCCTTTGTATAGAGATCAGCGAGTTGAGAATGACATTTTGTCGAGGGATATCTTTGAGGGGGAGGATTGTGTGGATAATATAAAAATTATCTCTCAGAGATAAACCTATTAAAAATACAAATTAATTTAGAATTCCGCGGAGTAAACTCGCGAGCAAATCCACTCAACGGAATTTTTAACAAATTATAAGTAAATTTGTTTTTCTAGTATATTTATACAAATATAGAAAATTATCAAATTAATTAAATTAATCTTAAGAAATTCAAAGAGAAATTCAAAGATGTTTTTATAAATCGAAATTTGTATCATCTCTCTATGTAAGAATAGACTTGTAAAAGGCGTCTGAATCGAGAGAGTAATATATAAGAACTTGAGATGCCATGTCCCTCTGGGTGGTCCGTGGTGGGGTATCATGCGGGCTATACGCGGATTGATACCGGGTAACACCTAGATGGACCATATCTTTTTTCGCTCTCTTGGTTCAGGATGGAGAATCAGCTGGACCTCAATGGTTCTTATAAAACGGTAGTCTCGCTAAGTATTCTCTAAATTTCGCTTTATAAAAACATCTTTGAATTTCTCTTTGAATTTATTAAGATTAATTTAATTAATCTATTAAAATCACATTTAAAGGGTGCTTGTATGGGGCTTTCATACGTACTTATATTCTATTCTGATTTTTTTTCTTTTTTTCTTCTCTTATTTATTTACCTGTTTATCTATTAGCTATGTAATAATTTAATAATCTTAAGCTGTATAACTAAAACAATCATAGTATCATAGTGGGTGGCATCAATGGCCTCGTAGCCGACACGCCAATAATAATTAAAAATAATAATAATAATAATAAAAATTAAATCGCAACAAATAAAATACACTAAAAGGTATAAAATATATTATTAACTTATTTAGTTACAGCTAAACGACGAAATATATAAAATGAAATTACTTTTGCCAAACAAAACTCTACCTATAAGCGAGCGTACCCACCAAACGTACTAAGTAAGATCCGTCTAGTGCGATTCATAAAAGGTATATGTTTGGCACCGACTTCAAGAAGTAATTTCATGTCAATATTTCATCGTTTTAGTTGTAACTACAATAAGATAATAATTATTTTATACCTTCTTAGTGTATTTTATTTGTTGCATTTAATTTTTTGAAGTCGGTTTTTATTTTTTCTTAAAAATTATTTTTGATCTAAAGAAAAGCAATTTTTAAGAATTTTTGATGAACAAAAATTAGCTGCCTAGGAATTCCTAACCAATTCATGTCGTTTGCCTTGCATCAAAGTGGTATTGATTTTATTAAAGCCACAAGGACACAAAATAGTTGCAATTATTTTCATCTTATTTCTGAAAAGATTTTACCAGCCTTCAGGGTATAATTATGATTTTGCTGATATAGACAGAATTTGTTCAATACTAGACGTCGTCTTTGCCAGTCGTATCAATTTATTTCCAAGCCAAGGACAGAGCATTTTGTGCCCAAAGGCAAGTTTTAATCGCGTCTCAGTCATCAGTTTCAAGTTTTCAGTAAAAAGTAGAGTAGGTAACTAAATTTTAAAAATTTTGTTTTAATTTTTAATTTATTATCCTTTAATGAACTCTGTAATTATTTCAAATTAGAAGTAATAAAACCAAATTTTGTTTACTAAGAAATCCAAATTAAAAATGGCGACAGAGGACTGACTGACTAAACGGGAATGGCCTCTTGCGTTATATAAGTCCAGGCAAATTACGATTTTAACAGAAAATAATTCCCGGTAAAGATTTTATTGCTGGAATACCTTTATTGGTACTCCAATATTACTACCTTAAGTTTTCCCCCAAATCTGTGTTGTGGAAATTTTTCTACGCGCCTCAAAATGAGAAAATTTCGGAGTTTTTTTTAGCTTTTCATGAATAACTCTAAAACGGCTTATCAAATCAAAAAGATATCTATTAGATAAATTAAAGCTCTTTAAATTTGCTTTTTGGACAGCATTCCCTGATTGAAAAGTCACTAACCGCCAGTGATATATAGATATCTAAAAAGAAAAATCAATTATTGATTGTATAATAAAAATTAAAAAAATACAAATCTTTAAAAAACAATCAAAAAAAAACGTTTTTTTTTTTTATTAAATATATTAAATTTATTTATTTATTAAATTTTAGAGGAAACAAGTTTTTTCTTTTTTGCATAAAATTTTCCATCAAAAAAGGGAGAAATTCTCCCTAAACCTTTGGTTTTTAATAAAGGTGTTTTTTGTTTGTTTTTTAAAGATTTGTATTTTTTAATTTTTAATATAGATATATTTATTATTCAAGAAAACCCAAAAATACTTGTACATTTTTTATAAAACAAAATATTAAAACAGCCTTTAAAAGAGATCTACTTACCACCCTGTATTATATATTACTAACTGCAAGGCACGCCCTCTGAACCCCAGCCCTCGAACCCCTCCCTCACCCCCACTCTCACCCACCACACCCCCGAAACCCATCCAGCACCCCCGTACCATGCCCAACCCCCGCCCCGCACCCATACAAAATTTGGTTGAGTTTGCTCCAAGGGCAAGAATTTATATTTTTTCACCCTCCCCCCCTTTTTGGGGAAATTTTTTTAAACAAAAGTTGTCAGAAATCACATCCCCTACAACTTTGTTTATTATAAAAATTTGCCGTAGGCTTAATAGTTTAGGAGTTATTTGATAATTTTCATTCGTGCGCCCCCCCCAAACCCCCTTCCGGGGTCAAAATATCAAAACCTTATATAGCTAAAAACGTAAGTTAGAAGACATCTGATCCAAATATGAAATTTCATAATAATCCCTTAAGCCGTTTTTACGTGAATCGTGAGCAACTTTTCGGAAACCACTGAAACAGACATACATACAGACAGACAGGAAATTTGTTGAGGGGTTTTCGTTCATAACTTTGCTTGAAACGTGTGCACCCAAAATTTGGCGTGATTTGGACCAATGTACAGACAAAACCTTAATTTTAAATAGATTCACAAAAAAAACAAAAATACTTATATATTTCTTAAAATAAGTTAAAATATTCTAAAAATCCTTTAAAAGACCTAATTTCCTCCTGTACATGTGTGTATATATGTATATATTATATATACGATACACCGCGGGTTGTGCCTTTTTGGTGCAACTTCTTCTTGTATCAATTTCATTATAAAGAAAAAAAAATTTAAATTTTCTCAAAAATGAGTTAAAAATTTTTACTCACCTTATAAGACACTTTTTAGACACCCTGTAGTTTTGTCTGGATAATTAGGGATGATCTGGTACGCGTCTTACCCTCCGCTGATTTCTATTTTCACTTTATTTATTATATTTCTTTGCAAAAACAAATATTAGAATAATCATTTTCCCGGAATTCGATAAAGGCATAAAGTCGACCAATTTATCAAAAATATATTTTAGTATAAAACGAGCCTTCCTCATGGCAAGTGCGATTCTTTCTTGTGTATTATAAAAGAATATTCGATGTTTTCCACGACATCTAGCCTGAAATAGAGTAAGTAAATGTATTCTAACCTTTTATTAAGTATTGTTGACTCTATGTTACGTCATAATATTCTAATTACTTTACAAATTAACTAAAAAATTGGGGGGGGGGGGTCGGTAGGCTAGGCGGTAGCGTGACAACGAGCTAACCAGGGGACCCGGGTTCGAATCCGACTCGAGGCAGCCAGCTAAAATCTGACCCCCGGGGGTAGAGACAAATTTTAAAAATATAGCTAGTATCGTAATTGGGCTTATAGCTAGAAAGGCCGAAAAGCCAAAAAAAAAAAAAAAAAAAACTAAAAAATTGAATGAAAGTATCTTCAAAACTCGGTACACTTTTCGGTTAGTCCTCTGTTATTATTAAATTAAAATAAAATTAGCTATTAAAATTTCACTTTTTAATTTAATCAACTTAAAATATATCTTATTATATTAAACGATACATGTTAATAGACGAGCACTCTGTACTGGGAGATTAAATATATAACATCTGAGATTTCAAATTCACTTGGTGATCCATCCGAATGTCTAGCGGGCTATACGCAAAATGACGTTGGATTGTAGCTAAGTGGATCACATCTTTTTTTCTCTCTTGGTCCAGACTTAAGGTAGTTCTTCCGCCAAATGCGTATTCTTAGGATTTTTCTGAAATTTAGATATATTATTATTTAAATACTTCTGCATCGATTGGTGTCAAAACGAAATTTATGAACAATACAGTTTTGGAGATATTTAATTTCAAAAATCGAGTTTTTCGGGCTCTTTAGCATTGCAGTATACGGAATATCGGAAAATTTACATACATATTTAAATATAATTAAGAAACAGTTTTTACCATTTTTATAAAAAACTAAACCAACATTAAAAAATAACCAATACATATTTTAAGACAATTTTGATTCATAGTTACAACACAGTTTCTGAGATAATAAGGAATAAATAATGAAAAATGTATAAAAAAAAATTTCACTAAAAACATTTTGGCAACAGCGCATTTAATTAACCAGCAAAAGATGCATGCGCTAGATTTTTTCAAAATTATAATTTTAATAAGGTGTAACGTAGGCGTTGATTACGTTTGTTAAAAAATAACAAAACGATTTTTATAGAAATTTAAAATGTATTTTATCTGTCATTTTAATATAAAAATACTAATTAATAAAGTAAAGGGTGTGTAGTTTCACATTGAATGAAATAAAACTCAAAGAGGTTTATACAAACTAAATATATTTCGGATTATTAGTCCATCATCAGGAGTTTACAAGTTAACTCGTAAACTCCTGATGATGGACTAATTATCCGAAATATATTGAGTTTGTATAAACCTCTTTGAGTTTTATTTCATTCACTGTGAAACTACACACCCTTTACCCTATTAACTAACATCATGTTTCACCTAAAACCTACACCACTTTCCATAAGTAAAATCCTCTCTCAGTGTTTAAGATGATAGAAAAGTAATAATAAATAATCAAAGCTCACCTAAAAATGAACAAAATTCAATTTTTTAAGCCTCTTCCGGTTTCTGCATTGCGGGCTTAAACATGTAGATTTCGGTTTATTTACTTTTTCAACAATACAAATAAAAAAATCAATAAACTATTGTAAGCAAAACAAATGATCTATTTATAAATAAATAAATAATATTTTAATAGGTTAAAGTGCTATTAATAGGTTTTTTTAATTAGTGGTTTAAATATATTTTAATTGTAATAAATACTTACTTTTTTTTTACTTTATACTGGATCTGCTTCGCGGTGGTGTAACTCAGTGTAACTCTCTTTGTCTTAAATTGGCTATCGTTAATTTACTGATTTTAATTTTTATGTATAGATATTATCAAACAAAAGAATATTAAAAAAAAAAAAAAATAAATAAAATAATGAATAATAAAATAATAATTAAAAATACTAAAGGGGTTGAATGGATTTTAGGAATGGTAGGTGAGGGATTTAACTATTAAAGGTGATGAATTAAATTTTTTTAAGTTTTACTCGAAAGAATGATAGAACCAGAGATTAGAGTTAAAACTGAGTTTTAAGCTATAAACTCCTGATGATGGACTAATAATCCGAAATATATTGAGTTTGTATAAACCTATTTGAGTTTTATTTCATTCAATGTGAAACTACACACCCTTTACTTTATTAATTAGTATCATGTTTCACCTAAAACCTACACCACTTTCCCTAAGTAAAAAAAAAAAAAAAATATTCAATCTCTTACAATGGTCCAAATTTGTCAACAGACGGGATTGGCTAGAATTGGTACATAAACAGCAAAAAGTTTTGGACTTATGAACTATGAATCCTTATTGTCTGTTCTATATACTCTAGAATTAACTTTTTGCTAGTATTGTCGCGGAACAACTACCTTAAGACTCCGCAGACTCCAATAGCGTAATCCGCAGTAGTCTCGCGATAAATATCTTTTTCAAATAAGCGCGGTCAAAAACAATTCTCATTGATATAGCAATTATTCTTTGTTAAATTATAATTAAAATTTTTGAGCATCTTTTTTTGAAAATAGTTGGAAATTTTTCAAAAAATCAGCTCGGGTTCAGATTTAACAAGTATTTTAAAAGAGAAAGAATTCAATTAATCTTTTTCGGACAAATTCTGAGATTTTAGTAGAAATATTATTAAATTGCGATATCAGAGTGGTTTCATCCCCTCAGGAGTCGAACCTGAGAACTAACCGGGCAGTCAGCTCACATCCTCGAGACAAAAACCTCTCTCTGTTGTTATATTAATTAGAAAAATTATAAAAATTTATTTAAGAACAATTCTTGTATATATGTTGAAGTAAAAAACCGTTTTTAGTAAGAACGCGTTCTTAGTAGATAAAACACGTTTCGCTGAATACCTTTATGGCAACTATGATGTTGTAAGTTTGATTCAAAGTTCTAGAATCTTCATTTTGACCTTCCGCCTCATTTCGTCTGTTTATTTACCAAATTTTTTAAACGAAAATGTCAAAAATTAGAAGAAAAGTTAGAGGATGTAATTTTTGACATTTTCGTTTAAAAAAATTTGAAAATAAACACACACGATATGAGGCGGAAGATCAAAAATGAAGGTTCTAGACCTTTTAACCAAACTCAACTATGATCAGTAAGCTCTAGTTGCCACAAAGATATTCAGTGAAACGCGTTTTAACTAGTCAGAACCCGTTCTTACTAAAAAACGGATTTTTACTGAAACATATACAAAATTTTGTTGAATTTGGTCCAAGGGTCAAGATTTTTATTTTTTAACCCTCCCCCTTCCAATTTTGGTCCCAGAAAAATATAATAATCTTTTCAATATTATATAAGTTAATTTTTCTTGTTTTTTTTTTAGTTTGAAAATCTTATAATTTTTCTCATTAATATATCAACGAATAATTGATACGTCATCGAGAATTATTTTGACCGCGCTGATTTGAAAAATATATTTTTTATCTCGCGAGACTACTGCGGATTACGCTATTGGAGTCTGCGGAGTCTTAAGTCTGGACCAAGAGAAAAAGATGTGATCCACTTAGCTACAATCCAACGACATTTCGCGTATAGGCCGCTAGACATTCGGATGGATCGTCATTCGGAGATCGAATATATAACATCTGAGATTTCAAATTCACTTGGGGATCCATCCGAATGTCTAGCGGGCTATACGCGAAATGACGTTGGATTGTAGCTAAGTGGATCACATCTTTTTCTCTCTTGATCCAGACTTAAGACTCAGCAGACTCCAATAGCGTAATCCGCAGTAGTCTCGCGAGATAAAAATATCTTTTTCAAATCAGCGCGGTCAAAATAATTCTCGTTGACGTATCAATTATTCTTTGATATATTAATGAGATAAATTATAAAATTTATTTAATATCATTATTTCAAGTTAGAAATATATAAGTTCAGATATTATTTTCACTCAATATTTGACAAAAATTCCCTATATTAGATTCGCGATTGAATCAAATGTAGAAAACATTCGGTTTCTTATAATTTTAATTTAAAGCCCAACTCTCCCTTTAATTTTGGGTCCGATTTCAAACAAAATTTAATCAGCTCTTAATCTCAATGCACCAAAAATAAATGTAAAATTTTCGTTTTGATATTCACACTAGTTTTTGAGCTAGTGCGCCCACAAAAATTTAGTAACGTACTAACAGACATTTTGACAAAACAGTTATTATCTCGAAAAATATAATTTTTCGATGTTCACTTATTGGAGCTTTTTTGTAGACCGATACGCCATGGTTTAGCTCAATTTTTTTAATCAAATTAATTTCAGCCGTTTTTGAGATATTTCGAAAAAACGCAAAAAAAGACACTTTTTCATGCACGATTACTATACTTGACTATACCCTGGATGG
This sequence comes from Forficula auricularia, assembly GCA_024734495.1. Classification (NCBI taxonomy): domain Eukaryota; kingdom Metazoa; phylum Arthropoda; class Insecta; order Dermaptera; family Forficulidae; genus Forficula; species Forficula auricularia. Next base: position 1,791,519 of record JALMQS010000084.1, read on the forward strand.
TAAAGTAAAAATACACGTTTTTTAAGGCTTTATCATAATGAATACTTTAATTGAAGCCTCGCTATTTAGACCCAAGAGACAAAAAACATAGTCTTTTAAAAAATTTATAATTTAATTAACAGGAATAGCAGGGAATTGGACAAAAATTAAAAACAGAGTTTTTATTGAATGGGCCAGACGTTTCGTCGATTAATTTCGACTTTCTCAGTGGCTCATTCTATCACTCTTTGTCAAAAGACAATTCCACTACGCGACGAAACATCCTTTAATCTTTTTTATTATTTTAACTACAATACATTGTTGTCCGCCTCCGTGTTGTAATGGTCAGAGTAACTGACTGGCAACCCGGAGGTCTCGGGTTCGATTCCCGGCTATACCCAGACATTTTTTCTGTAAGTATAGGGTCTGGTAATAAAAATTAAGTGGAAGATAAATTTAACCGAATTTATCTCGCGGATAATTTACCACTGCTCGAAGCCCCTAAAACCTTAGTAAATTGGATATTGAATTGTATCTAAGTTTCTGAGATTGGCTCGTGATCCCGGCTTCTTTTCCTTCTACTCTGTTCTTTTCACGATGGAGGGGCCAGCCCATACAGGCCTTTAGGGGATCCACATTCTGGTGTATCTCCTTCTTACATCAATATCATTAAAAAAATAAAAAAAAAAAAAAAATTGTTGACTTAGGCCTCAATTGCTCAACAAACTTGAACTTTTTACACTTGAACAATTATAAACTCTATAATTGTTCAAGTGTAAAAAGTTCAAGTTTGTTGAGCAATTGAGGCCTAAGCCAACAATGTATTGTAGTTAAAATAATAAAAAAGATTAAAGGATGTTTCGTCGCGTAGTGGAATTGTCTTTTGACAAAGAGTGATAGAATGAGCCGCTGAAAAAGTCGAAATTAATCGACGAAACGTCTGGCCCATTCAATAAAAACTCTGTTTTTAATTTTTGTCCAATTCCCTGCTATTCCTGTTAATTAATGCTTATTATGGATACGAGTGATTTACCGTTTTATAATTTAATTTACTATTTCTAAATTTAATCTAAATATTTATGAAGCCTTAGTTTTTCCAAATTAACCTTTTCCGCTATCGCTAATTTCCCTCTATTTGCTATCTTAAACAAGCTTATTTTAATTTAAAACTCTCTCTCTCTTTTTTGCTAATCGATAATAAAATTTCATTCACAAATTATTCTACCCCAATTACAATGCTTTTATTTTCCCTAATAAAAATATATTTTATGTTTTTTCCGAAAAAAAAACGGAAATAGCCATGGTGGGTGTGTAAATAACCTTTATTTATTTTATAGCGATGCTATCGTTAAATGCAATTTAATATCACTCATTTGGAGGCCATGGATAAATTACGCGCCCGGGTCCATCCAAAAACCCCCCTCCCCCGCCCCAAGAGAGAGGACAGGCTCCAATTTAACGCCATTGTTTCCGTGGGCAGTTAACGTTAACGTTAATTAGTCCCTGGAAACCATTTGTCTAGCATTAGAAGAAGAAAACTCTCTCTCCCAACCGACATGTGGAAGCCGAACGTTACAAAAATCTCCTCGTAATATAACGAGAACAAATGAGAATGCGTTTTCGCCATTTATATATTCTTAAGCGGGTGTAAAAAAAAGTGGGACTGAAAAACGTCCTAAATGGCAGCCGATTTATCCTCGTTATCAGCCTATAAAACAACGCCTAGTAATAGAGAAAGATCGAAAAAAACTAGTGGGTAATAAATTATATTTTAAAAAAACTAAAACACACTCTTCTAAAAATACAAAATAAAGTAATACTTAATCAAAAAGTGTGGAGCGCAGAAACATGTACTTTTAATTAAGTTCGACAAAGTGCCCCACGCTTTTTGATTAAGTATTACAGTACCTGGAGCCATCGAGCGATAACCCCCCCCCCCTCGCGAAACCGCACACCTCGCCCCCACCACTGCACCCCACTCCGCCCAACCCCCGGATCCCCCACAACTTCACCCCACCTCCTACACCTCCCACATCCAGCCCACCCCGCAACCAGTTTTTGCATTTCTAGCTTTCTAATGGTCTACATATTATGTATATTTGTTTACTCGTACACCAATTTGCCCACATTCGTTCATATTGATAAACATTATAAAAAAATAATTAGGAAAATAATAATAAACAAAAATAATCGTATAGGATCTGAAATAAAAATATAAAATTAAATAAGATTTGTTTCCAAGTTATATAAAAAAAAGCCACTTCAACCACTTTATTTGTAAACACACCTGTAATGTTATTATTTAGAGACCTTTTAATTAAAAACAAACAAAAATTTTTTTTTATAAATTTATTAAACCAATTTTTTACATTAATTAATGTATACATTGTATTTTAGCTTTAGATTATTCTCCACCATCGGGGGCAATCTCTCTATCAAACAAAAATTTTTTTTTTTTTTTTTTTTTTAAATTTTATTAAACCAATTATTTTACATTAATTAATGTATACCTTGTATTTTAGCTTCGATTTCGGAGATTGCTTCTCCACCATCGAGTGTCCTTATTAATCTTTAGTCCTTGTTTTTAATAAGAGGAAAAATCTAATTAGATAAAAAACCTCTTTTCCGATAATTATTTCAATTCCATTATTCCCCAATCAAATCGATTGGTATCTCCCTCCATTTTTTTCAACAAAAAAATTCCTAATTTTAATATAATATATTAAAATTTTCTATAACCTATTAGTGGGTTTTAAAATTAAAAAACCAATTAAAAATAAAAGATAATTGAAAAAAATGTAAACAAACTTATTTATTGAGATTTTCATCTATCAATAATTACTTTAATTAAGAAAATATCAATTAAGATTAAATTTGTCGAGGTTCAGATCTAGCCAGATCGCTTTCTCATCCTCAAAACTTGTTAATAGAATTTGTTTCATCAAAATAGGTAGAGCCGTTTTCAAAATAGAACCAAGATACAAATATATATATTTAAATAAATATACAATTTTTGCTCGTTTAATAAGAGTAGATTATTTTGTACTTTTTAGAAGCGTGTTTTTTTAGTTTTTTAAAATATAATTTATTTTTTTTACTTTTTAGTCTTAATTATTTTTATAAAGAAAAGTTTGCGGAATTTAACAAAATAAAAGTCACATTGATATATACATAGATGGCTGATTCTCAAAAAAAAAATCGAAATTGATGTCCTTGTTGATTCCTGTGAAATGGGATCCTAAGTTTCTTTACAAAGAATTTTTTATGAAACTACATCCCAAGGCGTACCAAATAATAAAACATATTTATCTTTTTTATATTAAATAAAAAATATACCCTAAAAATCATTCCCTCACTGTATCCCAACCGCCAAATTCACATAGATTCAAAGACCTAATTCGAAAAGTTTATTATAACTATTTACTATCTTATTATTTATTCATATATATATAATAGTACTCTCTTTACATAAATGTGTATTTAGTATAAACACGACAAACGGAAAGTCCAAAAATAAATTTTTAAATTCGTCCTCAAAAAACGGATCATTCCTTCACCCTTGAGGAAAAGTAGGATTAAAACATAATTTGATATTATATAGTGAATGCCTCCTTATTGTTTTTAGAAGTTCGCTCGGCTATGAGTGATAAGATTTAGTGTTAAAACTATTAAAAATAATTTTTTTTCCAAGTTTACATTTTGGACCGTCATTCCCTCACCCCATGTTTTAAAAAGTAAGCGTTTATTTATGAATTAATAAAGTAAAGGGTGTGTAGTTTCACAGTGAATTCACACATATTCACTGTGAAATTACACACCCTTTACTTTATTAATTAATATCATGTTTCACCTAAAACCTACACCACTTTCCCTAAGTAAAATCGTTTATTTATGTTTCATCATCATTTATGGGTGTTTCTGATATTAATAAAGTATCGTACTTTGGGAAATTATAAGGTTATTTTTTATACTTTTGTGCAATAATGTTTCGTTTCGTCATTCCCCCATCGTCATTCCCTCACCTCCCTCATACAAATTGTTGGTGTTGGTTTTCTAAGCCAGTAAACCAGTAAAAGAACAAAGTTTATGTTCAATGTTGTCTCTCACTATTTATCATATTTTTTCCGGGTATCACATATTTTTTTGAACTATTCGGAACCCATAACTATATGGACCCCCTCTCCCCCTTTAAACTTAAAAAAGTTGATGACCACTAAAACGTTTTAGAGAATTAGCCCATGTACTATCAAATTTACAAAAAAAATTCCATAATAATTAAAAAAAATTTCAATCAAATTATTGAAATCATTTTTCGTTTTTTTTTTTTGACAATCAGCCAGATACATACATACATACATACATACATACATACATACAGGTGAAGCTAATATAAAGCGTGTAAAAAAAGACACTCGGCTAGGCAGGCGCCTTACTTGGCAATCATATCTCCATATCCAGAAAAAAGAAACAGCAGGAGTAGGAGGATTTCCAGAATAACGCAAAATTGAATCTTTATGGAAGTGAGCGCAGAGTGGGTGAAATTTACAGGACAAGGTATAAGTAGATAAATAAATAAATAGCTTGACATGGCAAAAATCTGATTGGAATCGATTTAGTAGAGAGAGTGACGACTCACCTACCCTCAGGCACATCAGAGTTTATTTATTTATTTACTTACTTCTTCTTTTATTGACAATAAAAAAATATTTATGTTCTTTGGGTAGTTTAATTAAAAAAACTGACAAATGACAGTATATAAAGTAAAACTATCTTCATATATTGCGAAAAAGTTTTTTTAAATTTCTATTTCGTAATCATAATCCACACATATAATATAGTAATTTTTTTTATGATATTGATGTGAGAAGGAGATACACCAGAAGGTGGATCCCCTAAAGGCCTGTATGGGCTGGTCCCTCCATCGTGAAAAGAACAGAGTAGAAGGAAAAGAAGCCGGGATCACAAGCCAATCTCAGAAACTTAGATACAATTCAATATCAAATTTACTAAGGTTTTAGGGGCTTCGAGCAGTGGTAAATTCTCGCGCGATAAATTCGGTTAAATTTATCTCCCACTTAAATTAAAGAAGAACTAAAATAAACTTGTAGATTTAGCTTTATTTACTTTTTCAACAATACAAATAAATAATCAATAAAATATTGTAAACAAAACAAATTAAATATTTAATTAATTAGATTTAATTATGCTTCGTGTAACAAATGAAACGGAGTAAAAAAAATTATATTTACAAACGCTTAAATACAGGATGGGGCATAAAGTTCTCCCACATTTTGAAAGGGAATAAAAAATTAAAAAATTTAACTAGAAAAAAAAAACTGAAAATATTTTTTTTGAAAAGAACATAAAATATATATATTTTTTTTAATGTGTTTTAAACATTATCAGACAAAAAAAGGGGAGGGTCAAAAATGAAAATTCTAGCCTTTTCGACCAAACTCAAACCAAATTTTGTATACCTACATATTCTGTGGATCCATAGAAGGCTAGAAATGCAAAAACTAACCACCCAAAATGGGGGAGGTAAAAAATGAAAATTATTTCAATTTTACCAAATTTTCGGCTAGAATTTTCATTTTTAACTCTCCCCCCCATTTTGGGTGGTTAGTTTTTGCATTTCTAGTCTTCTGGGGAGTCAACAGAATATGTTTACAAAATTTGGTCCAAAGGGCTAGAATTTTCATTTTTGACCCCCCCCCCCCCCTTTTTTTTTCTGATATAATGTTTAAAACAGATTAGAAAAAAAAATTATGTTCTTTTCAAAAATATATACAGTTTTTTTCTAGTTAAATTATTTCATTTTTTTATACCTCTTCAAAATGTGGTAGATCTTTTTGCCCCACCCTGTATATTTGAAGGAATGGTATGAATGGAATTAAACGATAAAGTAAGCTATAGATATCAAGTGTAAAATATGGACTAAAATGTTTCAAAAATGTTAACGAAAAAACTCGAGGGGGGTTGGCTAGTTTTATTTAACAGACGATTGTATTGCTTTATTTTTTTTTATATTAAAAATATTTTCTTATTATAAAAAACTAATAGAGAAATCATTAACAAAGGATCTCAAAAAAATTAAAATTTGATTGTAGTTTTGAATAATTTTTGTTTACAAACAACTATTTTTCTAAATTACTTACCTTCAGTAAAATTATGTCTACGGTCACTTGAAGTTGATTTAAATAAAATTTATACAATGAAAAATATGTAGATGTTTGCAATATATTATTTTGTAGACAACGATTTTAAGTTTTTCTTCGAAAGTTTCAAGATTAGACAACATATTTTAAAATATTATTAAAACTAATTGTTTTATTAAAATTACATATTCATTAGATATACAAAACGTAAGTGAAAATCAAAATACATACAACTCCTAATTTTAAAGTAGCCCACCATTTCAAAAGTTTTCATTTTATTGCAAGGATATAATTTAGAAAGAAAGAAATATTCGGTAACCTCTCCTTATTAAGGATAAGGTAGAATTTTTTTAATATTAACATTATAAATTTGATATTTTATGGGTTAGTTAACATTTTTTTTTTATAACTCTGGGGACAAAATCAAAAAACTATAAAATTTATTTAAAAACAAGCACTCGGATACTTAAATCATTGATTTATTATTCATAAAAATAAATAAATAAAAATTAATTTGGAATTTCCACACAATCTCGTGTTTCTCCAAATGTTACTAGGTAGGTAGGTATGTCAATCAAAAAGTAAATTAATCTAAGTAGTTCGCAAAGAAAGCTCTTTCTTTTTAACCGACTTCAAAAAAAGGAGGAGGTTCTCTATTCGACTGATTTGTAACCGACTTCAAAAAAGGAGGAGGTTCTCTATTCGATTGAATTTTTTTTTTTTTTTTTTTTTTGTGCCTATGTTACCTCATATCTCCGCCAATTGTCAACCGATTTTGAAAATTTTTTTTGCATTGGGTCCAGTCTAGCTTCCGATTGGTCCCATTTTTTTTTCGTTTTTTTTTCATAGGTATTAGACCTTTTTTATTAGGTTTGTTTAGACCGAACCTCTTTGTTTATGAACCGATTTCGATGGTTCTTTTTTTATCCGAAAGGGGTGTTTTGGGGATGGTGTCATATTAATTTGGTCAAGTTCTGATGATATGATCACTATTAATAACATCACTAAAAAGAGAAAAATAAAAATTTTTTAAGAAAAAATAAAAACCGACTTCAAAAAATTAAATGCAACAAATAAAATACACTAAAAGGTATAAAATAATTATTATCTTATTTAGTTACAACTAAACGACTAAATATTAACACGAAATTACTTTTTGAATTCCGTACCAAACAAACTATACCTATAAGCGAGCATATCCTCCAAACGTACTAAGTAAGATCCGTCGAGTGCGATTCATAAAAGGTATATGTTTGGCACCGACTTCAAAAAGTAATTTCGTGTTAATATTTCGTCGTTTAGTTGTAACTAAATAAGATAATAATTATTTTATACCTTTTTAGTGTATTTTATTTGTTGCATTTAATTTTTTGAAGTCGGTTTTTATTTTTTTCTTAAAAATTTTTATGATCCTTCGATGTCGGCTCTTCCTATCATTGCGAAGCAGAATTCGCCAAGCGTCGGATTGTTCACCCGCCTATAGGGAACGTGAGCTGGGTTTAGACCGTCGTGAGACAGGTTAGTTTTACCCTACTGATGACATGTTTTTGCGATAGTAATCCTGCTCAGTACGAGAGGAACCGCAGGTTTGGACATTTGGTTCACGCACTCGGTCGATCGGCCGTTGGTGCAAAGCTACCATCCGTGGGATTAAGCCTGAACGCCTCTAAGGCCGAATCCCTTCTAGACAATTTGTATTGAGCAATAATAAAACTCGGGAGACCCGTTGTGTCGAAAGGCACTATAACTATGTAACTTTCTTAGATGAATACGTTCAATCGTGTTTATCGTATTAGCCTTTTTTGCCGTTACTTGTAAACTATGTTATAGACGAAATTCTTTTCGATTCTATAATTTTACTTGAAGCGGTCAACTATGGGTATATATTCGATGTCGGGACTCAGGAATCGTTTGTAAACGACTCAAATACCAGGCGGGGAGTTGTAATCGGCAGAGCAGTTGCCATGCTGCGATCTGTTGAGACTCATCCCTGAAGCTTGGTGGATTCGTCTTGTCAGCTAGACGAGATCATTCCACATACATACACCTTTTAAAAGGAAGGAAAGACGCCCCCCCCCTAGTTACGTCCCTGTCTATAAGTCTATGATATTCTACCTACAATACGGAAACCATATATTTCAAAAATATTATCAAATCAAAAACATTATTTCACAAAACGTTGATAAATCTATTCAAGAGAAAAAAAATTCAATAGTATATCAAATATACCTACCGGGTGAGTTTTTTATCTTGAGATAATCTTATAACTCAAAAACAGTGCTCGAAATGAAAAAAAGTTTCAAATAAAAGTTTATTTATATCGTGGGGGAAACTAAACTACGGTATTGTTTGTCGACCTAGAACAAGTTTTTAAGAGTATTTTAATGTAAGTTTTGTTTTGTTTTTTAAATGGAACCCTATATGTTTCTGTACATATTCTGAATCTACAAAAGAAACTGAACAACATTTATTAGAACTATTTTTTTATACGACATCAAATAAACAAAAATATTAAATCAATTAGATCACAAAAAATTATATTAATTATTTTTAACAATCATTCAAATTAATTATTAAATAATAATGATCAAATAATTAATTATTAAATTAATAATTTAATAATAATTAATAATTTTGCGACTCTGTTCTGAGACATTCCAGAGTATATTACAACTTAATTGAAAAGTTTTTGTTTTGCCGAGAGTAGCAGAGTTGTTGATTCACAAAGAGAAACAAAGAGTTTGTCCTCTGCTTGATGCAAATAAACATACACACATATATATATATATATATATATATATTATGTATATATTATGTATACAAGCTGAAGAAATTCTCTACCAGGGTTTCAGCTTTCTAACTCAAAATATTCTCAATAAATAAAAAAAAAAAAAAATTGAAGAAAAATTATTTTATTAATTTATTATTATCTGAAACAAAATTTAAATCTATTAAGTGGATATTGGATGAGGCAGTCCAAAAAAAGAAGATAATTTATTAATTTATACTATCTTTTTATTTTTATTCAAAAACCGACGTTTCGGAGGGTATTCCCTCCTTCTTCAGGGTTTTGAAAAGTCAGTGAAGGAAATCCAATGCGACATTCACCATCTCTGTCTCCTCTTTCAGTGGCAGTAGTAACAATAATAATATATATTGTATTTCATTCTCAGGAGAATTATAATATAGTAAAGATCATCAATCCGAAACGTCGGTTTTTGAATAAAAATAAAAAGATAGTATAAATTATCTTCTTTGCTTTATCCACTTAATTAACTTATCAGTCCGTCTCTAAAAATTACTCCAATCTGTTTAAACGCATTTATTTATTTTTAGATGGATCTGTAGCGGCCCGCTGTCGCTATGGCGACGAGCCTTGAGACACGGCCGCTAGATGGCTCAGTCGGATCGTTGCGACGCTTTTGCATGACTGAAATGTTTTCAGCCATGCTATAATTTGAAGCGACTTGATTTCGACTGAGCAGCGAATCGGATTCGAATGGATTCGGATCTGGAGGGGCCAAAAGCCAACCAGCAGCCCCTCCCCTGCACACACCCATGAGGACACGCAACTAACAACCTTCTGCTCATCAGATTGTTAGGACCCCATCGACTTGGTGGGGGGCGCGGCACAAAGCGCCACACAGCACTCAGCACACGAGCGCCCTAACAATAGATCCATTAAATAAAAAAGATGCCCGGATTCACAAGGATGATACCAAAAATATTTGGCAGGCCGTGAGCAAAGGATTCGATCCTCATGGGGGTCAAGTACCATTTCATCCGAAATAATACAATTTTAAATGAACTAGGGGGCTATTTACATCAAACGCCTCTGCATTATGTGTCAGTAAATGGGAATTTACCAATTGTCCAATATTTAATATCAGTATCAGCAGATATAAATTCAAAAAATGTAAACAATTGTACCCCACTAATGTTAGCCTGTGAAGTGGGCCAAACCAAAATAGTGAAAAATCTATTGTCCAATGGGGCGGAGATAAATACCCAAGATAATCAATTAGATACATCCCTGCATTATGCAGTTCGTGGAGAATATTTGGAAATTGTAAAATTATTAATTGAAAAGGGGCGACAAAACAATAAGAAATAAAAAGGAAATGACTCCACTTGATTTAGCTAAAACGTTTCAATTGGAAAATATTGTGAATTATTTACAACAATAAATAAATAATTTATCCTCTTTAAAATAACATTCCATTTGGGTTTATTTATACCCGGAATATTCATTTTGTTTCTAATCCAATAGAGGCAGAATTCGTTTAGCTAATCAACATAACATTTAATATTTCATTATTCGTGTCCATGATTAATAATTAAAGGAATCGTAGGGAGTTGGACAAGACTTTAAATTAAATTAAATACAAGTTTTTATTAAATATGCCATACGTTTCGTTGCTGTTTTGCAACTTCTTCAGTGGCTCATTTATTAAACTTATTTGTCAGGATTTTTTACTACGAGAAAAAACATTTCAAACAGTATTCTTTTTTCTATCACAATTCATTCAATTCATCAAATAACATAAAATATAAACCTTTTAAACAAGTAGTAATTGTTTTTTGTCAAATTAAGTAAGTTAATTTGGTCAAGTTCTGATGATATGATCACTATTAATAACATCACTAAAAAGAGAAAAATAAAAATTTTTAAGAAAAAATAAAAACCGACTTCAAAAATTAAATGCAACAAATAAAATACACTAAAAGGTATAAAATAATTATTATCTTATTTAGTTACAACTAAACGACGAAATATTAACATGAAATTACTTTTTGAATTCGGTACCAAACAAACTATACCTATAAGCGAGCATATCCTCCAAACGTACTAAGTAAGATCCGTCGAGTGCGATTCATAAAAGGTATATGTTTGGCACCGACTTCAAAAAGTAATTTCGTGTTAATATTTGGTCGTTTAGTTGTAACTAAATAAGATAATAATTATTTTATACCTTTTAGTGTATTTTATTTGTTGCATTTAATTTTTTGAAGTCGGTTTTTATTTTTTTCTTAAAAATTATTTTTATTTTTATTTTATTTTATTTTTTTGTGCCTATGTTACCTCATATCTCCGCCAATTGTGAAACCGATTTTGAAAATTTTTTTTGCATTGGGTCCAGTCTACGTTCCGATTGGTCCCATTTTTTTCAAAGGTATTAGACCTTTTTGTTAGGTTTGTTCAGGACTAACTTCTTTGTTTATAAACCGATTTCGATGGTTCTTTTTTTATCCGAAATGGGGTGTCTTAGGGATGGTGTCATATTAATTTGGTCAAGTTCTGATGATATGATCACTATTAATAACATCACTAAAAAGAGAAAAATAAAAAATAAAACCGACTTCAAAAAATTAAATGCAACAAATAAAATACACTAAAAGGTATAAAATAATTATTATCTTATTTAGTTACAACTGAACGACGAAATATTAACATGAAATTACTCTTTGAAGTCGGTGCCAAACATATACCTTTTATGAATCGCACTCGACGGATCTTACTTAGTACGTTTGGTGGGTACGCTTCGCTTATAGGTATAGTTTGTTTGGTACCGACTTCAAAAAGTAATTTCATGTTAATATTTCGTCGTTTAGTTGTAACTAAATAAGATAATAATTATTTTATACCTTTTAGTGTATTTTATTGTTGCATTTAATTTTTTTGAAGTCGGTTTTATTTTTTTCTTAAAAATTTTAAATCGAAGCAATTTATTTGATGAAAAATAAATTAATACTCAAAGTTTTTAAATAAGAAAATGTAGAAGCATTAAAACGTTTTGATGCAAACTATTATTTGAGTTGATTTTTTCATGTGATATCATTTTTGCGGTTACAAAAATCATCAAAAACTGCCATTTTATTACCATCAGTTATCTGCCAAATTTCATTCTTCTAAATTCTTCCATAGTATATCTATATATTATATAAAATTAAGGTTTTGTCTGTACATTGCTCCAAATCACGACAAATTTTGGTTGCACACGTTTCAAGCAAAGTTATGAACGAAAACACCCTCAACAAAATTCCTGTATGTATGTTTGTCTGTATGTTTCCGTCGTTTCCGAAAAGTTGCTCACGATTCACGTAAAAACGGCTAAAGGGATTATTATGAAATTTCATATTTGCATCAGATGTCTTCTAACTTATGTTTATTAGCTATATAACGTTTTGATATTTTGACCCTAAAAGGGGGTTTGGGGGGGGGGCGCACGTAATTATCAAATAACTTCTAAACTATTAACTCCACGGCACATTTTATTATGAGCAAAGTTGTAGAGGATATGATTTCTGACAACTTTTGTTTAAAAAAATTTCCCCAAAAATGGGTGGGGGAGGGTCAAAATATTTCAAAATTCTTGCTCTTGGACCAAACTCAACCAAATTTTGTATACATAATCTGTGGGTCACTAGAAGAGTAGAAATGAAAAAAGTAACCTCCACAAAATAGGGGGGGGGTCAAAAAATGAAAATTCTTACCCTTAGAGCCAACTTAACCAAATTTTGTATACATAATCTGTGCGTCACTAGAAGGCTAGAAATGCAAAAACTGGGTGCGGGGTGGTATGCTGGTGCGGCGGTGGGGGTTCAGGTGAGGATCCAGAGGCTTAGTGGGGTGTTACGGGTGGGGGTGGGGTGCAATGCGGGGGTGATGGGGCGCGGTGGAATGCGGGGGTGGAGGTCGCAGGGTGGGGTCCGGGGCGGGTGGAGGTGGTGTCCGGGAAATGGTGTGGTGCGGGGTAGGCAGGGTGGAGTGGGGGTTCAGGTTAGGGTCCAGATGGGTATTGGGATGGAGCGGGGGTTGGGTGCGGGGTGGTGGTGTGGGGCTGGAGTTGGGTACGGGCGCGGGGGTGGGGTGTTCGGTGGGGTTCGGGGGTATGAGGGTTTGGTTCGTGGGTTGGGGGTCCAGGGGAGTGCCCTCTGGCTAGCAAGAGGGCCGCTGAAGGCGGGCCTCGCAACTAGTATTAAATAAAAACAATCCCCATAAAAGGCTGTAACTTGGAGGGGAAAAAATTATATGAAAGACATCCCTTAATTTTTGCTGAAAATCACCCTTTAGAATATTTTGCATTAATTTAGAAACATCCTGTAAATAGAATCGGTTTCTCAAAAACGGTTCTAACGATTTCGATTAAATTGAAAACCTATCTTAGCTTTAACAAAAGGAAGCTCTGATTAATTTTTAGTACATATCGGTACAAAAACATTAGAACTTCAATCCAGGACTTTTTTAGTTTTTTCTAAATATCTTTAAAATGGCTTAAGCCATTTTGATCAAATATTGATTGATTTAATATTCTATTTAAGTACCTTGAAGGCCTCAAAAAAAGGTTATATTGAGTTTTTAGTAAAATTACATTTAAATGTACTTTATTTTATAGTAAGCAAGTGTTTTGTTTTAAATTTTTTAAAATCTATTCATTAGATTGATTTAATTTAGATAGCTCATTTAACAATGATTAAGTAAGAATAGATAGATCTACTGGTAAAAAGATAAATTTGAGTTCAAATTTTTTTACTTTTATTGAGATTAGCCATAGCAACTGCGTTGTTATCGCATCAGTTAACTTTGATGAATACTATATGTTATAGAATCGACAATCGAAAATTGAAAATAGCCATCGATTCTCATTTAAATCTTGTGGAATAAGCATTCTACATCACATTTTTAACGTTTCGTTTATTAAAATGAAAGTTTTTGCCGAGGGTAGCAGAATTTTTATATATTGAAGGAGACAATAAAGAGTGTGTCTTCTGCTGGAATTATAATTTTATTTATTTATAACGAGACTATAATTTCGAGGGCTTTGCTCTCTTCATCAGTCTATTACAATGGATTCACAAATTCATAAATTAATTCCTGTGAATCCATTGTAATAGACTGATGAAGAGGGCAAAGCCCTCGAAACTATAGTCTCGTTATAAATAAATAAAATTTATAATTCCAGCAGAAGACACACTCTTTATTGTCTCCTTCAAGTTTCGTTTATTATTGACAACCAGTACTGAAGACATAGAAGAATCGACTTAAAACCAGGTCTCTCTTTGGAAAAAAATATTTTAATAGGTTTTTTAATTAAATAATAAATAAAGGAAAGAAAATTTTTGAAATTTTTTTAGAAACTTGTTAAAATTTAAAATATAAAATACTAGGTAGGTTTCACAAAAATAAAAGATAAGATGCTTGTTTAGCACGACTCTATATATATTTTGGGGTTAAGCCCATCTTCAGGAGTCACAAGGGAAACTAATTATTAACAGGTGGTTGAATAAAAATGAATTATGTGGTTGAATCAAAATAAATCAAATGGTTCATTAAATAAACAATAATTAAAAATAAACAAATTACTAAGCTAAGCTCAGGCCTCCGGGTACTAAGATCAATTTTAGAAATGTTTTAAACATTTTTAAGTAATAATAAATTGACGGGTTCTGTTGTGGCCATCTACTAGTCAAGTACCATACGCTTCTAGTTGAGTTTGGTCCAAGGGCCTAGATTTTAATTTTTTGACCCATTTTGGGCGATTTGTTTTTGAATTTTTAATGTTCTTGAAGCCCACTGATTATGTATACAAAATTAGGTTGAGTTTGCTCAAATGGCCTAGATTTTTATTTTTTGACACCCCCTACCCCTAATTTTGGAGGCAGAAAAATTATATTTTTCGTTATTATAAGTTCATTTTATAGTTATTTCATTTTTCTTGTTTTTATAGATTGAAAATATTATAATTTTAATTTGTAACCCCCCCCCCTAATCGGCTGGTTTCGTCCAATTTTTTAAACAAAATAATTTCAGCCGTTTTTGAGATATTTAAAAAAGAAGCAAAAAAAAAAACCCCACTTTTTTCATGCACGATTAAAATACTTGACCATACCCTTTTTGGTAAAGTAAAATAGACAGATATATTGCTTTTGGAAAATTTATCAAAGTTTTTTGGAAAAATATTTTTATTCATAAGAATTCATTATTCATAAGGATTTTTGCTGGCTTGGTGTGTACTGGATATATTAATTTTTTATTGTTAAGGATAAATAAATTGAATTGCTTCTTTCCAGTAATTTATTTTATTATTCAAATGGTTAATCCAAATATTTCGAGAGCGCTCTCGGCATCTCTTCCTCAGTGGAAACTGTGGGACCACACAATAGGCAAGTCAGTGAGTTATTATTAATTACAGATGTCAAAAGGTACTCACCCACTCCCCCACCAATGTGCCGACCCCATCAGTTTGTACAGAACATTGATAAAAGCTTGATTACACAACACACACATATATATACATACAAATTCGAAATGAGATAACATGCGAGTATATACAATTATTTACAACTCTTTATAATGAAGTTCGAATGAAATTTAAAAAATCAAAAATTAATCAGTGCTCGAGCTGGTCTAAATTTAACATGAACTAATTAATGTTAATGACCAGTCAAGGGAAGGTCAACGACCACAATATTGTCTACGTTTTTTGGCACGCGGAATTAATTAATAAAAAAAGCATAAATGTTTATTTTTTTCATTTCTATTAAAATTTTGTATTCCCTCATTAAAAAGCCCGTGTCTACCTTGTAATTTACTGTGTTTTTCAGGCTTTGTTGGATGAAACACGATTCCTTGAAAAAACGTTTTGTTTTATTTTTTAATTACTGGAAAGAAGCAATTCAATTTATTTATCTTTAACAATAAAAAAATATTATTATTATTTTAAGAGAATTTTTATTTTTAAAAACATAATCGACCTATCATAAAAATTACTTTTTGTATATTTGTTAGTAAATAAGTTCAGTTTACTTCTAGGCAAATTTTATTTTATTTATCTGTTCAAATGATTTAAAAGTGGAATGTAATTATTTTTTCCTCCGTTCTTAACTTTCTTTAGTCTAAAAAAAATATCGAATCCATTAATAGAGCACTCTATTTTCTCCGTCATTATCATTTTACTTACTATTTAATTCTTTTGTTTTATTTTTTAGTACTAGGGTTCGAAAATGAACAAATGTTAAGTGTTCTCGAAAATATCGATTGTTGTTGCTTTTGTTTGAAATAAATCGACTTTGTAGAAAAGGCGAATCAACTCCACCCTCCCCCGAGGGCGTTGTTATTTCTCAAACTTTACAATCACTTTGCCTCTCCCCTTGAGCTTGGAGGTGTTGGAAGGGCCTTAGACAGAGACGCGGATGTATGCAAGTGTGTGAGTGCATGCGGGGTCAAATTACCCGTGAAATTGTCAAGCAACAGCAGCGGGTGCGCAAAGGAAGAGGCTCCATTTGGTAGCAAGGAGGCAATTACAAGGTAATTTGTCGTAGGAGAATGTCCAAATGGCCATGTGCCTAGCCCTGCCACTCATCCTGCACCCTTCATTCACCCTCTTAATACGATGCCACTTGCAGAGCAGCCAGCATACGCTCACTTGGGCCACTTATGACCCCCCCCCCCAATACTCCCACTAAAGAAGTCATTTGAAACAACTTTATATTTCTCCACCTAACCCCTTTAACTTTTAAATTTTTAAGGATTTAGGTGTCAGTTCTAGGTGAAACATTATAAGTAACTTATGAGAAGAATTTTCTAGGTTAGGTTTCACAAAAAGGAAATATTAAAACAAATTTATGTTTATTTGAGTTTGATTCACTCGATATATATTTCGGGTTATTAGCCCATCTTCAGGAGTTCAAATAAAAACTGAATACAAATTTGTAAAAACATTTAACAAGTAAAATTTTGAGAAAGAAGAGTACGTTCAGAAAGTTTCATCAACAACCACAAGTTAAAGTACGTTCAGAAAATACTTTCAATCTTTTTCTTTTTTTTTCTTAAATATAAACAAAATGTTTTTTTTTTATTGATTCATCCCTGGCCTTTTAGCCATCAGATACAGATTTTTACAATTAAAATTGAATTGATAACATAAAAAATGGAATACAAATATAGTACATAAACAATACAATACAAAATAAATTACAATACAAAATACAATACCATACAAAATACACTACAATACAAAATACAATACAATATAAAATACAATACAATGCAAAATACAATACAATATCAAATACAAAACACAACAAAATACAATACAAATACAAATATAAAAATACACATAAATACCGCTCCAGCAATCCATCTACAAGTATTAAGATTTTACACATATAAGTATATACAAACTCGCACATTTCACCTTTTAGATTAATATTTTGGAAAGTTTTATGAATTCCGAAATTAACTTTATTGTTGATTTTGTTGGCGACTCCACCAGCTTTCCAAGTACTGGAGGATCGCGAAAGTTGGGGTTGATTTTGACTCTGAGATTATTTAAGTTTGAAAAATTTGGGCAGAAAAGGATTAAATGTTCAGCAGTAGCCGGGATCGGAGCACATGTACATAATGGGGAAGAAACGTTATAGAATCGTGATAGATCGGCGATTAGAAAGCGTGTGATTAATTCTTAGTCTATTGATATATACAATGTTTTTTCTGTTTTCTTCAGGAAAATCTTTAAACCAAGGTGGGGTCAGTTTGGGTTTCAAGCCAAACAGAAAGGAACCTCTGGTAAGACTAGTATACCCCCAATTACTTTCCCATTCCTTCCTAAACGCCTCTCTAGCCAGCCCCAACGCATCTCTCCAAGGGATGGGTTGGTTTAACAAGGATCCCACCAATGAAGCCCGTTTGGCTAAAAAATCAGCAATTTCATTTCCCTGACTACTAGAATGTCCTTTTGTCCAAGATAGGGTGATCATTTTATTTTTTTTAAAAGCGGTAAAAATGAGTTGGAAAATTTCTAATTCTAATGGACCTATTTTATCATTATGTTTAGTAGCTTTTATAGTCATTAATGCAGATTTGGAATCTGAAATAATATTAATACTGGAAGCAGTCTGCGACAGAGAGTATTTTAATCCTTCCCGTATAGCAAAACAAAATGTTATTATTTAAAATAAAATTAAAACAAAAATAAAACAACATTAAAATAAAAACAAAATACAAACACAAAATATGTAATCGAATTTAGGAGCCGATTTTTAATTTATTAATTTTAGCCAAATTAGAATAAATGATTATATCTTTGTCAAAGTCCAATTGATTATTGAGAATACTGAATTTATGCAGAAGGGCCAATTTAATCTCAGTTGATTCTAGAAGAAGTCTGGGACCACTTCTTTCAAAATGAATTGGGGTAGGATTAGAAGTAGAAGCAGTGTGATTTTTCGAATGTAAATGAAGAGCGAAAGCAGAGGTAGAATCTGAATTAATATCGTTAGATCTGTTAAGGAGTCCTTAGTAGAGATTAAATTGGTGGCCCTTATGAATAAATTCAGTATTCTCAATATAATTGGACTTTGACAAAGATATAATCATTGATTCTAATTTGGCGAAAATTAATAAATTAAAAATCGGCTCCTAAATTCGATTACATATTTTGTGTTTGTATTTTGTTTTTTGTTTTTATTTTAATTTTATTTTAAATAATAACATTTTCTTTATATTTAAGAAAAAAAAAGAAAAAGATTGAAAGTATTTTCTGAACGTACTTTAACTTGTGGTTGTTGATGAAACTTTCTGAACGTACTCTTCTTTCTCAAAATTTTACTTGTTAAATGTTTTTACAAATTTGTATTCAGTTTTTATTTGAACTCCTGAAGATGCGCTAATAACCCGAAATATATATCGAGTGAATCAAACTCAAATAAACATGTAAGTTTCTTCTTAGGTAAATAAAAATCGAATTCTGAAATTGAATTTAGATTTAATAGGTTATGATACATTGTACATTAATATATTACAAATTATATACAAATTATATACAAATTAAATACAGATCAAATATTTGAACAATACCTGAAATTGAATTTAGAATCGATTTTTCAGGTCCTTTATTATTTCTTATTAATAATTATAATTCTTGATTTATTAAGTTACACGTCAGCTGAGATTGATGTCAAGTCATTGGGACTGGTTGGCTGGCTGGCTGGCTTGAGTTTGACGCGCAGTTTTCAAACTTAAATCTCCCTCCGAGACATCAGCTGGCAGTAACTTTCTTTTGTGAAACAATGTTGTTTTCTTCCCTTTTTTTAAATGCTACTTCATAGATGGAATTTGAAATTTTTCGCACAATTCGGAAAGGTCCTCTTCTGATCTTGTCTAGTTTATTTTTGTTTAATTTGCTGCCTGTTTCGACATATACCATTTCATCTTTCTTGAATTCATATTCCTTCCTTCTTTTATCTACTCTGGCTTTATTTTTTGAATTCTTCGATCGAGTTCTTTACTGCTTGCTCTCTGTTCTTCTCCATATTACTTTCCTGTTGGAGACTTCTTGGAATTATCTCGGATTTGTTTCCGAAAAGTAAGTATTCTGGTAAGAATCCTGTAACACTGTGAACAGTATTATTATATTCTTGATACATTCATCTGCTATCACAGACCAATTTCTTCTTTTGTTATCCCCATTTATTTTACATCTTATTCTGTTTACGATTGTTTGATTTGCCCTCTCATTTAAACCGTTCGATTCAGGACAATCAACACAAGTGAATATTAATTTGATATTTTTGTCTTTGAGGTAGTTTTTTAGCTCTTTTGAGTTTATCCCAGCATATTGATCGCCCAATAATGTCTTTATTGAATTTTTTTGTTATTGAGTCAATCAATTTTATAAAATCATTTGCTGTCTGTGTTTTTGAGGTCAGAGCAAATACATATCTTGTCATATGATCCACTAGGATGTGCATGTACTTTTTAGATGATTTATTCCCAGAAAATCCTCCAATTGTGTCAATTGACATGATTTCATATGGTCTTTTGTGTCCAAGCTGTCAGACATTTGTCCTATTAATCTGCTCTTCCTTGATTTGTTTTCAATGCATGTCGAGCATGTTCTGCAAAATTTTCATTAATTTGTCCATGTTCTTGAAATATATAGTGAGGTCTTATTTTATTTAAGCAAATGCTTAACATCCAATATGTCCATGAAGTCATGAACCTTTTTTATTAATTCATCGCCAAATCTTCTTGATACAAATATTCTTTCATTATTTCTCAAACCTTTGAATGCGATATCACCTTTTTTTACTACTTCTTAGAGTTATTTAACTCTTCTTTGTTTAACTCCTGATCATTCATGATTTCTTCCAAAGATACTGACATTTACTACTTTTAAGATGCTCTTCTGTTTTCAAAGCTCTCTAATACTGGGTTTCTTGATAGAGAGTCAGCCTCTAAGTTTGTTTTTCCTGGAGAGTTATAATTTTAAAAATTATATTGAGACGAGATAGAATATCAGTTCTCCGAGAGGTTCATCAGTTCTTGCTTTTACTGCAAAGTCTCCAAAGGCTATATGGTCAGTTATTACAGTAAATTGTCGACCTATTAACCAATGTTGCCAGTATTTTATGGCCTCTTTAATAGCTAGGCATTCTAGGTATATAGCCTTGTGCTTTTTTTGGGTGGGGTTCAATTTTTTGAGAAGTAGGCTACTGGGTGGAGAACACCATTTGCCTGTGGTTGTTTAGCACACTTCCAAGACCTTCAATACTGGCGTCGGTGTATATAAAAACCTCTTTGTCTTGGTCGTAAATTGAAAGTATTGGGCTTGAACACAAATATTCTTTTTATTGAGTTAAATGCTTGCTCGCAACTCTCGCTCCACTCAAACTTGACATTTTTCCTTAGTAAGTTGTGTCAGAAGGTCTAATGTTTTTACTGAATTTTCATGTATGTTATAATAAAAATTACACTTCCCTAAAAATTGTCTTATATTTTTCTTGTTTTTAGGTCTTTCAAAACATTTTATTGCTATAAGGTTGTCCTTATATGGTCTCACTTGACCTTCTCTCAACTGATATGGTTCAAATATTTTATTGAATTTTTGGCGAAATTACATTTTAAAAGTTTGAATTTGAAACCTTCTTTTTGGATCACATCTATTAATAAGTCGATATGCTTTTAAATGTTCTTCAAAGGTGTTAGAGAACATCAATATGTCGTCAATATAATTTGTACAAAATCACTTAGTGTGTTTTTTATTATGTTTGCTAACACTCTCTGGAATATACTATCTCGACACTTTGAGACTGAATGGCAAAGTAGTTCACTGCCAATGACCATTTTGGGTAACAAATCCCAATTTGTCTCTATCTTTACTCTCACTAGGGATTGACCAAAGTGCAGAGTTTATGTCTAAGCTGAGAACCAAGTGCAACTACCCGCTTTCACCATTATGTCTTCAATCCTTGGGAAAGGATGACTTTCCGGAATAAGGATCCGGTTAAGTTCTCGGAAATCGACTACACAAACGTGATCTTCTGCCTTCATCCTTCTTGAATGCCAATGTAACTGGGCTGCAAAAGGTGAACTAGATTCTTCTATTAATCCAGCTTCAAGAGTTTTGATATTTGGTATCAATTTCTTTTTGATCTGGTAAGAGCATCGATATGATTTCTTTGATGACATATTCATGTTCATTAATTTCATTTGAGCTTCCATATTTTGGACTCTTCCAACGTCATATTTATCCTTAGCAAAACCTTTTCTTTTTTAATAATAAGTTTTTTGTATCATTTCTTTTTTATCATTCAAATGACTTAAGCAATGTTCATATTCATTAATGTTTATATATTCATTTAAATTTATCTGTTTTATTTTATTATTTTCTATTAATTCAATATTATCTATTTTTAATTCTTTTCTAATTACTTTTGTATTATCGTTTGCTTTTGGAATGTGTCTATCTCTTCTAATTTATTATTCATTTCTTTAATTTAAAATTATCTTTTTTATTTCTTTGCATTTTTACTGTTACATCTTTTGAAATATTTTTAATTCTTCATTCTGAATCAGTTTAAATTTTTTTATTGCATCTAAGCCAGTAACATGTCGTATGAAAAGTTATTATTTTTACGACATATATATCTATGAAATCAGATATTTTATTTATTTTAAGTAGCAAGTGGGCCTGACCTTCTACAAAATTCACACCATTTATTGTTTTAAATATTGTTTTATCTTTTTTATTTTTTTTTAGTTCTTGTATTATTTCATAATTTATTAATGACACATTAGAACCTGTGTCATAAACAGCTCAATATTCCTAGATTCATCAACTAGTACATTTAATGTTAACAATGGTAGTGATTTTACCAGGATCCGTCTAGTTTTTTGATTCTTAAACCCCTCAATATTTTCATTTAAATTTATTCATATTTTTCTTTATATCTTTCTCCATTACGACATATAGCAGTATGATGGTATCTGTTTGGCCATCCTAATTTTTCACATTTGTAACAGGGTGTCTTTATAATATATCTAGTCATTAGGTTTTTTTAATTTCTTTTCTATCTTTTTTAAATATTCTAAATCATATTTTCTAAAATATTAATCAATTGGTCTGTATTTTTTATTTCTTCTTTATCAAGAATATCTTGTATATTTTGAGGTAAACCTATAACAATGTGATTTATTTTTGACACTTCTGAGATTGACGGTTCAGCATCTAGTAAGAGACTTTCTTTTTTAAACTGTAATCAATTATTGAACCATCTATATACTTAAATTCGTAAGCATATCTAACTTCAGCCCAACCTCTTTTTGCACAAATCAATAAAAAGATTTTGTCCATTTTGACCAATCGTTATCAGATGATCTCTTTCAAGTTACTTCTATACCATTCTTTGAATTGCCCTCAAGAAGAATCTGTATAATTTGTATCTTCATAATACTATCATATATTTTATGTCGTTCACATTCTATTTCAAAAAATTTAACTATTCTGCTGCATTTTGTTGAATGCCATAAAATTTATTTAAGTTAAATTTTTTTTCGATATCTAATAATATGTTTTCTTTTCTTTAATTTCTAAGTCCAGGTTATTGAGAGTATCAGTTTTATCCTCATCAATTCTGGATCTTATTGAAGAATCTAGACTTCCTTCAGTCGATTCTTCCAAAAAAAATCTTTAAATATAAAATTATTGTCTTCATCTATATATAGTTTCTTAATCTCATCTGATAAAGTTATATTAACATTTCTGAAATGTCCCTCTTTGGACATGCTTTTAAACGCTGACTTTATTAAAGTAATTTGGCTTAGTTCTTTGTGTGATTACTCACCTTGATGTTCTTCAGGAAATGCATAGACTAGATTATCCGATATTAATTTTATGCTTTTGATCGAATTCACCAAGGAACCTTCAATCTCTTCTATTTTTAGATGTATCCTTACTTTAATCGGCATCTTTTGGTGGTAGGAAAAAAATCAGATTTGTAAGTTTCTTCTTAGGTAAATAAAAATCGAATTCTGAAATTGAATTTTGATTTAATAGGTTATGATACATTGTACATTAATATATTACAAATTATATACAAATTATATACAAATTAAATACAGATCAAATATTTGAACAATACCTGAAATTGAATTTAGAATCGATTTTTCAGGTCCTTTATTATTTCTTATTAATAATTATAATTTTTGATTTATTAAGTTACACGTCAGCTGAGATTGATGTCAAGTCATTGGGACTGGTTGGCTGGCTGGCTGGCTTGAGTTTGACGCGCAGTTTTCAAACTTAAAAACATACATTTGTTTTAATATTTCCTTTATGTGAAACCTAAACTAGAAAATTCTCCTCATAAGTTACCTTTAACTTTTTTACTGAATGTTAATTAAATTGCTTCCTCCAAACTACATCTGTACAATTTTTCAAATAATTTTTCTTTAATAATCACTACTCAATAAAAATTTTCCCCCGTAAACCTAACAATGGATTCCAGAATCTTCAACTACTGACCCTATCCCCAACCGCGTATACTTATATATGTACAGACACAGGCACAAATGCACTTCAGTAGCCCTCTGGACCCCCCACCCCCTGACTACCCACCCCTGGATCCAACACTTCGTGGACACCCACGCTGATTATCATTCAAATCCCGATTTTTTACAACACGTTAGAGTTTTGGTATATCGGTCAAAATGACGAAAAAGGCCATTTTGGACTATTTTCGAGTCCCATTAAATATTAAACAGCAATATTTCCCCCATGTCTCAGTGTGTGCCCCATCATCTGGCCTCTTCTCTTCTTCAGACTCTTCCACAAGGTTCTTCTTTCTCCGATTCTTCCAAGAACTTCTTCATTTGTAATTTAAACCATCCATTTGATATTCATCATTCTTCTGTACCACCACATTTCGAAAGCCTCTAATCTCTTTCTCTCCGCTTCTCTAATTGTCCAGGTTTCACACCCATACATGGCTATGCTCCATACATATGTCTTCAATAGCATCTTCCTGTTTGCTAAGCTGATTGAGGAGGAGCATAGTAGTTTTTGTTTTGAATTAAACCCCATTTTTGCTTGGGCAATTCTTGATTTAATTTCGTTTTCGCTCCTCCCATCCCATGTTATTTTACTTCCTAGGTAGCGGAATTCCTTAACTCCTTCTAGGTTTTCTTGGTTAATTTTGATCCATTCCTGTCTCGTTTGTTCTTTTTTTGTACAAACTAGGACCTTGGTTTTATTCTTGTTTATTTTCATTTTCATTTCTTCTATTAGGATTTGGTTAATTCCATTCAGAGCGTCCTCTAATTCTTTTTTGTTGCTTCCTAGAAGGGTTATGTCATCGGCAAATCGTAACATAGCGATCTTTTGTCCTTCACTACTCAATAAAAATTTCTCCTCGTAAACCTAACAATTGATTCCAGTAGAATTTTTTACGCTGATTATCAAGCAATTTTCCGATTTTTTACAACACCTCAGAGTTTTGAGATTCAAAACGATGAAAAATGCCATTTCGAGTCGTATTAGATATTACTAAACAGCAATATTTGAAATCAAAATATTTTGTTGACGTAATAGAAAACAGCTTCCTCTTTGATTTTCAAATTACCACTTGTTTTTAGCTCATTTAGAACTCGAGTTTAGCTAAAGAACTAAAACTATGTGATTATAAAAATCCATAAATGAGAGGTAAGGGGGCACCCTCTGTAACCCATTCATAATTTTGGAAGGCTTCATAAATTTATTTTTAGAAAATATATAAAAATAAATAATTATTATATTCGTGCTCTGTATATAATATAGTATTTTAATATTTCTTTAAAATTAAAACTTTTTTCTTATAAAAATCCATAAATAGGAGGTAAGGGGGGACCCTTTGTAGCCCATTCACCATTTTTGGAGGGTTACAAAATACAAAAAAATTATTTAAAGTGTTTTTAAATGCGATTTTTGAATTTGAAAATTTTAATCTTGTTTTTGAAACTGTTTGTAATCTTCGATTTTTTTGATAATTTTTTCAAATTTTAAGAATGGGTTGAAAGTGGTCCTATATGATAATTATTTATTTTTTTTCGATTTTTGATTTTCTTTCAACAAATTCAAATACTAATTGTTTATTTTAAACACCTGTTAACGATAAATATCAATTCAAAACAACTAAAAAAAAAGAACTCAATACCAAAAAGTGGTTTAATAATGGTTAATAGCGAATTAATTTTTTTCAAAATTTTCAAAAACCCATTTGCTAAAGAAAGATTAATTATGTTTTGTATTATAGTGAAATTATTGTTTTTTGACAAAGAGTGATAAAATCGGCCACTGACGAATTCAAAATAAATTGACGAAACGTCTGGCCCATTTAATATAATTTTTAAGAAAAAAATAAAAACCGACTTCAAAAAATTAAATGCAACAAATAAAATACACTAAAAGGTATAAAATAATTATTATCTTATTTAGTTACAACTAAACGACGAAATATTAACATGAAATTACTTTTTGAAGTCGGTACCAAACAAACTATACCTATAAGCGAGCGTACCCGCCAAACGTACTAAGTAAGATCCGTCGAGTGCGATTCATAAAAGGTATATGTTTGGCACCGACTTCAAAAAGTAATTTCATGTTAATATTTCGTCGTTTAGTTGTAACTAAATAAGATAATAATTATTTTATACCTTTTAGTGTATTTTATTTGTTGCATTTAATTTTTTGAAGTCGGTTTTTATTTTTCTTAAAAATTATTTTTATTTTTCTCTTTTTAGTGATGTTATTAATAGTGATCATATCATCAGAACTTGACCAAATTAATATGACACCATCCCTAAGACACCCCTTTTGGATAAAAAAAGAACCATCGAAATCGGTTCATAAACAAAGAGGTTAGGTCTAAACAAACCTAATAAAAAAGGTCTAATACCTATGAAAAAAAAACGAAAAAAAAATGGGACCAATCGGAAGCTAGACTGGACCCAATGCAAAATTTTTTTTTAAAATCGGTTTGACAATTGGCGGAGATATGAGGTAACATAGGCACAAAAAAAAATAAAAAAAAATTCAGTCGAATAGAGAACCTCCTCCTTTTTTGAAGTCGGTTAAAAATACTCTGTGTTTTTAATTTTATTCAATTCCCTACTATTCCTGTTCTAAATACCACCTTCTTGATATATAAATCCCTGCCATTCGATAAATCGATTAATCACGGATAAATACAAATAATAATAAAATTAGGATTAATTTAACAACATCTTCCACTGACTTTAATATATTGTTTTCTGTCTTGCCAAAAAAAATCACACACAGGTCCCTGTGAGCTTAGGGATAATCTGTAAAGAAATAGACATGGGCGGGGTCCCCCCAGCACTAATTTAGATCAAAATAAGTTTTATGGTTTTTAAAGGCAAATAATCTAATGATAGAGAGTTGGTCCAGGCTCCGGTTATAAAGACATTTGTATATGTCAACTGAAATCCTCTCTCTCTCTCAGACTTGGAGAATTAATCATTGGGTCCCCCCCTTCTGCCGTCCCACCCAAGAGCTTCTATGTTAATAAGGGATTCCATTCTCGGGGATATGATCTGGCATCAGAGATATTGATAGTTTTTCTATCCATAAGCCTTCAGTTCTATATCTTCTAACTCGTGTTAAGGCTGATCAACGACTGATAAACAACCTAGAATTATATATTGATGGGTCGGAGCGTTTATTTTTTTCGTGAAACATTTTCATCTCCACTAATAGAGAATCACGATTTGTCTTTTATTTTGAAATATTCATTTCAGATTATTTGTAGATATAGGTTATGTGATTTCAATGAAAACATAGGTATATGTGTTCATCTCTTTCTTAATTGGTATATTTATCAGAAGGGGCTTCTGAGAACAAACAATGTCTACAATCATTCAGCTATTTTTTTAAGTTTTTACCGATTTCCTAAACGGAAATTTTTTTAAATATTATAATTAGGAAATTAGATGACGGGTCCTTTTATTTATATAGTAATTTCAATTTGTTTTGGATAAAACAATTTAGTCTACAAATGTTGAAAATCTCTCATGGGATTAATTATAATAATTATAGTAATGTTCATCATATTGATTTTTTTAGGTAATAACTAGCTACAAGGCCCGCCATCGGCGGCCCTCTTACTAGCCAGGGGCTACGCCACCCTCACACTCCACCCCCGCTCGCTCCCTAGACCACACCACCCGAAACCCAACCACCACCCCCTACTCCCGGACCACGCACCCTCGCCCCACACATTCACCCCGTCACTGCACCCCCTGATCCCCACCCCGTGCCATCCCTTGGACCCCCGTCCCGTACACCCCCGAACACAACCTCCGCCATGCCCCTTGTACACCCCAAGAATCCCAGACTGCACCACCCCCGCACCCAGTTTTTGCATTTCTAGCCTTCTAGTGACCCACAGATTATGTATACAAAATTTAGTTGAGTTTGGTCCAAGAGCAAGAATCCTCATTTTTTGACCTTCCCACCTGCACTTTGGGTGGTTAGTTTTTGCATTTCTAGCTCTCTAGCGGCAATTAGATTAAGCATACAAAATTTGGTTGAGTTTGCTCCAAAGGCAAGAATTTACATTCTTTCAGACTCTCCCCTCCACCTTCTGGGGGGTTTTGGAGGGAATTTTTTAAACAAAAGTTGTCAGAAATCACATCCCCTATAACTTTGCTTATGATAAAATTTGCTGTAGGGTTAATAGTTTAGGAGTTATTTTGCCAACAGCAAAAATTTACCGAGCATCGCTCGGTGGCCAGGTGCCTTATACATAAATAATAAAAATTCGTTTTGATACCTTCATTGATTTTTCAGTTAAAGTGTACAAACCTACCTAAAACTTGGAAGCACAGGAACTACTATTGATAAAATAATTAATAACTCTTAATTTATAATTTTACGATATTCACTTTACGAAGTTTTATTGGAGACTGAAGCGCCGTGAATTTTCTCTTTTTTTTATTAACATTTTTTTAGCCTTTTTTGAGAATTTCGAAAATATGAAGAAAAAAATACACTTTTTACATGCTTTATATGCTTCACCTTCTTCTTCTTCTTCTTATTTCTAGGCTAAGTAGCCTGTTATTTTTTCAAGGAAGATACGACCATCCTTCAACTTGGTGACCAGCTTCACCTGTATGTATGTATGTATGTATCAATCAATGTGACTTTGTTTCTGATAAATTCCGCAAACATTTTTCTATAATAAAATAATTGTTTTACTCAATTTAAATGAAATTATATAAAAATACATTTCTTGCTGTTAAATTTCGCAACCTTTTCTCTATAAAAATAATTAAGACAAAAAAGTAAAAAATAAACTATAGTTTAAAAAACTAAAAAAACACTCTAATGCACTAAAAAGTACAAAATAATGTAATACTTAATCAAAAAGCGTGGGCACTTTGTCGAAATTAATTAAACGTACATGCTTCTGCGCCCCACACCTTTTGATTAAGTATTACATTATTTTGTACTTTTAGTGCATTAGCGTGTTTTTTAGTTTTTTTTAAATATAATTTTTGATTCACGATTACACTAGTTCACTATATTATATACCCCGAATGGTAAAGTGAAATGATGAGATATTTATATTACGTAGTTGCTATTTTATATTTAATATAAATCTCGGAGATAAGTTTTTCTTTTTTTTTTCTATCCCTTTTGATATCGCGCATCGTTCATATTAAGTGAAGAATTTTCTATTAATATTTTATAAATGAAACCACTCGGCTGGCTGATACCCTCCGAGATGCGCGCATATCTTCATTCCGATGTTGCGTTAATCATTCGCTATATACTCGTCTCCATACTTAGCATTTGGCCGAAATGCTTTGATCTCATGCCCTAGGGCTGTTTGTTCACGAGACACGTCATTTCCGACCCAATGGGAGGTCCGCGAATCCGGCACTTCATCCGGCATCCGGAAATGAACGCTTAAACCTCCAAGCCATTCACCGGTCTGGATAATTCACTTAAAATATTTAATGCGCTATGAATCGAGAAAAATATGGCTAAAATCCTTTGATCGGATCCACCGTTCATTGATTAAAATATTTACATGTGATCTGCCTTTTGGCAAGAGTTCATTTCACCCTTTCATCTTTACATTCCAGGAATATGTTGGGCTTAGGTTAACAAATGGCGTTAAATAATAAACCCTGTGTAAAATAATTACATCAGATAATACTTGGCTTTTTCGTGTAGAGTTGGAATTGTATTTTTTTTTAACCGACTTCAAAAAAGGAGGAGGTTCTCTATTCAATTGATTTTTTTTTTTTTTTTTTTTTTTTGTCTATGTTACCTCATATCTCCGCCAATTGCTAGCTTCCGATTGGTCCCATTTTTTTTTGTTTTTTTTTTTCATAGGTATTAGACCTTTTTTGTTAGGTTTGTTCAGGACTAACTTCTTTGTTTATGAACTGATTTCGATGATTCTTTTTTTATTGGAAAGGGGGTATCTTAGGGATGGTGTAATATTAATTTGGTCAAGTTCTGATGATATGATCACTATTAATAACATCACTAAAAAGAGAAAAATAAAAATAATTTTTAAGAAAAAAATAAAAACCGACTTCAAAAATTAAATGCAACAAATAAAATACACTAAAAGGTATAAAATGGTTATTATCTTATTTAGTTACAACTAAACGACGAAATATTAAGAAAAAATTACTTTTTGAAGTCTGTGCAAAACATATACCTTTTGAATCGCACTCGACAGATCTTACTTAGTACGTTTGACGGGTACGCTCGCTTATAGGTATAGTTTGTTTGGTACCGACTTCAAAAAGTAATTTCATGTTAATATTTCGTCGTTTAATTGTAACTAAATAAGATAATAATTATTTTATACCTTTTAGTGTATTTTATTTGTTGCATTTAATTTTTGAAGTCGGTTTTTATTTATTTTTTTTTTAAATAATAAATCTATCTTTCAGATTACCTACCAAGGAATGTTAATTTTTAAGTATGTTTCATCTACCTCGAATAAAGAACCAAAAAATAAAGTTGATTCAAATTAGATATAGACTAAATTGAAAGTTTTTTTGTCGAGAGTAGCAGAATTTTTATATATTGAAGGAGACAATAAAAGAATGTGTCTTCTGCTGGAATTATAAATTTTATTTATAAGAAGACTATAGTTTCAAGTGCTTTGCCTTCTTCATCAATCTATTACAATTGATTCGCAGGAATCAATTAATATTGTCTCGTTATAAATAAAATTTATAATGCAGCAGAAGACTCACTCTTTTATTGTCTCCTTCAATTAGATATAGTCGATAGATGACGATTCTTACCATTTCGATAATCTTCTTTTAGGCAAATCTCTTTTGTATATAATTATCTATATACTACACTATAATAAAGCTGGAGAGTTTGTATATTTGAACGCAGTAATCACAAGAAATGTAATTCGATTTGAAAAATATTATTTAAAATTATAGATTAAAAAAACTAAAAATGCTTTTGTCAGTAATGGACTAAAAAGTATAAAATAATGTACCTAAAAACTTTTTCATATCCAATAACTAAGTCAAAAAGCGTGAGGCGATACTTTGAGAAGCCTGTAGGTTGTTTTAATTTTTTTTATGATAATGATGAGAGAAGGAGTTACACCAAAAAGGTGCAAACCCCTAAAGGCCTGGGTTGGTCCCTCCATCGTGAAAAGAAGAAGAAAGAATTTTATGGGTTGGGCGGGGGTCGAAGGTATCTGTGGATACGGGTCTTAAATAGCTTAAGGTTATAAGTCGCGGGAAAGATGGTGGCAGGGAGCGAGTTCCAGTCTCTGGAGGTCACAGGGATAAAAGTTGGCGAAAGCGCTTGTTCGACTTTTATCCAATTTGACGGCGAAGGGTGCTGAGCGTTTGAAAACCACGTGTTTCTCGTAAAGAGGGCATTAGGGGAGATAATTGATTTCACCTCGACTAAACAGACACCGTGATAGTATCTGTTGTACAGGGAAAGAGCAGAAACGGTTCTTCGGTGAGCCAGGGAGTCGAGTGATTTGGTTAGAGCCGGGTCTCCTATTAGTTTAATTGCTCGCTTCTGAATTGAATCCAGTGTAGCAAGAGAATGCTTGGAGGCACCCCTCCACAGATGAGAGCCATATTCGAGACAGGGACGAATTTGAGCCTTATACAGTATAAGAAGTTGACTGGGAGTATAACAGGGTTTAGAAATAATTTCGACAAAGTGCCCCACGCTTTTTGACTTTGTTAGTGGACATGAAAAAGTTTTTAGGTACACTATTTTATACTTTTTAGTCCATTACCGACACTTTTTTAATTTTTTTTTAAACTATAATTTATTTTTTTACTTTTTATTCTTAAAATGAGAACAATTCCATGCGTACATCGATCGCTAAACTAAAACTAAATTTGACAAGAGTCTAGTATATTTTCCCAATTTCCCCCAATTTTGTTAATTTTTATATTTTTACCCCTCTGGGGGCCTACAGATAATGTATATAAATTTCGGTTTAGTTTGGACCAAAGGGGCTATAATTTCCAAATTTCTCCCCCCTCCCCCCATTAATTTTTTCAACTCGATTCTTTAAAATTATTGTATTGTCATCGGTTTTTAATACGTATGGAAATATTCAATTCAATCAGACGCTTTGAAGGTGGTGAAAATTACGTTGAAAGATTCCGTCACATTGATACATAAAAGTACATACAGGTCAAGCTAATAAAATACTGTTAAAAAGTAATGTTTTAAAATAAACCGAAAAACATATTTATCAAAATTTTTTCTATATTAGTTTAAAAGCTATGTATACTCTATTAAATTGAAAGGAAACGCATAAAATTATTAAATTAAATTAACCAAAAATATGCACAAAAATTAGTTCCCTTGAAGGACAATTGTTTTGCATATTTAAGGAAATAAGATTTTCAATGAGAGAATTGTGCTTACATAAAGTAAAAAAGGAAAGAATTTGAGTAAACGAAGACAGTCCAAAAAAGGATTCTTGAAGTTGAAACATGTGTTGCGACCAAAAAAGGGTACCTTAGGGTCGTAGCGTGAAGACAGATAGCATAGAACCTTCCTCAATAACCGGGCCATCTAATCCAAAAATAAATCGGATTAGTATTTCCTGAGATTAGCGCGTTCAAACAAACAATTTTTTCTCTGAGATAGAAACTCTCAAGTAGTCAGGACCCAGGCAGGCCATCGTAATACTTCACATTATATTCTATGGAATATAAATTTGAAAGTAATAGAAAAAAAGGAAAGAATTTGAGTAAACAAAAACAGTCCAAAAAAAGAGGTCCGCCTCCGTGGTCTAATGGTCAGAGTAACTGACTGGCAACCCGGAGGTCTCGGGTTCGATTCCCGGCTATACCCAGACATTTTTTCTGTAAGTATAGGGTCTGGTAATAAAAATTAAGTGGGAGATAAATTCAACCGAATTTATCGCGCGGAGAATTTACCACTGCTCGAAGCCCCTAAAACCTTAGTAAATTGGATATTGAATTGTATCTAAGTTTCTGAGATCGGCTCGTGATCCCGGCTTCTTTTCCTTCTGCTCTGTTCTTTTCACGATGGAGGGGCCAGCCCATACAGGCCTTTAGGGGATCCACCGTCTGGTCTATCTCCTCCTCACATCAATATCAATAAAAAAAAAAAAAAGGCTTGAGGCAGGTGTTGCAACTGAAATGGACAGCCCGAAGGTCTTAATGTAAAGTTCTATTATCATAGAACCTTCCTCAATAAACCGCCTATCTTATGCAAAAATATTTTTTCAAATCGAATTATTATTTCCTGAGATTAGCGCATTCAAACATACAAACCGCTCCAGCTTTATTATACAGAATGTAGTAGTAAGTATAAGTATAGATAAATAATTAAACATGTAGATATAATATATAAACAATTATTAGCTGAATAAGTAAAAGATTTGACTGTCGATGGTAACAGAATTGTTTTTATTTTAGGTTAAAAAATAAAATGAGAGATGGAGTCTTCTGTTTTTAAATAAAATAATTTTTAATTATTTCTAGAGACTATAGTTTCGAAGGCATTGCCTTCATCATCAGTCTATCACAAATATTTCAGTATTTAGTTACAAATTAGTTACAAATTAAGATTTATGCATTGAAAATTTTGAAAAATATATAATGTCTTTTTCTTTCCATGTTTCCTCTTGGGAGATTAGAATGTAAATAGAGCAATATCAGGGTTACTCGTCTTCTGTCCTCAAAAGCTTAAACAAAAGAAGACGAGTAACCCTGATATTGCTCTATTTACATTCTAATCTCCCTAGAGGAAACATGGAAAGAAAAAAACATTATATATTTTTCAAAATTTTCAATGTATAAATCTTAATTTGTAACTAATTTGTAACTAAATACTGAAATATTTGTGATAGACTGATGATGAAGGCAATGCCTTCGAAACTATAGTCTCTAGAAATAATTAAAAAATTATTTTATTTAAAAACAGAAGACTCCATCTCTCATTTTATTTTTTAACCTAAAATATAAAGAATTAATTTATGAATTAATAATAAGAATGATTTTTTTTTAATTAATTCACACATAATATGCGAGTCATTTTAGTAACAGAGACGGATTAGGGAGGCTGAGAAGTTACAAAGGTGATAAAAGATGTAGCCAATTTTGATACAGAAGAAATACGTGGATTCCAAAAGACGGATTGAGTCGCGGGTGTATTGATGAATCAAATTCGATAGAAAAATGAAAGAAAAAAAACTTATTAAATTTTCAGATTTAAATTAACATTTCATATTTAATTTCGAATTTATTTTTATTTTCATTTCAAAAGTAAATAGAAAAATTAAATTATTTAAATTTCTTATTCTTTCCTTATGTGTGAGCATATTTGTACAAATCCAATAATTAATTTTGACAAATTTTCTGTCAAAAGAGATAAATGACTTAAGAATCACCGAAGAAAATATATTCATGTTTGTTTTCCTTTACATATTTCTTTCGGAAGTGTTGTTCATGCCAAACCGACATACAGACAAACTGATCAATCACAATTCACAATAATAATAGTCTTGCCTAGTATAATTTATGATCTTTCAACGCTGGCTACTATACCTACCTAAACCCTCTCCTTACAAAGAACACGGGGCTTGCCCTCTATGTTTGTTCAGCCATTATAGTAGTTACTGATCTTCACTTTTGTGTCCCCTCCATCTCGGATTTATTTTATTTTAAACTTTGACAAATATCAGATTAAGAATATTATACTGAAGCATAATTAAATCTAATTAATTAATTGTTTAATTTGTTTTCTTTTTATTATTTTATTCATTATTTATTTATATTGTTGAAAAAGTAAATAAAGCTAAATCTACACGTTTATTTTAGCTCTTCTTTATTTTACTTTATTATAACAGACTAGCTACAGAATGACTAATGCCAAAGTTCTGCAAGGAATGAAGAAGGATTGAAAAGTTTTTGTTTTGCCGAGAGTAGCAGAGTTGTTGATTCACAAAGAGAAACAAAGAGGTTGTCCTCTGCTTGATGCAAATAAACATAAACACATATATATCGAAATGATATATCAGTATACTATATATTATTTATTTGTTTGACTAATATATGTTTATTTGCATCAAGCAGAGGACAACCTCTTTGTTTCTCTTTGTGAATGAAGAAGGACCACGAAGTGGTGGATGACATCAAGGCCCGACAATTCCAGTACCTGGGTCATATTATGAGGAACGAAATCCGGTATACTTTGCTTCAATCTATTCTGCAGGGGAAGATTTTCGGGAAAAGAGGTCCCGGAAGAAGAAGGATATCGTGGTTGAAGAACCTCAGGACATGGTTCAACCCTTCCCTATTGCTGTTGATAAAGTGATGATAGCCAACATTCTGTCACGGATTGGCACCTTAAGAAGAAGAAGCTACAGAAGGCCAGGGCAACCTGCCCTGGCGGACAGCGTCTCGAGACAGCCAAAAGTTTGTTTAAAATAAAAGGTATAACACCCTTACAAAACACACGCCCTACTCAGCCAAGGGACCATCCATAAATTATGTCACACCAATTTCATGATTTTTAGAAACCCCAGGAGGAGGAGGGGGGGGGTCAAAAATAAAGTTTCTATCCATCTGGACCAAACTCAACCAAATTCTGTATAGATATTCTGTGGGAAGGCTAGAAATACAAAAACTAACCACCCAAAATGGAGGGGGGTCAAAAGTGGGTTCTGGGAAGGCTAGAAATTAAAAAACTATCGAAAATGTGGAAGGTGATGGTCAAGAGTTTTTACTGTCATAATTTGGTTAAATTTGATCCAAAAGAATAAAATTTTTATTTTTGCACCCCCTCCCCCCCACATTTTCGGTGTTTTTTGTATTTCTAGCCTTCCAGGTGCCCACATAATATCTATACACAATTTGGTTAAGCTTGGTCCAAATGGCTAGAATCTTCATTTTTGAGCTCCACTCCTCATTTTAGGTGTTTATTTTTAAAAAAAATTTAATGAAAATTTCAGAAATCAATTACTCTACAATTTTACTTCTGACAAAAATTGCCGTAGAGTTAATAGTAGGTATAGGTGTTATTTTATAATTTCCATTATTGACCCCACATAACAACGCAAAAACCCCTTTTGGGCAGAAAATATCAAAAGATTTTATAGCTCAGATTTTAAGTTAAAAGATATCTGATCCAAATACAAAATTTCATAAGAATATCTCCAGCAGTTTTTATGCCCACTCGACACAAAAGAGCGTGAACAGACAGGAATTTTGTTGAAGGTGTTTTCTTTGGTAATCTAATTAATTAATTGTTTAATCATTAGTTTGTTTACAATATTTTATTTATTATTTATTTGTATTGTTGAAAAAGTAAATAAAACTAAATCTACACGTATATTTTAGCTTTTCTTTATTTTACTATAATAGAACGAGTTTTTCGTGCGTGCCTTCGGCACGCCCTCCGGGCTGAACAGCCCTGGCGGGCAGCGTCTCGGTCCAAAAATTGTGTTCCTCTTAAAAAATTAATGAAAATCGATTGGAGCCATCAGTTTAAAATCCTCACTGACAATTATATTTCAAATTTGCCTCGTTAATTAATATAAATTTAATATTTCTTAATTTAAAATCTATTGGTGTTTTTTCATTTTCATTCGAGTTCAAATGAATACAATATTATCTCGACACAAAGTCCAAATCAAAATATATAGTTTTAGTAACAGAAATCAAGATACAAATATTAATGTTGCATTGGTGTAATCGCTAGAGCTGATGCCCATAGTTCAAGAGTTCGTCGGTTCGATTCTAGGCAAGAGCGTAATTTTTTTAAAGAAAATTCTCTCAGCGTTGTTACAAATTAATCTAGACAAATATATATAGTATAGATACCGTGCTTTTTTCTTCCTCCAGAAAGAGGACTCTTATCTATTTTATCTTCTTAAAAAGTTCATTAATATTATTAGTAATTAAAAGTAAACAAAAATGTAAAAGTTTTAGCATAAATCAAATTAATTCCGTGAACAATATAACGAGGAGGAAGAATCAGCCCTTGTTAATTCCCTGCGGAAATCCCGACAGACGAGACCGCCTTCTTTTCTTCACTTTAATGAGATCAAATCTTTGATATAAGCCATCTACCATTTTTTTTCTTTAAATAATTCCTAATTTTTATACTTTTGTTGTTTTTAATACATGTATATTTTTTTTTAGATTATGAATGGATTATTACAAATTTAAATGAATTTAAAATGGAGTATTTCTACAGTCAGAGAGCAATCTGTATATTTTACGGAGCCTGAGGCGATAATATTTTACATTTTTTTTTTTTTTTTTTTTTTTAATAATAACATTATTTTGTAATAAAATAAAAATGACCGAGATATGCATTTTAATTAATTTTTTTGTTGAAATTTTTGCATTGGCTTTTTGCATTCAAGATTTTATTTGACATGATAATGTACTGATTTTAATGAAACAACATATTATGTGATATAAAAAATAATCATTTGAATATATTTAGTTAAATAATTTTAAAATGAGATAGATTGAGGAATTGATGGAGTAGTTTTTGATTGAAAAAGAATTGATTTGAAGGGATAGTTTGGGTTGAATGGAATTGATTTGAATTGAAGTGTTTTGAAAAAATTGAAGGAATTGGTTGAATTGAAGTGTTTTGGTGTGTGGGCCGTGTTCCGTGTTTTACGATAGAATCCCTCCGTTTTCTCTCTACGCTCCTCACCTGAGACCATGTGTTGTAATATGCCATTCTTGATTGGTTGCTTGATTTTTTCTCCTTTTTTTTGCATACGATGGGGATGTCATTCTTGGTATCTCTTTCTTTCTATCTTCGCGATTATTGACCGGCTCTACTTAAAGTATAATCTATTTCTAATTGCCATTTCTATGAAACTATCTTTAAATATCTAAATTATATCGATTATAAATGAAAAATTATATTTTACTAGTTAATAATATCAAATTGCTTAATTATCATGGATTAAAAAAATTATAAAATTAGAATTATTGAATTTAAATCTCTAAAAAGAATCTCGCTACCGAATTTGTGTTTTTTTCTATATAAATTTTTATACAATGTAGGATACATTGTAGGAGGGAGAGAGGAGAGGGGAAGGATACCAATCGATTTGATTGGGGAATAATGGAATTTAAATAATTATCGGAAAAGAGTTTTTTTATCTAATTAGATTTTTCCTCTTATTAAAAACAGGGACTCAAGATGAATAAGGACACTCGATGGTGGAGAAGCAATCTCCGAAATCGAAGCTAAAATACAAGGTATACATTAATTAATGTAAAATAATTGGTTTAATAAAATTTATAAAAAAAAAAAAAGGATACATTGTAATGTTAAATTTCCATTCATAATTTCTAGTCTTGCTTTGAATCTTAATCCCATTGAACACGAGGCTTTTTCCTCTACCTGTTTTTGGGATGGGACCTATCTGTTTGCAATTTGGAGGCCTGCCGGGATCGAAATGACGACACTGGTAGCTGTCTTTATGGCTAGCTTGTTTGATTTAAAAGATAGGACATGTTCTATTTTCCGGCTTGGTCCAGGGGTGGTTTTGAGCTCGAGCAAGCATACAATAAATAAGCTGACGTGTTCTGATGTGGCCATCCACTTGACTTTACCATACAACCTGGCCCCTCACTTATATTTAATATTTAATAAAATTATTTATAATCATGTAGGGGGGGGGTTAGTTTTTGCATTTTTAGACTCCTGGGATCCACTGATTATGTATACAAAATTTGGTTGAGTTTGGTAAATGGCAAAGATTTTCATTATTTGACCCTCCGCCCCCCCCCCTCTCATTTCGGGCGGTTAGTTTGTGCATTTTTAGACTTCTGGGGGTCCACTGATTATGTATACAAAATTTGGTTGAGTTTGCTCAAACGACCTAGATTTTTAATTTTTAACCACCCCTCGGCCCCCCTTAATTTTCGGTCGATATGCACCAAAATCTAAGCAGCTCTTAATCACAATGGACCAAAACTGCGTGTGAAATCTGGTTTTGATATTCACATTAGTTTTTGAGCTAGCTCGTCCACAAATTTAGTAACGCACAGACTAACTAACTAACAGACATTTTGACACAACAATTATTATTTCGAAAAATATAAATTTTTCGATGTTCAATTATTAGAGCTTTTTTGTAGACTGAAATGCCTTGGTTTCGCTCAATTTTTTTAATCGAAATAGTTTAAGCCGTTTTTTAGATATTTTGAAAAAAAGAAGGAAAAAAACACTTTTTTCATGCACGATTACAATACTTGACCATATACCCTGTATGGTAAAGTAACAAGCTTCGTGTGCAGCAGCCTATAGATATTTCCTAGACAAAAATTAAAGAAATGATGACGTTATCTATATCTATGAAATGGAAATCTAGGCCCTTGAGCCAAACTCGACCAGATTTTGTATATGTTGCAGTAAAAATCTGATTTTTCGTAAAAACGGGTTTTTACTAGTTAAAAAGAATCTTCATTTTTGACCTTCCGCCTCATTTTGGGTGTTTATTTTCAAAAAATTTTAAACGAAAATGTCAAAAATGACTTCCTCTACAACTTTGCTTCCAATGAGGATGTAATTTTTGACATTTTCGTTTAAAAAATTAGGCTGAAGATCAAAAATAAAGATTCTAGACCTTTGGATCAAACTCAACTAACACCAGTAAATTCTAGTTCCCACAAAGTGAAACGCGTTTTAGCTAGTAAAAACCCGTTCTTACTAAAAACGGGGTTTTACAACAACATAATATACATAAATTGTGAGCCACTAGAAGATAAAAAAAAATGCGAAAAATTAAAAATGAGAGGGCAAAAATTAAAATCTAGGCTCCTAGACCACATACTCAACCAAATTTTGTATTTAAAAGGTTGAGGAGAGGATTGATAGGGGGAGGGGAGAGGTTTAGGGGGTGGAGAGAGAAGGTCAGTGTGATGGAGAGTGGTTTGATGAAATATCTCGAAAGTGTTTTTTAATTTTTTCAAAAAAATAGGGAATTTTTTATTTTGCTGCCTTAAACACTAATGGTATACATCTTCTATATTTTTTGCGTTATGGAACTCATATTTGGGATATATAGGTAGCTGATTTTTATTTCAACTTACAGTTTAGAACTGCTTTTTTAAATTCTACCGCAACGAGGGGGGTGATTGGTGGGCTGGAGATTAATCAGAGAATGGGAGGGGAGGGTTCAGTGGTGGAGATATGTTTGGGGCCGTCCATAAATTACGTCACACAGAAAGGGGTGTGGGCACCTCAGATTTCTGACCAAATGTAACAGGGGGACCGGGGATCTTAAAAATTGTGATGTCACAAAAGTCAAATTAAATTTGAGTGGATATTGATAAGGCAATCTAAAAAAAAGAACATATATTAGACTATATTTTTATTCATAAATCGACGTTTCAGAGGATTATTCACTCCTTTTTCAGTATTTTTAAAAGTCCGTGAAAACAATGAAGAAGGAGGTAATAAGCCTCTGAAACGTCGGTTTCTGAATAAAAATATAGTCTAAATTATGTTCTTTTTTTGAACTGCCTCATCAATATCCACTCAATGAAATTATCAGTTCGTCTACAAAAATTATTTCAATCTTGTCAAATTAAAATTTTTTTTAATTTTTCAAATATTAATTTTTTAGTTTTCAAGTTGTTATTATTCCATTCTGAAAATGTTGATAAAATAAATCTAGACAAAAAATTGGAAGCAAGCAATTTTAAGCAAAAACACTTAAATTCTCTACAATTATTAAATTCCGGGCTGGTGCCCTGGCGGGTAGCGTCTCGGTCCAAAAATTTTATTCCTCTTAAAAAACCACACTCCAAATGTATACCCGTAAACTACCGAAAATACATCGTCTCTTAAAAGTTTCGCCTCTTCAATTTTTGAGTGGCCTGAGGGGGGGGGGGGGTGGAGGAATAATTATCAATATATTTAATGTTTCTTAATTTAAAATGAATTGGAGTCTTTCATTTCAAAATTCGAGTCCAAATTACAATTATATTTCAAATTTGCCTGGTTAATGAAAAATCGATTGGAGCCATCAGTTTAAAATCCGAGCAGACAATTATATTTCAAATTTGCCTCGTTAATTAATATACATTTAATGTTTCTTAATTTAAAATCTATTGGTGTTTTTTTCATTTTCATTCGAGTTCAGAAAATTCTCTCAGCGTTGTTACAAATTAATCTAGGCTCTTATATATAGTATAGGGTATATAAAAGTGATAGTGTGATGTCACAATACAAGGGGGGCTAAATGAAAATGTGGCGGAATGTGACACAAGGGAAATCTTGAAATTCGTGTGACGTAATTTATCGACAGCCCCTTTGATAGAGTGAAGTGTGATCGGATATGGGGGAGGGGATTCCAGAGACATCATGGAAGAATGATAGGCAGGGGGTCCAGGCCCGGAACGAGACCCTCCCTGCCTGCCAGGGGCCAGGTGATCGCCGAACCGAAGGCCCGGGCGTCAGGTATTAGTATAGGTAGTATAAAAATTCATATTTTTATTTTATTTGATAAGGCTATTTGAATCTTTGTTCCTGGAAAAAAATAAATTTAAACTAACTTGGATAGAATCGATCCCATGGTACCCGTTAGGGGAGTATCATAAAAAAAGAAACTGGTTGGCAATTACATTTAAAATCACAAAATTCGTAGTTGTAATATTTTCTTGAATTTTCAGGTGACTTCACTATATATTACTTTACCATACAGAACAAGTATTGTAATCGTGCATGAAAAAAGTGTTTTTTTGCTTCGCTTTTTCGAAATATCTCAAAAACAACTAAAACTATTTTGATTAAAAAAAAAAAAAAAAAATGGGCGAAACCATGGCATTTTGGTCTACAAAAAAAACAAACTTATAAGTTAACAACGACAATGTTTTATCAAAATGTCTGTTATTGTATGCGTTACCCAAATTGTTGTGTACGCACTAGCTCAAAAATTACTGTGAATATCAAAACGAAATTTCACCTCTAGTTTTTGTGGATTGAGATTAAGAGCTTGATTGAAATCGAACCCCAAAT
This sequence comes from Forficula auricularia, assembly GCA_024734495.1. Taxonomy (NCBI): domain Eukaryota; kingdom Metazoa; phylum Arthropoda; class Insecta; order Dermaptera; family Forficulidae; genus Forficula; species Forficula auricularia. Next base: position 1,833,493 of record JALMQS010000084.1, read on the forward strand.
TAAAGAGGCTGGGAGGAAGGGGGGTAAAAATTAAAATGATATGATTTTCAAACTAAAAACCGAGAAAAATTAATTATAGATATTATAAAATGAACTTATAATAACAAAGAGAGTTATTTTTTTTTCAAGTGCTAAAATGGGGGGGGGGGAGGGGTTCAAAAAATTAGAACTATAAATACAAGGTGGGACATAAAGATCTCCCATATTTTGAAGAGATATAAAAAAATGAAAAATTTAACTCGAAAAAAAAACTGGATATATTTTTGAAAAAAACATAATTTTTTTTTTTTTTTATGTGTTTTAAACATTATCAGACAAAAAAAGGAAGGGGGGAGGGGTCAAAAATGAATATTCTAGCCCTTTCGACCAAACTCAACCAAATTTTGTATACTTATTTCTGGGCCCCCAAAAGGCTAGAAATGCAAAAACTAACCACCCAAAATGGAAGGCCGGGTGAAAAATGAAAATTCTAGCCCTTTCGACCAAACTCAACCAAATTTTGTATACATAGTTTGGCCGAAAGGGGTAGAATTTTCATTTTTGACCCTCCTTCCCATTTCGGATGGTTAGTTTTTGCATTTCAAGCCTTTTTGGGGCCCACAGAATATGAATACAAAATTTGGTTGAGTTTGGTCGAAAGGGCTAAAATTTTCGTAAATAATGATTAATTATTTTAATTCAATATTAACGGTTTGTTGCATCAAACCAGTCTTAGGACTGTATACTCAATGATGATCAATATTAAATATAAGAGGGGTCAGGTGTATGGTAAAGTCATGTGGATGGCCACACCAGTTTTTTTTATAAAAATAAAGTAGAATTACGGAAAGTATTAAACAACAACAAAACAATAATATTTTTGATGATTATCTCTCTAAATTCCGTTTCAATTTAATTTCTTATTCATTCTCTCCCATAACCTTTATAATTAATTATTGTTTTCTTTTATTACCATTTTATATTTCTACATCCGTTTTGTATATAATTTTCTGACAAAATCCGTGGTTTTAAAGAAGAATTCTGCAAAATTAAAATTAAATTCCTTTTTTCATGAGCTATAAATTTTTCGAAGGAAACGATTTCTTCCCTTTTTTCCATCCACCAGTAGGCCCTTTTTCCAACACACACACACACACACACACATTGGCATACTCAGAGATATCGATTCCGACAATAAGTTTAATCTAGATCAAGTTAAGATCCTAATCAGGGCAGAGGTAATAAGAACTGAAAAGTCAGTTGGCTGGCTGTTCGCAAAAGGCGAATGAATTATTGCAGTTTTTTTTTTATTTTATTTTACCTTTTCTTCTTATTGAGTTAATTTATTTTATTGCCCTTTTAATGTTTTTTTTTTTAATTCTTTAATTAGATCAAGAATCGAATTCGACATCTCTTATAGCCAGCCAGAGAGAGACTCCTATTAACGAAGAAAGAAAGAAAGATATACTCAATTAAGATGAGATGATATACGGGGAATATCGTTTTTGCCACCTTTTTACTTTTATGTTTAATCAATACGCCAAACAGAAATATATATACCTAGCCAAAAGGTAGACGGTTTAAAAAAAACATTTCTCTAATGAGATCTGGTTGGCAAAACAGTGGGAAAAATGACGGGCAACATCTGTCTGTCTTCGGGACAACAGAAATTTAATTGATTGCATTTGTTCGTTAATGTGATTAATTTCTACTTTACCAAACAGGGAATCATGGGACGTGCCTACAAGGTGGTTTAGGTGGTGCAAGACACCACGGCATTCAACCTCGAGGGTGAGTTTTTTTATCTTGAGATAGTCTTATAACTCAAAAACAGTGCATCATATGAAAAATGTTTCAAATATAAAAATTTTTAAGAAAAAATAAAAACCGACTTCAAAAAATTAAATGCAACAAATAAAATACACTAAAAGATATAAAATAATTATTATCTTATTTAGTTACAACTAAACGACGAAATATTAACATGAAATTACTTTTTGAAGTCGGTACCAAACAAACTATACCTATAAGCGAGCGTACCCACCAAACGTACTAAGTAAGATCCGTCGAGTGCGATTCATAAAAGGTATATGTTTGGCACCGACTTCAAAAAGTAATTTCATGTTAATATTTCGTCGTTTAGTTGTAACTAAATATGATAATAATTATTTTTTTGAAGTCGGTTTTTATTTTTTTCTTAAAAATTATTTTTATTTTTCTCTTTTTAGTGATGTTGTTAATAGTGATCATATCATCAGAACTTGACCAAAATAATATGACACCATCCCTAAGACACCCCCTTTCGGATAAAAAAAGAACCATCGAAATCGGTTCATAAACAAAGAGGTTAGGTCTAAACAAACCTAATAAAAAAGGTCTAATACCTATGAAAAAAAAACGAAAAAAAAATGGGACCAATCGGAAGCTACACTGCACCCAATGCAAATTTTTTTTCAAAATCGGTTGACAATTAGGCGGAGATATGAGGTAACATAGGCACAAAAAAAAAATCAGTCGAATAGAGAACCTCCTCCTTTTTTGAAGTCGGTTAAAAAGTTTATTTCTATCAAGGGGGAAACTAAACTAAACTATTGTTTGTCGACCTAGAACAAGCTTTCAAGAGTATTTCAAGGTAAAGTTCTGTTTTTTAAATAAAACCCTATATTTTTCTTTACAACTCATAAATCTACAAAAAAAAAAAAATAAAAAAAAACTGAACATCTTTCATAAGAACTATTTTTTATACGACATCAAATAAATAAAATATTAATTCAATTAGATCTCAAAAAAAAAAAATATTTAATTATTAAATTGAAAAGAGACAGATCGCTCATGTATGGAAACATGGGTATATAAAAACAGTTTATGGGTTAAAACCACTTGTTTGAAAACAGAACAGAACAGAATAGAACTTGCAGAACAGAACAGAACTAGATGCAACACTTTGAGAGCACATGTCCTTGCTCAAGAAGAACAAATATATCGGAGCCCCATCTGGTGCTCATGGGAAAAACCCCGAATCCAGAAATTAAATATTTGTGTTAAATTTGATAAATATATACGAGCCCAGTCCCATCTCAATTGGCCCACCAATATTTTTTCTTTTTAAATATTATGCTAATTCACGGTAAATTTAATTTAAATATTTATTTTTATTATCATTTGGAACAACATTTTAAACAATTTAAAACATTTTATTGTAACATTTTACTTAAAATTATTTTTTAATTGTTAAAAACAAATTTTTATATAATAAATAGTTCTTTGCTTTTCACGATTTTTTTTTTTTTTTAGAATCTTTGAATATGTGAAATAATCAAGTAGACTTTGCCTTTTCACAACAAAAGAAAGTTTGTTTTGTTTATTATTAGTTAAAATGACTCGTGGAAAGGTTGTTGATGAAAAATTTGTTCAATTATGAACAATTTATTTAAAAAGGGAAAATCAAACTCGGAAATTGACGATCTAATTAATTTATCAAAGTTTACTGCCAGAAATATTATTCGAGTTTATAAAACAACGGGTGGAATAGCTACAAAACCTCGGTATGCGTCGAAATCCAAAAATCAGATGCTGATAGACGGCCATTGAAGAAGGTTATTAGAAAAAACAGGTGTTCGAACTATGGTGAATTATCTGTTCTTTGCATCACTGCTGTGGGGCGAAGTGTTTCAAGATCCACGTGACCACAGAGAAGCCCTTAAGTTACGTTTTAAAACTTACAAGGTAATTTTATTGCAACTTATTCCAAATTTTTTTTTTTGTAATTTTACTAATTTTTTTTAGGCGAAAGAAAAGCCACTCTTGACATTAAAACAAAAGAAAAACCTGCATAAATGGGCTAAAAGTCACATTAATTGGACGGGTGATGAATGGAATAGTGTCCATTGGAACGATGAGTCTCGTTTTGAAGTTTGTGTTGGGGACAATCGAAGAAAAGTTATTCGTCAGAAAAATTAAGTTTTCAATTCAGATTGTTTAAAAAATAAAGTAAAATTTCCTGCTTCAGTTATGGTATGGGGTTCAATGTCTGCTAGAGGTGTTGGAAAACTTCACTTCATTGATGGAATTGTAAACACCATTTTTTAAAAAAATCGTTACTTCCAACAATGGCAGATGCATTGCAGAATAATAATAATTTTGTGTTCCAACAAGACGGGGCGGGCGGCCTGCCATACATCAAGAAAATCTTTAAAATGGCTTTCTTATCATAATGTTCCACTTTTGGAGTGGGTGGCAAACAGTCCCGACTTGTCACCAATAGAAACTCTTTGGCACACAATGAAAAAGCTATTACGAATACAACCAGCTAGTCGAATTAAAACACAGACTTCAAAATATTTGGAATACTTTCACTCAAGATGAGTGTCAAAACTTAATAAGTACGTTGCCCAAATGAATTCAAGCCGTAAATAAAAATAAAGGCGACGTCACACAGTGGTAAAGGTTTATTTTGTATGTTTTCCTTGTTTTTAACAATTAAAAAATAATTTTAAGTTAAATGTTACAATAAAATGTTTTAAATTGTTTAAAATGTTGTTCCAAATGATAATAAAAATAAATATTTAAATTAAATTTACCGTGAATTAGCATAATTTTATTTAAAAAGAAAAAATATTGGTGGGCCAATTGAGATGGAACGGGGCTCGTATATATTAAATATAAAAATGTAAGTGTTTTATTTCTTGGCGTACAATTAACTATATTAATTTAAAAGTATTTAATTTAATTTAATATTCACAAGTTTGAACTGAATTTAATGTTTTCAAATAACTGGTTGCTTTGAGACTTAAAACAATAATATTAAAACAAATAAATTCTACTTAATTTCTGTTGATATTTCTTCAGCAGAAACTGAAAAAAACAACAACAAAAACCTATTAACAAGGTCCAAACTACCCAGCAAGTAGCTTTAAAAAAGCATCGCTATATTTTTATTAAACATTTTTTACGCTTTTTGAAAGACGTATAATGTACTATTATAAAGATATATGTTTTCCTAAATGCCAGAAAAAGATTTAAGAGGTGTTTACTTAAGTCTTTTGGAATCGAACATAATATTGTATGAACATTATATCTCCAAAAAATCTTCGATCTCGACATAGGAAGTGTTAAGTATGATTAAAAAATTATCTGTAGGTATATCATCAAATCATTTTCATCATCATCATTCTGTGAATTCTCGTTCAAATAAAATAAATTGTAAAGAAGTATTCCATTTGTAGGATTTATTTATAAAAAAAATGCTTCCCCAAAGGATTCCGATAGGAGAGAGGGTTTATTTTCCATTTACTAATAAGCAATAATATGTAGATACTGTGTTGAATGGAATGGGCCCAAGTATTAATCTCAATGAGGATAATATCCTGGGAAACGCCTAACGCTCACCATATTACCAATATAAGCCTGAAGTTATACACAAAGGCAATTCATGATCACTATCTGTCTCGGATAGGACAATAGTAATGACCCCAACTAAACCTTACCTTCAAAAAACAGAATAAATAAACTGCATCGGATCGTTGCTAGACTTTATCTCAAAGTCATTTGAAATATTCATATTTAATTCCTTTATTATTAACACTGGCTATTTGAAGTCTATGTTGACTTAAAATCAAAAATATTGATCTATTCTTATCTAACGAGCTTTTCGTGGGTGCCTTCGGCAAGCCCTCGAAGCTCGGCCTTCCGAGCTGGATGCCCTGGCGGGCGGCGTCTCGGTCCAAAAATTTTAATCCTCTTAAAAAGCCACACTCCAAATGTATACCTGTAAACTCCCGAAAATACATAGTCTCTTAAAAGTTTCGCCTCATTTTCGTCCTGACACAGCTACAGAAATGAGGCTCTAGATATGAATCTGGAAGTATTTTTTTTTCTATAATCTACAGCATTGTGATATTTTTTGTGTGGAAATAGATTTATTTAAATAAATGGGATCGTGGGAGGAGGAGAATTATATTATATCATTTTTTTTAAATTTGGGATCGATAATCGATATAAGGCTCCAAATATTTAAAAGAGATCAGGTGTTGTTTGTTTGACAGGCTGCTCCAGTATTGCCATGAGAACTCATATGGGCATGCGTGTCTTAAGTCGTTCAATTTTGTAAAAATCAAAAAATAAGAATAACAAAATTTAGATTTTTAAAAAATTATAAAAAAGTGGCAAATTATTAAAAAATAAACAAATAATATATAAAATATAAATCAAATAAGATGTGATTAATTTCTTCTTCTGTGCGCAAAGAAAAGCTAATTGAATATTTAATTTTTGAGTGGTGAAGGGGGGGGGGAGGAATAATTATCAATATATTTAATGTTTCTTAATTTAAAATCAATTGGAGTCTTTCATTTCAAAATTCGAGTTAAAATGACAATTATATTTCAAATTTGCCTCGACTTCTCTCGAATCAAAACACAAATATAGCAATGGCATCAGCCCCTGTCGGCAGCATTAGGTCAGCGTTGCTGCAAATTAATCTGGACTATTCTTATTATTAATAATACTAGAAGAATAACATTATTACATCCCATTTTTGATGGTTTGACCATGAGCTATATTAAACCGAGCAAAATAATAAATTTTAAAGAATTTTAAAAAAGTACTATCTTTCTCTTGGATATGGATTCCCAAACTTTTCCGAGTCGCGGCGCTTTTTTTCAATTAAAATTTTTCCATAAGTAAAAGTAAGTAAGAGATAAAAATAAATAATAAATACATTTTTAGCTTCTAACTTTTTTTTTCTAGTTATGCCAAATGTCTTCCTTCAATTAATTATGAAGCTTCGCGGCGCACCTGTGAACCTCTGCTCTAGTGTAAAGTACTTTAAAATATAATTTTACTAAAAACTTTATATAACATTTTTGGTGGGCTCCGTATGTATCTACTAAAAATTAATCAGTTCTTAAAACTCCCGATGATCGTTTAAATAGAAAGTATCTGAAGGACCGAGCATAGCTCGGTAATTTTTTGCTTTAGTTAAAAGCGGGTCAAAAAGTTTTCTTTCATTCTGGCTGCAAATAAAAATCAACCTTTTATCTAGATATAAATTTAAAATTAAAAATATTAATACATATACATACATATACGCTTTTGTACTTAATGAAGCAATAAAAAATAATATTAAGTACCTGGAGCCACCGAGCGATGCACGGTAAATCCTGCCCCCCCCTCCCGAAACCCCATACCTAGCCCCCACCACCGCACCTCAAAATAGAACCAAGATACAAATATATAAATAAATAAATATATATATATAAATAAATATATATATATATATATATATAAAATAAATAAATATACAATTTTTGCTCGTTTAATAAGAGTAGATATACATGGAGTTTGCTTTTTTAAAACCTGAAAAAGGAAGAACTATCCTCCGAACCGTCAGGTTTTTTAAGAGGATGAAAATGACTCTGGCGTACCGAGTCTTGAAAATTTTCTCTTTATTATTATTAAGAGGCAATGAGCGATTCTTTCACTGTGAATTTGGTTTAAGAAAATTACTAAAAAGGCTGTGGATAGAATCATCCCTCTTTCTTTAAAACTAATCCATTGCAAAGATTCCAATAACAAGTTCAGACCTGTTTCAGATTATTAGAGATTAATTCCTTAATTTCTATTATTCTAGGAATGAGCTTTTTTGCCTTTTAAAAAATACTCGTTAAATGAGCATTCTATAATAAATTCTTTTATATTCGGAATTTGTGGATCAAAAAATTTCCAAATTTCGCCCCTTCGGTTAATTTTTGTATTTTTATTCTTCTGAGGTCTCACAGATGATGTATACAAATTTTGGTTGAGTTTGGACCAAAGGGGGATATAATTTCCAAATTTCGCCCGCCTCTCGTTAATTTTTGTATTTTTACCATTTTGGGGGCGCAGAGATGATGTATACAAATTTTGGTTGAGTTTGGACCAAAGGCGGCTATAATTTCAAAATTTCGCCCCCTCCGGTTAATGTATGTTCACCATTCTGTATACAAATTTTGGTTGAGTTTGGATCAAAGGTGGATATAATTTCCAAATTTCGCCTGCCTCTTGTTAATTTTTGTATTTTTACCCTTTTGGGGGCTCAGAGATGATGTATACAAATTTTGGTTGAGTTTGGACTAAAGGCGGCTATAATTTCAAAATTTCGCCCCCCTCCGGTTAATGTATGTTCACCATTCTGTATACAAATTTTGGTTGAGTTTGGATCAAAGGTGGATATAATTTCCAAATTTCGCCTGCCTCTCGTTAATTTTTGTATTTTTACCCTTTTGGGGGCCCAGAGATGATGTATACAAATTTTGGTTGAGTTTGGATAAAGGCGGCTATAATTTCAAAATTTCGCCCCTCCAGTTAATGTACGAGTATGTTCACTATTCTGAGGGCCCACAGATGATGTATACAAATTTTGGTTGAGTTTGGATAAAGGCGGCTATAATTTCAAAATTTCGCCCCCTCCAGTTAATGTACGAGTATGTTCACTATTCTGAGGGCCCACAGATGATGTATACAAATTTTGGTTGAGTTTGGATAAAGGCGGCTATAATTTCAAAATTTCGCCCCCTCCAGTTAATGTACGAGTATGTTCACTATTCTGAGGGCCCACAGATGATGTATACAAATTTTGGTTGTGTTTGGACCAAAAGGGGCTATAGTTTCAAAATTTCGCCCCCTCTTCGCCCTCGGTTAATTTTTTTAGCTCTAATGTTTAAGATTATTGTAGGTATTGCCAGATCCATAGTTTCAAATCGATCCAACAAATAGGAGTAGGATAAAATCGACATTCTAGATCGGGTTTACAACCATGGTAACTTCGTTACAAGTGAAGATATAATATAAAGCGTATAAAAATATTTTTTTGAATGATGTAGCGTGATTTATGCTATAAAACAACTAAAACTTGTAAAGCTCCCACATTAGATCGTTTAATTTCATTAGAACCCATATTTTTTGATTACTTCTCTAAGCATTATCGTTCGATTTCGTGATTCAAGCTATTTAAAAAATCTTTTAAATAAATTTCGAGGTGATCTAACGATTATTAGAAGCAACTTCATTAGATCATCACGCAAACAAATCACATCCGAAAAGATGAGAGAAATCTTCCCGTTGAAAAAAAAACAAGATGATTCTCATTTGAATTTTCTATGAGAATAAGAAAATGGTCTAATCGAGAAAAAAATTAACCCGGGGCCCTGTAAAGCTTTCAAGTCATTTTAATAGATGATTTGACGATTAACACACTCATTAACTTTCTATCCACCGTTTTAGTTCAACAACATATTTCCTTCAAATTAGTTTTAAATAATATAATGTTAAAAAATCTTCAAGTGGAAACTGATGTTTACCCCTTGAGGGTTTTTAAGAAGCATTGACAGGTCACGCAGAAGATAGCGAAAATAAAAATTGGAAATTCAAAAAGATAGTAGCAAAATAGATAATATTAGGTTAAGAAATAAAAGAAAACGAATGTCCAACTATTTGAATACAATCACAAACTCTTTAACCAATAAGTACGCAGTCAACAAGTAGTACTCAACAACGACTGGTGTATCCAAAACTTTTACCATACAGGGTATGGTCAAGTAATGTAAATGTGCATGAAAAAAGTGTTTTTTTCCTTGTTTTTATTTCTAAATATCTCAAAAACGGCTGAAACTATTTTGATTAAAAAAATTGAGCGAAACCATGGCATTTCACTCTACAAAAAAGCTCTAATAAGTGAACATCAAAAAAATTATATTTTTTGAGATAATAATTGTTTTGTCAAAATGTCTGTTAGTTAGTCTGGTTGTTAGTTAGTCTGTGCGTTATCAAATTTTGTGGACCAGCTAGCTCAAAAACTAGTGTGAATAATAAAACCAAATTTCACACGTAGTTTCGATCCATTGAGATTAAGAGCTGATTAGATTTTGGTGCATATCGACCCAAAATTAAGGGGGCTGGAGAAGGGGGTGGGGTTAAAAATTAAAAATCTAGGCCATTTGAGCAAACTCAACCAAATTTTGTGTACATAATCAGTGGGACCTCAGAAGTCTAAAAATGCAAAAACTAACCGCCCAAAATGGGGGGGGGGTGTAGGGTCAAAAAATGAAAATATGGGCTCTTGTATTAAACTCAACCAAATTTTGTTTCAGTGGGACCCGAGAAGTTCAAAAATGGAAAAACTAACCCCCATGATTATAAATAATTTTATTAAATATTAAATTTAAGTGAGGGGCCAGGTTGTATTGTAAAGTCAAGTGGATGGCCACATCAGAACACGTCAGCTTATTTTTGATATAAATATGGTGAGTAGAAAAACAAAATTATAATTGATTGAAGTACTTGTAAAAGGCCGATTTAATTAATATTGTTAACATTGTTTGTTATTGTTTAGATCTGAAGATGGCTACAACCAATCGCCGAAGCGGGAGTTCATAAATAAAAAATAAATAAATAAAAACAGCACGTCTCTTACATATTTTAACCTCGTCATGAATTAGTACTCAACAAGAAAACGAATATCAAAACTTAAGACATAGTTCAAGAGAACGTCGAATTCGTAAATACCTAGAGGACTATGTTCTATACAACGAAATGGGGGAAGTAATGAATCATAATTAAATCTAATTAATTAATTGTTTAATCGTTAATTTGTTTTGTTTACAATATTTTATTTATTATTTTTTTGCATTGTTGAAGAAGTAAATAAATCTAAATCTATACGTTTAACCTAAAAAAAAACCTACACGTTTATTTTAGCTTTTCTATACTATAAAATAATTGGCGAGAAGGATGGGATAATAAAACGATGACATGTGGACCTCTAAGAAGACGCCTTTCTGAAAACGGGGTGGAACCCAAAATCCCGACAACCAAAATCCCGACAAGCCAAAATCCCGACATCTAAAAATTCAGATTTATTTTAATTATTATAGTATATTTATTTGACAAAATTAACTCAATTATCACAAAAGGTACATAATTGAAATATCAAAATAATAAATAGATTTTATTAGCCTTTTTTAATATTTAAAAAATATATATAATGGTATAGTACTGAGGGCTGAATCGCGATTGGAATTAGGTTTACAGGTCTTTGGAATTATGTGGAATTATTTTGGGATTTATTAGATAGTGAGTGCCCCTTCATCTTATGTCTTCTACTTGGAAATGAAAGTGGAATTGGAAGTAGGTGTACACGATATTAGGTCGCGGTTCACCCCTCGGATAGTACCTATATAAATTTAAAATGACTAACCTAATTAATACCAAAAGTACATAGAAATATCAAAATAATAAATAAATAAAATACATTTTATTTGAAAATTAACTACTAACAAGTACGGTTCTAAAAAAGTTAGTTGAGATTTTGGCTTGCAGGGATTTTGGATATCGGGATTTCGGGCTGTCGGGATTTTGTGGTGAACCCCTGAAAACGACATGAAAACAAGTGAAATAAATACAGCTCCAACAATTCCAACACGATCACAAACACTTCAACCAATGAGTATGCAGTCAACAAGTAGTATCTACTCAACAAGAAATCGAATATCAAAACTTAAGACAAAGTTCAAGAGAACGCCAAATTCCTAAATACCTAGAGGCCTATGTCTTTAAAACGAAAGAGGGAAGTGATGAAGCATAATGAAATCTAATTAATTAATTGTTTAATCATTAATTTGTTTACTTTTCAGCTAATTTACGGAGACTGAACAAAATAGAAAATTGTATTGAAAGAATAAACTTCCACTTCTTTTCCATCCGGAGTTGTCTCTTTTAAATGTGGCCATTTTTGTTAATAATTCTATTTCTTATTTTGGATGCATTAGCCCTGTGGCAAAACGATCTCTTAATTGTCGATCTAGAATAGAATCATCATAATCATAAATAAGAGAAATGTTTTTCAATTTATTTACATGTCCTATTCTCAAAAATCATTCAACGCTTTATATCGAGTTATCTTATATATAACCCTCCGGGCTGAAGTGCCCTGGCGGGCAGCGTCTCGGTCAAAATTTTTTATTCCTCTAAAAAACCACACTCCAAATGTATACCCGTAAACTATCGAAAATACATCGCCTCTTTAATTTTTGAGTGGAGGGGTGGGGGGAGGAATAATTATGAATATATTTAAATTTAAATTTCATTTTTCCTTTTCAAAACAAAAACAATGAAATGATTTATGAACTGCAAAAAATTCGCAGGCTGAATCATGGAAATTATTCAAATTTACGCGGTTCAATTAATTTAATTAATTACAAAAAATATATTTAATGTTTCTTAATTTAAAATGAATCGGAGTCTTTCATTTCAAAATTACAATTATATTTCAAATTTGCCTGGTTAATGAAAATCGATTGGAGCCATCAGTTTAAAATCCGAGCTGACAATATATTTCAAATTTGCCTCTTTAATTAATATATATTTAATGTTTCTTAATTTAAAAATCTATTGGTGTTTTTACTTTATCCAATGCAAAGCATGGGTAAAGTATTGTAATCGCTCTCGGGGCAAGCGTGGCTTCAAAGGGTCCTCAGGTAAAGACTACGGAACCCATGGACTCAATTAAAGTCACAAATTGTAGTATTCAATTAGGTTGAATTTTAGCACGTGACGGTTTTGCCAAAAATTACATGGGGTCTCGTCGAGAGGCCAAAAAGTGCGATTTTTTCATTTAGTGCGTGCGGATGGATGGATGTATGTATGGATGGATGTATGTTATCGCTTTTTTGGCCCACGATTTTTTCCACACCGTTGCACCGATTGAAATGAAATTGAAAACCTACCATTAGTTTAACAAAATGAAGCGCTGATTAGTTTTTGGTACAGATCGGCCCACAAACATTAGTACTTTATTTCAGTACTTTTTTAGTTTTTTCTAAATATCTTGAAAATGACTTAACCAATTTTGATGAAATTTAATATCCTAATTAAGTACCTTGGGGACCACAAAAAAGGTTAAATAAAGTTTTTAGTAAAATTATATTTTAAAGTACTTTACTCTAGAGTTAGATGGTACTTTTTAAATTTTTTTAATTCTTTAAAATTTATTCATTTGAAAGTTTTAATATAGCTCATTTAGCCTTGCTTAAGTAAGAATGGATAGGCTTCTCTCTGTGAAATGCTAAAAATCTGGGAGGAATTTTTATGAGTAACCATAGCAACTGTGTTGTTTTCTTATCCGTTACCTTTGCTGAAGACAGAGAAATCGATTTTAAACCAAAAATAGCGATTGATTCTCATCTAATACTTGAGGAATAACCATTCTATATTGGATTTTTGACGTTTCGGTTTTTATTAGTAACCATTGCTGAAGACATAGAGAAATCGATTTTAAACCAAAAATAGCGATTGATTCTCATCTAGTACTTGAGGAATAATCATTCTATATTGGATTTTTGACGTTTCGGTTTTTATTAGTAACCATTGCTGAAGACATAGAGAAATCGATTTTAAACCAAAAATAGCGATTGATTCTCATCTAATACTTGAGGAATAACCATTCTATATTGGATTTTTGACGTTTCGGTTTTTATTAGTAACCATTGCTGAAGACATGGAGGAATCGATTTTAAACCAAAAATAGCGATTGATTCTCATCTAATAATTGAGGAATAATCATTCTATATTGAATTTTTGACGTTTCGGTTTTTATTAGTAACCATTGCTGAAGACATAGAGAAATCGATTTTAAACCAAAAATAGCGATTGATTCTCATCTAATACTTGAGGAATAACCATTCTATATTGGATTTTTGACGTTTCGGTTTTTATTAGTAACCATTGCTGAAGACATAGAGAAATCGATTTTAAACCAAAAATAGCGATTGATTCTCATCTAATACTTGAGGAATAACCATTCTATATTGGATTTTTGACGTTTCGGTTTTTATTAGTAACCATTGCTGAAGACATAGAGAAATCGATTTTAAACCAAAAATAGCGATTGATTCTCATCTAATACTTGAGGAATAACCATTCTATATTGGATTTTTGACGTTTCGGTTTTTATTAGTAACCATTGCTGAAGACATAGAGAAATCGATTTTAAACCAAAAATAGCGATTGATTCTCATCTAATACTTGAGGAATAACCATTCTATATTGGATTTTTGACGTTTCGGTTTTTATTAGTAACCATTGCTGAAGACATAGAGAAATCGATTTTAAACCAAAAATAGCGATTGATTCTCATCTAATACTTGAGGAATAACCATTCTATATTGGATTTTTGACGTTTCGGTTTTTATTAGTAACCATTGCTGAAGACATAGAGAAATCGATTTTAAACCAAAAATAGCGATTGATTCTCATCTAGTACTTGAGGAATAATCATTCTATATTGGATTTTTGACGTTTCGGTTTTTATTAGTAACCATTGCTGAAGACATAGAGAAATCGATTTTAAACCAAAAATAGCGATTGATTCTCATCTAGTACTTGAGGAATAATCATTCTATATTGGATTTTTGACGTTTCGGTTTTTATTAGTAACCATTGCTGAAGACATGGAGGAATCGACTTAAAATCAAAAATAGCGATTGATTCTCATCTAATACTTGAGAAATATCCATTCTATATTGGATTTTTGACGTTTCGGTTTTTATTAGTAACCATTCCTGAAGACATAGAGAAAACAACTTTAAACCAAAAATAGCGATTGATTCTCATCTAGTACTTGAGGAATAATCATTCTAAATTGGATTTTTGACGTTTCGGTTTTTATTGGTAACCATTGCTGAAGACATAGAGGAATCGACTTAAAATCAAAAATAGCGATTGATTCTCATCTAATACTTGAGGAATAACAATTCTACATTAGGTTTTTGACGTTTCGATTATTGTTGGTAACCATTGCTGAAGACATGGAGGAATCGACTTAAAATCAAAAATAACGATCGATTCTTATCTAATACTAGAGGAATAACCTTATTGCATTCCATTTTTGATGTTTTGACTATTAATGGAAACCTCTACTGAAAATGTAGAAGAATCGACTTAAAATCAAAAAGACTAAATTCTTTTTTGGTAAACAACTCAAGCTTGAGTTGTTTGCCATAAAAGAATTTAGTCTTTTTGATTTTAAGTCGATTCTTCTACATTTTCAGTAGAGGTTTCCATTAATAGTCAAAACATCAAAAATGGAATGCAATAAGGTTATTCCTCTAGTATTAGATAAGAATCGATCGTTATTTTTGATTTTAAGTCGTTTCCTCCATGTCTTCAGCAATGGTTACCAATAATAATCGAAACGTCAAAAACCTAATGTAGAATTGTTATTCCTCAAGTATTAGATGAGAATCGATGGCTATTTTTGATTTTAAGTCGATTCCTCTATGTCTTCAGCAATGGTTACCAATAAAAACCGAAACGTCAAAAATCCAATGTAGAATGGTTATTCCTCGACTCTTAAATGAGAATTGTTTTTGAATTAATTTCAATATGAACTACAAATTTTTCATTAAATTGAAGGGTTGGTTGAACTACAAATTGCAAGTGATATCTGATTAATAATAAAGGAACAAACATATTAATATTTCAAATGAATTTGGATAAAGTTTAGCAACGATCCGTTGCAGTTTATTTCATTTTCATTCGAGTTCAAATGAATACAATATTATCTCGACACAAAGTCTAAATCAAAAATTTATAGTTTTAGTAACAGAAATCATGGTATATATATTAATGTTAGATTGGTCTAGTGGTTAAAGCTAATGACTTTAGTTCAAGAGTTCGTAGGTTCGATTCTAGACAAGAGGGAAATTTTTTGAGAAATTTCTCTTAGCGTTGTTACAAATTAATCTAGACAAATATTATATAGTATTTTAAAAATTTATTTGTTATAGGTTCAGAAGAGTCCTGAAAACTCGGCAGTCCGGATAACTCGGCCACATCCTGGCTGAGCGAAAAACCATATCATGTAAATAGTAAAGGCTCTATACCTTCATAAAGTACGTACTTTTTCTTTGTTTAAGGGTATTTGGGCAGTTTATTCTCTGTTGTATTCTCAAGCTAGACAATACATACAAGTACAATACTGTATTTTCTGAGGAAACACTCGTATACTTATTCTTCTTTAACCCCATTCCAGATAACCCGGTATTTGCACAAACTCGGCCATTCTTCGGTCCATATTAGACCGAGTTTTCGGGTCTCTGCTATTCTTTTATGTTTACTCTTCGAATTTTGGATTTTCATTTGTAAAGCGAAATTTTTAGTTCTCTTTAGATTTGAGAATTTAGACAAGAAATAAATAACTCACGTTTAGTGTCCTCGCTGCTCACATTCCATAAACGACATTGTTCTTCAAAAATCAAGGAAAGCTATTAGTGTGGAGCCCCTGGTTCATAGGTATGTATCACATTTAAAAAATTTTAAAAGGCCAATTGTTTCTTCTGCTTGTATAAATTCGTCTTGGTTATTCGTTGCTAAAAATCTGTTTTATTAAGGGATAAAAGTTCCTGGATGTGAGTGATTTGTTCTTGGTTACTCTTGGTTGCTTCCATGAACATTTGAAATTGTTCCTGGCTCATCATCGTATCCAATTATTATGATATAAAATAGTAAAATAAAGCAGAGCTAAAATAAACGTGTAGATTTAGTAAATTTTAAGAGAGAAAGATGTGATCCACTTAGCTACAATCCAAGATCATTTTGCGTATTGCCCGCTAGACATTCGGATGGATCACCAAGTGAATTTCGAAATCTCAGATGTTATATATTCGATCTCCCAGTCCAGAGCGCTAGATCTATTAGCATGTATGTTAGATTCCTGCCATTAATTAACTGAAGGTTTTCTACATTTGATTCAATCGCGAATCTAATGTGAGAATTTTTATCAAATATTGAGTGAAAATAATATTTGAACTTATATATTATTAACTGAAATAATGATATTAAATAAATTTTAATTTTCCTCATTAATATATCAAAGAATAATTGATTCAATTAATAATTCAGTTAATAATATATAAGTTCAAATATTATTTTCACTCAATATTTGATAAAATTCCCTACATTAGATTCGCGATTGAATCAAATGTAGAAAACCTTCAGTGTAGATTTAGCTTTATTTACTTTTTCAACAATACAAATAAATAATCAATAAAAAGAAAACAAATTAATGATTAAACAATTAATTAATTAGATTAAATTATGATACAATGATGGTTTCTTATTAATTTAGAAGAAGTGAAAATAATATAGTGTGCGCTAAAAGGACCACCATATTTTGATTTAAAAATTTAATTTAAGTTAAATATTAATAAAACTTAGACTTGAAAAAAAGGATCAGAATTATGACCTAAAAAGTAAAATTTAAACTGGTTGTATGTATATATATCTTGGGTGGTCTCATTTAAAACCCGAAAGAGGCTCACATGTTTATTTTCACGAGTCGTAGTCTGCAACTTTTGAGTGGCTTTCAAGTTAATACCAAATGAAAACTTTAACGAAAGAATAAGGGAGAATAAACAATCAGAGACCATGAATAATGATCTCTTCATATAGAGAGAGATATTTGATTTTCCAAATTAGAAGTTTTCAGATTAAATGCCAATTTCACAATTTAATTTTATGTTTTTTATGTTAGTTTTAATCAACATATTATGTGAATCCCGAACTTGTTACAATCTAATTACAATCCTCGACAAAAATTAAACAAAAATTTGTATCCGTAAGCCTAACAATGGATTCGAGTAGAGAATTTTATACGCTGATTATCATGCAATTTCCCGATTTTTTACAACACGTCAGAGTTTTGAGATATTATCGATCAAAACGAAGAAAAAGGCCTTTTTGACCTATTTTCGAGTCCCATTAAATATTAAACAGCAATATTTGAAATCAAAATATTTTGTTAACATAATGGAAAACAGCTCCCTCTTTTATTTTCAAATTACCACTTGCTTGTAGCTCAATTAGAACTCGAGTTATAAATAAAAAACTAGGACCATATGTTTTTTTTATCTATCCTTTATAATCACGTAGTTTTAGTTTTTAGTTATAACTCGAGTTCTAATTGAGCTACAAACAAGTGGTAATTTGAAAATCAAAGAGGAAGCTGTTTTCTATTACGTCCATGAAATATTGTGATTTCAAATATTGCTATTTAATATCTAATGGGACTCAAAAAGGACTTTTTCTTCATTTTGATCGATATCTTCAAAACAAGAACTAATCGGTAATTTTTATGGTGATTTTTTAATTAAGCTTGTGGAAATATATAAGAATCAGTTATTTTTAAGCCCGAAACCTTTTCATTGTTTCGGGGTGTTATTTAAGACACTGCATTTCCAAAAAAAAAAAAAAAACTATTTTAAAAAGCTATTTGAATAAATTTTGATAAATTCTTTTAAGTGAAGGACTTTATGTAATTTTTATATCAAATGCATTCAAGGGGGATCGGGGGGGGGGGAGGGGGGAATGAAAATTTTGAATTTTCCAATTCGAAAAATAAGTATTTGATCAATTGATAAACACAATTAAGTAGTATTAATGAGAGTTTTTGAATGGAAATTCAGGAAAAGTTTTTTTGAGTAATTAATTTTATTTTTCACCAACGTTTCGTCGACTTTGGCGACTTCTTTAGAGTTTTAAATAGTTACATCACATATTCGTCTAAAATACATTATTATTTTTCTTTATCTCTGTAACTAATGAAGAACCATCAGAAATTCAAAAATTCAAAATATCCGGTACATTCACATAAACAATAAAATCAGATAAACAGTTTTAGAAACAATACAAACAAAATCAGACCACACAGTTTTAGAAACAATAGAACGGAATCATTTTATTTATCTATTTTCATACATATAAATATCAAATTTCAATAAAACTAAAATTAAATTTAATGAAATTTGATATTTCTATGTGTAAAAATTAATAAGTAAAATGATTCCGTTCTATTGTTTCTAAAACTGTTTATCTGATTAGTGTTTATGTGAATGTACCATTTAGACCAGCGGTTCCCAAACTTTTTTTGACCAGGGACTATTTTGATTTCGTTATTATTAGAAGGGACCACAAGGTTAAAAAATAAACTATAACAATCTAAAAAAATTCTAAGAAAAAAATAAAAACCGACTTCAAAAAATTAAATGCAACAAATAAAATTCACTATTATTATCTTATTTAGTTACAACTAAACGACGAAATATTAACATGGAATTACTTTTTGAAGTCGGTACCAAACAAACTATACCTATAAGCGAGCGTACCCACAAAACGTAATAAGTAAGATCCGTTGAATGTGATTCATAAAAGGTATATGTTTGGCACCGACTTCAAAAAGTAATTTCATGTTAATATTTCGTCGTTTAGTTGTAACTAAATAAAATAATAATTATTTTATACCTTTTAGTGTATTTTATTTGTTGAATTTAATTTTTTGAAGTCGGTTTTATTTTTTAATAGATTAATATTTTAAATAATAAGCGAGCTTTCGAAATTTCCTTAACTTTGCTCATAATGAAAGTAGCATTTACATTATAATGGGCAGAATTATTGGATCTCTAAATTGTGAACAGATTCTAAAGTGAAGTTTGCCAAACAAGAGACCAGCCAGCTCCTTTGGTTGGTGTTGGATGCTCCTCTTGAATTTGAGTTAAAGCCCCGAACTTGTTTAAACTTTCCTAAAAGTGCGTGAAAAGCGAATACGGAATCTTATTTTGTCATTTTCTCCGATTCTCGACTTAAAAGTAAAATCCCCTTAAGTTTATTCAAGGTATCTTAACCAGCCAGACCCATTCCTTCCTTCACAGCTTAGCAAATTTTTTTTCTTTTTTTTTTATTGCAACAAACTAATTTATTTGGAACATAATCTATACCTACTTCTATATAAAGCTGGAGAGTTTGTATGTTTTAGTGTTTGGTATGTTTAAAAGCGCTGGGTCAAATTTTGTTCATTATTTTTACTTTCACATTTATATTCTATAGAATATAGTGTGAAGTATTGAGATCGCTTACCTGAGTCCTGACTTTTTGAGAGCTTATATCTCAAAGATTAAAAAAGTTAATTTCATTTTGTGACATCCACGTGGAAGGAATCGATGCCCATTAAACTATTAAAGTTGGAAACGAGATTTAGGACATAAAACAGGATATTGTGGTTCCCAAAGGTCAACAAGTGACCAAAAATCCATTGGCCAGCGCGTATGTACGTATTTTTTTATTTATTTATTTATAACAATTGAACGTGCTATGAGCCCACTTACATAAAGTAATTACATATTTATAATACAATGAATAGAAAAAAACATACATATACTTGCTTAAATATTAGAGTTACAATTTATTATAATAGATAAAACAATTATATATTCCAAAAAGTGAATAGTTCAATTTTATTTAAGCAGTCTTAAATTTACACATAAAATATTTCTTAATCTTATCCCTCGAAGTCGCGAATACGTCCACATCCCTATGGTTATTTCCAGTGTCCAGAATCCGATTCATACCGGAATATTTGAGATATGAATATTTATGGCATGGAGTAAAAAACAATCGTGGATTTCGCGTCATGTGCGTATTTATATTGAAAGTGACTATTTCCAGAAGCTGATTACTGTTTATTCTGTGATTGATAAGACTAAGTATGTATGTAAGTATGTACCTCTGCGTTTCGGAACCATAAGTCTGAGAGGTAAATTTTTAATTCGATTGAAATAAAAGAAGGGGGTGTAAAGTAGGAGCGTCGTAAAATAAATATTTTAATCGTTCATATCTATATATATATATAAAATTCTTTGCCCAATACACTCACTCACTCACTCACTCACTCACTCATCATCAAAACAGTCAGAACCACTGGACATAGAAACATGAAATTTGGAGAGGATATTACATCTATGACATAGGGGCTCACTAAGAAAGGATTTTTTGAAATTCAACCCCTAAGGGGGTCAAAAGGGGCAAAGTGTGTTTTCACTGATTATGCGATATCTCTTAAGGGCGATAAAATATCTATTTGATTTTTACTTATAAAAATACTAAATTAAAATATCTAAAAACTAATTTCAGGATTTTTTGAAATTCGACTACTAAAGGGGTCAAAAGGGGCAAAATATCTTTGCAATGTGTTTACACTTATTACGCATTTTCAATTAAGAACGATAATATATCTACTTGATTTTTACTTAATCAAATTCTAAATACAAATATCTAAAAAGTAATTTCAGGATTTTTTGAAATTCGACTCCCAACTATCCAAAATGTGAGTTGGGGCAAAAATTAAAACTCTCTCCGATCTTGATCACATTTTGTAGAGTTATTCTTTATTACTTTAAGAAACTATTCCTGTAAAAATCAACTATCAAAATTGACTGTATGGGGACGAAGGGGGGGGGGGGGCAAAATATAGAAATTTTTAGCTTTTTTGTACATTTACTCTTTAGAAAACTGAGAGTTATTTATTTGCAAATATCTAAAAAATAATTTCAACCTCCCAACATGTGAGTGGGGGAAAAAAATTTATACTCTCTCCGATATAGATCCAATTTTGTAATGTTAGTTTTTAGGACTATATAAAATGTATGCTGTAAAAATCAATAGCCAAAATGAGTGCATGGGGGCGAAAGAGGGGGCAAAATAGTACAAATATATATTACAGACCTAATAATCACATGCCGAGACGCTGCCCGCCAGGGCCAACTGCCCTCGGCACGCCCTCTACAGCTCGTCTCGTATATGGTAAGTCGGAGAGATTTGGGCTTTGAAACTTAGGCTATTTAGAGATTTCAAGTAGTACCTCAAGATTTTGACTAAAATCGAAGAACCGAAAGTGCGTGTTTACTTGAAGATTTTTGGTATTTTACAATTTCGTCTTTTTCTGGATTTCCCAAAACGGCTTCGGAGAAACACAAATTGAAGTAATTTGAATGAGAATATAATTTTTTTAGCTTATTCGAAATTTGAATGCGACCATTGGAATAAAATGGGAAAGCCTGAGGGAAAGAGTGTGAACAAAGATAATATCTTCACAAGAAACGCATTGGTTATATGTACTTCTTAATAGTATACAGGGTGTCCCGTATCACAACGATACACCATGAACAGGGGATAGAGCAATTTAAGACGGTCCTGAACATAAAAAATTTTTTAATAAAAGAGTTATATTTTTCGAGTTATAGGTATTTTTTTGAAAATGGTGAAAATCGCTACCATGCCCTAAATATTGAGATTCCGTGTCTACAAATATTACATAGTTTATTATTCTAATTTTTGTTACGCAATCCTAAATAATCCTGCTATTGACCACAATTCAAAGTAAAACAATAAGTACTTTTATACTTTTGAAGAAAAAATATTTTTGTCTGACTAATGTTTTAAAAAATTTTGATCAGCGAACTTTGAATCATCTTTAATGTAAATAAAACCTACTATCCTACCATGGCAAAAAAATATTTGTACATTTTTGGCAAAATTAGGTAATTTAAAAACATATTTTGATTAGTGTTTTTTTATTTAATATAATTAATCAATTATGTCCCATCTTAATTGAACTAATCTTTGACTATTATAGACATTAATACTATAATAGCTAATAATAATGCCATTAATAGCCAAATATTAGTTGAATTAAGATTAGACATAATTGATTAATTATATTAAATAAAAAAACACTCAAAAAGAGGTTGTTCTCTGCTTTGATGCAAATAAACATACACACTATATATATCGAAATTATATATCTGTATATATATTATTTATTTGTTTGAGACTGATGATGAAGACCAACTCTTCAAAACTATAGTCTCAAACAAATAATTAATATATACCTATACAGATATATAATTTCGATATATATGTGTGTATGTTTATTTGAATCAAGCAGAAGATAACCTCTTTGTTTCTCTTTGTGAATCAACAACTCTACTACTCTTGGCAAAACAAAAACTTTTCAATTAAAAAAACAATATCAAAATATAGTATATTATTTTTATATTAGCTAATTTTGCCAAAAAAGTACAAATATTTTTTTTCTTAAAAAGGAAGTAGAAAGTGATGTACCATTTTGAAATCTCGAGTAAATGGGCCTATTTTTTAAATAACCATGGTAGGATAGTAGATTTTTTACAGTAAAGATGAATCAAAGTTAGCTGATGAAAATTTTTTAAAACATAAGTCCGACAAAAATATTTTTTTCTCCAAAAGTATAGTACTTATGGTTTTATTTTGAATTCTGGTCAATTTCAGGATTATTCAGGATTACGTAACAAAAATTATAATAATAAAATATGTAAATTTGTAGAAACAGCATCTCAATATTTAGGGCAGGGTAGCGATATTCACCATTTTCAAAAAAATGCCAATAAATCGAAAACTATAAGACTTTTATTTAAATAAATGGCAACGGATTGTTGCTAAACTTTATCCAAATTCATTTGAAATATTAATATGTTCTTGAGTAAAGTACTTTAAAATATAATTTTACTAAAAACTTTATTTAAGCTTTTTTGTGGTCCCCAAGGTACTTAATTAGGATATTAAATTTCATCAATATTGATTAAGTCATTTTCAAGATATTTAGAAAAAACTAAAAAAGTACTGAAATAAAGTACTAATGTTTCTGGACCGATATGTACCAAAAACTAATCAGCGCTTCATTTTGTTAAACTAATGGTAGGTTTTCAATTTCATTTCAATCAGCGCAAAGGTATGGAAAAAATCGTGGACGAAAAAACGATAACACACACACACACACACACATCACATACATCCATCCATCCGCACGCACTTCCAAAAAAAATGGCACTTTTTGGCCTCTCGGCGAGATTCCAGGTAATTTTTGGCAAAACCGTCACGTGCTAAAATTCAATCTCATTGAATACTTCAATTTGTGACCTTAATTGAGTCTATGGGTTCCGTAGTCTTTACCTGAGGACCCTTTGAAGTCGCGCTTGCCGCGAGAGCGATTCCAATACTTTCTCCTATGCTTCGCATTGGATAAAGTAAAAAAGATTTATATTCTGGACCGTCGTAAATTTCCCTATCCCTTGTTCACGGTTTATCGTTGTGATACGGGTATAAGTAAAAATATAAAATAATAATATAAAAATTTCTTTTTCTGGTCTTGTCTAACAGATAATAATACACTATTAGATACTATTTGTTTTGTTAGACACGACGAAAAAATAAATTTTTTGTATAATTTAAGATTGTTTTTTTTTTATTGGTTGTGCTAACTTGTTATAGGATGAATATTATGAATACATTATTTATTGTCTCGATTATTTTACTATTTTATCAACAATTAATGTTTTAAGTAATTGAGTACTTGTAAAAGTCCTAAAAAGAGACGAAACGTCGTATGAAAATTGATATTTAACATTAAAAAAAAAAGGTGTAGAATCTTTAATTTTAAAACCCGCTAATAGTTCATGACAAATAAAATTCAATAAAATTAGGAAATTTAAATTATTATTGTAAAACCCACTAATCGTTTACTGCTGTGGGCAATAAATAGTAAGACTTTGTTCTTAATTTTAAAATTCTTTATTTACTCTTCCAAATCTATTTCGCCCCCCTCAAAGTAATCCCCCCGGCCTCAATACACTTGCGCCAACGTTTTTTCCAATCCTCGAAACAGTTGTTAAAGCCAATTTCCGGAATAGCCTTCAATGCGCGTAGCGATTCGCGTTTAATATCTTCAATTGACTCAAAACGGTTTCCCCGGAGCGGTCGTTTGAGTTTGCTGAACAGCCAGAAGTCACAAGGAGCTAAATCAGGCGAATACGGTGGTTGTGGAACGATATTGATTGAATTTTTGGCGAAAAACTCACGAATAATCAATGCAGAATGCGAAGGTGCATTATCGTGGTGCAAAAACCAAGAGTTGTCGGCCCATAATTCCGGCCTCTTTTTACGAATAGCTTCGCGCAAACGACGCATAACACTCAAATAGTATTCCTTGTTGACAGTTTGGCCAGTCGGAAGGAATTCGGAGTGCACCACACCTCGATAATCGAAGAAAACTGTCAACAGGACCTTGATTTTTGACTTGTTCGTCGTCAACGCGTTCTCGACCCTCTTTGAACAGTTTGTACCAATCAAAAACACTTGCTCGCGACATACAATTATCACGGAAGGCCTTTCGCAACATTCTGAAAGTTTCGGCACCAGAAATTTGATTCCGCACACAAAATTTAATGGAACTTCTTTGTTGAATAATTTCACTCATTGTAAAAATCCCCGAATGAACTTTTTGTACTTCAGAAAGACAAGCGTATACTAAACACTAATGATTAATTTGATGTGACATTTGGCACAGATGTCACTAACAGTCACACCAACCTAGAAAAAATATATTTCGACGAATGGGTTTCCGCGCGAAATTTAAATTAAAAAGTCTTACTATTTATTGCCCACAGTAGTATAACAAATAATATTTATTAAAATTACGGAAAATTTAAGTAATTATTTTAAAATCAAGGCTAGTCTTTTATTTCTTCTCTATTAGGTCATCTCCCCTTTATTGTAACAAGAAAATCAAACAGATACTTCTATAAAGAAGTTTCACTTCAAAAAATTGTCCAAAAACCCGTGAATCTTTTATTTATTTAACATTATATTTTTTTATGACACACGGAATAAAAATACTCTAAATTTTTTGAAATGTTTAGGGATTCCCAGCATCAACAGCATCAATGGACCGCACGCTACTGGTATCTATGTATTTAATATTCTATTCCTTATGATTAATTTCCAATTTATTTATTGGTTTCTCTTTTTTACGTCTCATATCTTCTCGTTGCTTAAAGCCTGAAGGAATCTTAGATTAATTGAAATTCTAGCATCGGCAGATTGATATGATTTCTGTGAAGTAAATCCGAATTCCTTTAGGGCTGTTTGATATTCTTTTTCCATCACCGGGTCTTTTCATTCTCTACATGTGCCTAGTTCCATCAGGTGTGCATCACACCGTGTCATCTGATAGAAACCTCTAGGTATGTCGTCGTATTCGATCGTTTCCAGTTTAGGCCCCCTTAAAAACTGTTCCGCTTTTGAAAAACCAACAACATTGCTGCATCAATAAAACTTCTTTCCCATAATTTGTATTTTCATATTAACAATGAATACAAAGTGAAAGGATTTTATGACTCCTTTTATTCAAGAATTCTCGCCCTTCTACTTATCGGTAGCTATTTATATTAAGTGGATTTAGAATACAAATATCAATTTGGGCCTTTGATAGTACCTAATCATCTCCGACACTTAAGAAGAATATTATATTACCAGCTGCGAAGCCCGGCTTCGGCGGGCATCTTGCTGTCCAGGGTGTTGGACTTCGTATTGAGTTTTAAAATCTTATAATAATTTAAATTTCCTAATTTTAATATAATAAAATGTATTTGTCATGAACTATTATATGGGGTTTTAAAATAATAATTATTAATTTTAATTAATCTTACTTGTCATGATATTATTGGGTTTTAAGATTAAAAAAATCACTTCGGCTTCATCGCGCAAGCCGATTATTATCAATTTCTATATCTCTATGTTCAGCCACCTCCAAATTAAACGGGTGAACCGATTGACTTGAAATTTGAAACAAATACTCCTGATGAGTCAAGTAACCGATATGATTCATAAAAAGTGAACTTTTAGTCCCAAGAGGATATTGATGGCCTTGGGGTAAAAGGGCTAATCTGATTTTACATTCATTCATTGTCTTGTAATTAACCACGTGATCAGTTAAATTTAACGATTATATATAGCTAATATTTACCATTAACCGTTACATAGAAAATCTATAAACTTGCAAAAAAAATGAATTGGTATCGCAGTTTTCAGTTTTAGAAACATGCTGAAAATTGCAGCCCTTTTACCCCAAGACCATCGATATGTTCTACAGAACTTTTGATTCTTTGTGAATATAAATGTAATTATAAATTTTTATTGACACAACCACCCGTGAATAATTATTTTAATTAACAAAAAGCCAATCAAATTAACCTTAGCCGAAGATGAGACCCTGACAGATCGAATTGTAAACCCAAAAACCCTCTAACCCTTTCAAAATATTATGTTTTCTTCGCTATTTCACTGTCTTATATATCAAGTGAACTAAACAATCAATATAATAGTTTTAGGATTCTATATCTCTATGTTCACTGACCTCCATTTTAAACTAGTAAACCGATTGATTTGAAATTTGAAACATATACTCTTGAGGGATCAAGTAACCGGGGTGATTCATAAATAGTGAACTTTTAGTCCCACGAGGAACGATTATAATTTTTATTCGCTATTCTTATTCCAAGTTCTAATAAGGAAACTCTAATTGAAATTTTTCCACATTTTTGAATTTAATCTTTTTAAAACCCACAAACAGTTTAATATAATACAATATATAAAATTTATCCGGAATTTCTAATTACAACAAATAAAATATAGTAGAGCCTCAGTAACTCGGGGAAAATTGATACAATATGGCAACATTGTAAAATAAAGCATTTTGCAGATGAAAAAATCCAAGATGGCGAACTTTAAAGTGTTTAAATTGTATTCTTTCATTCTTCTTTCTCTATTTGGAATAATTTCTAAAAATCTCTCTAGTGGATATTTCACTATTTTCACATATAATAATATTATAAGCTGATCGACATGTGTAATATCAAGCATAGAATCTATAATAAGATTCAAATAAGACTCAATGTTGTCTAATTTCTAGGCGCGAAAATAGAGATTTCCCTGATATTCACTTCGATTCGAATACCCTGAAAATGTGTGACAGCCTATCCATGTTGGGCGTCTCTGTCGCATCTGACCTGTCTTGAATGAACACATCTCCTCTGTGGCGAAATCTGCAGCAAGGAAGATTGGCTTCTTATTCAGGTCCAAGCGATTTTACAAACCCCCACAACTTCTCACCATCTACAAGGCCCAAATCCAAGTCTCGAATACGGCTCTCATCTGTGGAGAGGAGCCTCAAAATATTCTCTTGCTACCCTTGATGCAATTCAGAAACGAGCCGTCAGGCTAATTGACGACTCTACCCTCACCGACTCCCTCGACTCGCTGGCTCATCGAAGAGATGTCTCTGCCCTTTCCCTTTTTTATAGATACTATCACGGCAGGTGCTCTGATGAGATAAAATCAATAATTCCCCCAAAGCATGCTTTGCACGCAGCACACGTTTTGCCGACTCCCAACACTCTTTTCGCGGTCAAATTGGAAAAGTGCCGGACCACTTCATTCGCGAATACATATATCCCCATGACTTCAAGGAACTGGAACTCTCTCCCAGCCTCTATCTTTCCCAGCACCTATGATCTTCAAACCTTCAAAACCAGGGTGCATAGACACCTACGTCTACGCCCTCTCACATAATCAACTTTCCCTTCTCTTCGGTAATGCAAGGGTCTTTCGAGATCCATAGGGGCTACATCTTTACTGGTGCACCCCTTCTTGCATTCGATTGCATTAAAAAAAAAAAAAAAATAATCATACCAAAATACTTAGCGTTTTGTACTTCAGTTGAAATAAGAACATTTTTGTTTAACACTGTTTAACAATCAATATAATAGTTTTGGGATTCTATATCTCTATGATCACCGACCTCCAGATTAAACGGCTTAACCGATTGACCTGAAATTTGAAACATAGACTACTGAGGGGTCAAGTAAGCGGTCTTATTAATAAAAAGTGAACTTTTAGTCCTAGAAGAATATGTTAATCGACCTCTTTTTTCTTAATGCTATTCTTATTCTAAGTTCTAATAAGAAAACTATAATTGAATTTTTTCTACAATCCAAATCGAATCAATTGTCCCCAATTTTCTCGACTAATTCTGTTATCTTTGGCCCTCTATATGGCTTGAATAATTATTTAATTAAAAAAACTTTTATGACCTTAATACTTATTTCAATAAACAGACCTGAAGTCAACAACAATAATATCACTACTCGAATTCCACGCTATTAGAGGATTAAAGCTATTATATTCTTGTAATTAAATTATCATTGAGACGACTGATGAAGACTAAATAAAATTGGTGAAACGTTGCGGAAATCAATGTGAATTGTTTGATTATTTAATTTTTTGTCCAAATACTTTCAAATCTATTTCATTTATTGAGTTCAATTATATATAGTAATATTATTTGTATATGAAATAAAATTTAAAATCTAACCCGCTGGACAGTAAGATGCCCATCGAAGGCGGGCTTCGCATCTCCTATTATTATAATTCATATAAATTAACTAGTGTAATGTTGTTAGGTTGTTACTATTCTTTTTATATTGTTATTATGACAATTTTCTCTAATTTCTTTATGAATAATCCACAAACAAAAAGCTATTTAGTTCCGGGACATTTCCGAAAAACAAAACAAAACAAAAAACACTATTGTTTTTTTGGAATTGAGATCCCGAGAGCGAATTAATGTTTGAAGAGCATTTTGAACTGAGAATAAATATTAAATTCCGCTTTGAGTAAAAAATAATAACAAAACAAAATAAAAACATAAATAAACAAAAATAAATAACTAAAAAACAGTTTATATTCCAATTATCTCTGAAAAAAATAAGTTAACTACCAGAAATGGAAATAAAAGACAATGATGGTGAAGTTTTTTTTGGTGTTAATTCCTGGTGATTATTTGATGCTTAACGAAAATTATCTGGTGTCTTTCTTATAAAACAATCTTTTTTTATTATTTTTTTTAGGTAAATCACTAAAATTTTGTTTACAAACAAGATTTTTTTTGTTGTCTCGTTGTTTCTGTAATAATCCTTAAAAAATAATTTGTCTTCACGGTTCCAATGCATCCAGAAAGTCATTATTTTTTGAATTTGAAGCTTGGTTGACCATAATAATAAAATCAAGAAACGGAAATGTTCGAGTTTCGATTAAAGATCTGCTGCTAATTCATGGGAAAATTTAAGTTTCAGCAGCTATCGGCAAATGGTATTAACGGTGTTGCCGCCATGTGGTAATAATTGAAACTAACACAATCGGGTCGCTGTCATAATAGTCATATGCTTTTATTCGAGTATTAGAGTATTAGATATTATATGTATTAAAAAAAAAAAAAAAAAATTGCTCACAAAAGACCCTAATGAACTAGTTCAAGCTTTCACCACAGTTGGCGTATCTCTATTTTCCAGTTAACAATAATCAATTTCTCTTGGAAAATTATTTCGAAATTCATAGAAACTACGAAAGTCTCGAATATGTGATTGACGTTAAACTGCGTGATTATTGAGAGTCTTATGGTTTAAGTAATATTTCGTTGAGTTCAGTGAGTCTACAGTTAGACAGCTTAGAAATAAAACCCGACTAGAATTAATAAGAAAAGCTCTTGTGAAAATGAAAGCCTGCTGACTTAGAAGAAATTGTGATATTTTGAAATGAAACCAGTTTTTAGATCTTCTATACTTCTTCTTTAAGTGCCATTTCAGGTCTCCCTGACGTTTCGGCATATACCTGTGCTGAGTGTTTTTAGCTGTTTTTACACAGATATACGGACCTACTTTTTAACGCCGGTTCCGAACGGCTAGTTTGGAGAGGTTGCTAGGCAATTATACTCTTGGTAGGTTGCCATTGCTTTCCAAAAAAGCGACGACTGCAAATATCTACTCAGAGATCAGTCTCGTACCAGCGTACTTCAGGCTAGCGGCCCGACACTATAACCACTGACCCACAGTCGCCTTTTCTATACTACAGGATAATATTAATAAATTTCATAGAGATTTTAATTCTATTAATACAAACAAATTAATAAGGAAAAATCTATTGTCAAATAAATTTTTTACATTGAATTTCCTTATAATAAATAAATAAATAGTAATAATAATGAATTTATTACTTTGACCATCCCAGCAGGCATGTTTTGTTGACTTCTATTGATGAACTAAAAAAAATTCAAATACTATACGGTAGAGCCTAAAAATTTTACGCAGCTCTGCAAAATAGGTGACGAATCGATTGCCTGCATTGTCTTCATTACTTGCCTCACCATCACATTTTTTTCGATAGGCCATAATTTTTACTTGCAATATGCATTTCTTCTCCTAATAATCCGCGTGTAGTAATGACCTGGTTTAGTTTATTTTCAGATAATTGTCTCTGAAATTTTACTGTAGTTATTCTATATATTCTTGCTTTATCTATTTTGTTTGATAAATCAACAAAACGCTCTCTGGTTTCTTTGAACTCCATTATTGCACGATTATGGAATTTTGATTGAATAAATTTTACAAAAAGTTTTCTGAATAATGAAATTTTTTTAAAGTTATGCCTAAATATATACAAAGAAAACTATTGAAATGATTTCAAATCCGAGTATGACACGTTCACTTAAATATTTTAACTAAATATGACATATTGGGAGGAGGGGGGAGGGGGTTTGGCGCCCCTTAGCAACTGGGCTATCGTTCTGCCTTTGGTTTAAATAAATATTGTCATTAGGAATGTCCTTAAATCATATTTAACTATTCTGAAATGAGTTGTTTTTACGGTATTTTTTAACACCTTCATGGATCAATCACCCCTAAAACGAACTGAATACGGAAAGTAAGAATTTCACTTTCAGGGTGTGTGCTGATCACACTACAGTATGATGTTATGTTATTTGGATTCTGAAATAATCGTCCAAAATGTTCACTATCCTCTCGGAATATTAGTAAGCTACCTATGAAAATCATCAGGTATTATGAAGGGCGCATTAAAAAATGATACCACTTAAATAAACATGATTTTTTTAGTATTTTTTTTTTATTAAGTATTTTTTTCTGCCTCAGACAAAATATGTCAAATGGATTAAATTTGGACAAAATAACAAAAATTGATTTTTCTGAGATATTATTTAAGGGCGTTCGAGTGTTACAGAAATTTTATTTTATTTTTTATTTTTTTATATTATATTGATAATCAATTCAAAATAAAAACTTAACAGTTTTGCAAATTTTAATATATAATAATATTTCTTATGAACTGTTTGTGGGATTTAAAACTCGCTTTATAATCAATTAAATTGCTTACTTTGAATATATAATTGTATTTGGTATAAAATTTTTGTGGGATTTAAAATTGAAAAAACATTTATTTATTTAAAGGAAATTAAATAAAAATGTAATTATACATTTTTACCTAGTCAGCCAATTGTGAATAATTATTTCAATTAACAAAAACCCATCAAAAATAATTTAGTCAAAGACGAGACCGTGACAGATCGAATTGTCAACATAAAGCCCCCTAACCCGTGAATTTCATCAAAATCGATAGAGCAGTTTTCAAAATAAAAAAAATATACAAATACCATATACAAATATATATTATACGATTTTTGCTCGTTTAATAAGAGTAGATAGATAGATAGATAGATAATTCTTTTTTGAAACATAAAAACATAGTAAGTAATTATTTGTTCACTTTCCCTTTTATACTTATCTTATTAGCTTTTATTCTGCTGCTTATTACTTCAGCAAATGTTATTTTTTTAAATCCCTTGCAGAGATTTGAGGGCGTGATTCTTTTTTTTTTTTTTGTTTACTCATCTACCATCTTAGTAAAACAATTGTGCCCATGTGTCACTGAGAGCTCTTGAGTAGAGTCTCATCCATGTGCCTTATGGCGGTCGGTGGGTCCTCTTGACCCCGAGAAGAGCAGCCCCTAGATGGGGGCGAGGGTCACTGAGGGCGCCGCTTCCCCCGGAAATGGTTGCCCATTAGAGAGACACCCTCCCTCGACATACTTGTATCTGGAGCTTGTCTTTTAACGAATGCATTTATCAGATGGCATTTCAGCGATACCTATTGGCAAAACAGACGCTTTTAAATTGTAAATGTGTGTTTTTTGTATTTGACTTATCTTATTTCCTTCTTCGATTTGGAACAAAAAACAAACAAAAAGGAACAAAAAAACAATTTCACAATTTTGAAAAGATTTTGTTTCCACGAGAGTATCAGAATTATTGTTGATTCATAAAAAAAGAGAAATCAATGAGATTGTCCTCTGCTTGATGCAAATAATCACCCACGCCAAATCGGACTAATACAAATTTCATTTTGGTCCTTTGATAGTAATTATCTCCGACACTTAAGATGAATATTATATTACCTGCTGCGAAGCCCGGCTCCGGCGGCCGGTGCTACAGACCTTCTGGACTCCGCATATTGGGTTTCAAAAATAATAATTTAAATTTCCTAATTTTAATATAATAGATTGTATTTGTCGTGAACTATTATAGTGGGTTTTAAAATGAAAAAAAAATCACGTCGGCGTTTATTCAATATAGGTAATAGATTTTTTTTGTGAGAGGGGGGGGGATTCTATATCTCTATGTTCACCTAGATCCAGATTAAACGGCTTAATCGATTGATTTGAAATTTGAAACATATACTCCTGAGAGGTCAAGTAACCGGTATGATTTATAAAAAGTGAACATATACTCCTAGGAGGATATGTTCACCCACCTCTTTTTTTCTTTTTGAATAAAAAAGGTAATTATACATTTTTATTGACACAACCACCTGTGAATAATTATTTGAATTAATAAAAAAACCCATCAAATTAACCTTACCCGAAGATGAGACCATAACAGATCGAATTTTCTTTCGCCGAGAGTATCAGAATTGTTGATTCATAAAAAGAGAAATCAATGAGATTGTCCTCTGCTTGTGCAAATAAACATAGCATGCATTCCAAGCCAAATCGGATGATTTGAAAAATTTAATTTTTGGATTTCATTCATTTTTTGACAATTTTTAGTACCCATCAAAATGTCTTCGTGGTAAATTTTAAAATTTTTTTGATCACCGGTTTGCAAAGATATGTATTTCGGTTTTTCTCTCATAATTTCTTCAAAAATGGTCCAAATTCTAAATTTTTGTTTTTTTCAGATACTTTTACGAAAAAAATACAAAAAATTATTTAAAGTATTTTTGTATGCGATTTTTGAGTTTGAAAATTTTAATCTTGTTTTTGAAACTGTATATTGTACCTTCGATTTTTGTTATTTTTTTATTTTAAACTTTAAAATTCATTCTACAAATTTTAAGACCCGTTGATAGTGGTCCTATAATAATTACTTCTTTTTTTTTTATTTTCTTGAAACAAACTAAAATACTAATTATTTATTTTAAACATCTCTTAACGATAAAAATCAATTCAAAATATGTAAAAAAGAGAACTCAATACCAAAAAGTGGTTTTAATAATGTTTAATAGTGAATAAAATTTTTTCGAAATACCCAGCAAATACTTCAAGAGTATTTTCATACCCTGTTACTAACAATCTAATATTGAATTTGAAAATATCACAAAATTATGCTTTATCGATGCATTTTACAATAAAAAAAAATTTTTAAGAAAAAAATAAAACCGACTTCCAAAAATTAAATGCAACAAATAAAATACACTAAAAGGTATAAAATAATTATTATCTTATTTAGTTACAAATAAACGACGAAATATTAACATGAAATTACTTTTTGAAGTCGGTACCAAACAAACTATACCTATAAGCGAGCTTACCCTCCAATTGTACTAAGTAAGATCCGTCGAGTGCGATTCATAAAGGTATATGTTTGGCACCGACTTCAAAAAGTAATTTCATGTTAATATTTCGTCGTTTAGTTGTAACTAAATAAGATAATAATTATTTTATACCTTTTAGTGTATTTTATTTGTTGCATTTAATTTTCTGAAGTCGGTTTTTATTTTTTTCTTAAAAATTATTTTTATTTTTCTCTTTTTAGTGATGTCATTAATAGTGATCATATCATCAGAACTTGACCAAATTAATATGACACCATCCCTAAGACACCCCTTTCGGATAAAAAAAGAACCATCGAAATCGGTTCATAAACAAAGAGGTTAGGTCTAAACAAACCTAACAAAAAAGGTCTAATACCTATGGAAAAATCGAAAAAAATGGGACCAATCGGAAGTTAGACTGGACCCAATGCAAAAAAATTTCAAAATCGGTTGCACAATTGGCGGAGATATGAGGTAACATAGGCACAAAAAAAAAAAAATCAGTCGCATAGAGAACCTCTTCGCGTTTTGAAGTCGGTTAAAAAACAACATTTATCGTTAAAAAGACTATGATGTGACCAAGTCTTCATTATAGTTTCAAACAAATAAATTACATATATATATATATATATACAGATATATCATCTCGATATATTTGTGTGTATGTTTATTTGCATCAAGCAGAGGACAACCTCTTTGTGTCTCTTTGTGAATCAACAACTCTGCTACTCTCGGCAAAACAAAAACTTTTCAATTATATATTTAACTACCTCCACTGGAAAAATTCATCCACACGCTCATTGATAACAGATAACATTTTTTATAATTAAATAGATTGACGATGAAGTGTTGTGCCCCTCGAGAATTCTTTCCTTAAATAAATATAATTATTCTTAAGGTTAATATTTTGGCAATCGCCTTCCCTTTTTGATCCTCGAATATGACCATTTCACAATGGGTAAGGGATTTTACAACTTCCTGGACCTAAATGTCAAATGGCTCTTAACATATGTCGATTGTAAATGTCATTTTTGCGTGGGAAATTTCTAGAGAGTAAATTTCTAGAAATGGGAGGAATGATTTTAAGATACGCCCCGCTAATTAAGAATTTGGCCTATGAGAAGTAATCTTAAAATTTCGACTCTTCAAGCAGTCTTGAGTCAGTCAGAGAGTTGGCAGTTCCAAGCTGAAGCCCGGTTGGGTCAGTCAGTTGTCAATTGGAGTTGAGAGACGAGTTTTAAGCTCTCCAGCCATCAGCATGGAGAAATGTAAAATTATAAAATAACTAATAAAAATAATCAATATTAAATAATGCTCTTTCCTTCTCTACTTCAATTACGATCAAATCAGCGTCAGGCCTGAAACAGGTCGAATTGCTTGGGCATGTTACCAGAACATTCTGCGGGGAGCTTCTTCGAGATAAATCGTCAAAATCGTCAACCTTTCTCTGGTCAAGAAGGGTTGCAACCAAAACTCTAAAGTATTGTCGTAACACTATGTTGTAAATAATCGTTGTCCTATCGTAATTTTATTTAATTCAACAAATTCAAAACTCTTCTCTCTTTATATTTCGTTTCGAAATTCCCCTTGCGTAGGCGGAAAGAGAGAATTGAATCTTTTTAATGATTCTTATTCTAGGTTTCTAGGCAGACAGTTAACGTATTAATAGTGCCCAACATTCTCAAAACAGCAACAGCCGAGAAGTCAGCCAACCTGCATAATGTAAGTATACACCTTCGACCACAAAACACCCAAAACTTCCTAAATATCCAAATCTACCCAACCTTCCGACTGAAGTAATTCACTCGGAAGACACCCTCCAAGCAATGAACCTTGGACTACCAAGGGTAACTGGAGCCGCGCAGACCACCACACCCCCTTCACGAAGCCGGCACCAAAAGGAGAGCCGAAACGTCGAGTAAAACTCTCAAACCGCGGAGAAACCCAAAAACCTCTCATATATATATATAGGGTGTTTCATTAAGAAATATGAAGTTGACATATTGTTGCGCTTAAACGAAGCACCTGTATACAAATGCATATGGTACTTGGATAGACAATAATATATCATATAAATTATAGATATTTGAAGAGTTTTTATATCTGACTTAAAATAAAAGAGTTATAAACAGAGGACAGACCGATTAATCACCCTATATAGGTACGTAAAGATATTTTCAAGAAAAAAATTCACTAAAGCAAAGTTATAAGCTCTCAGCTTTCAGGTAAAAAAATAATGAAGTTTCGAATATTTAAAAACCATTCTTCATCTCATATTTAATATATTTTCTAAAATATGTATTATTTCAGTAATTAAAACTTTTTACTTGCTAAATGATTTAAAAACAATTTTCTGAAGGAATTTTCTGTTTCTTTGTCATGGTGGATTACATTATTCTTCATTATTAACTTTTTTTTTATTGAGAAATATCAATAGAATTAGTATATTTTATATGCGGCCCGAGGCATTTGTTTGTTTTTTTCGAGAGGTGAACCGCGACCTAAAAATCGTGTACACCTACTTCCACTTTCATTTCCAAGTAGAAGACAATATTATGATAATAGATTATCTAATGAATTCCAAATAAATTTCAAATAATTCCAAAGACGGTGTACACCTAATTCCAATCGCGGTACACCTCTCGGTTTTTCCAAATGCGGCCCATGTAAGCCAAAAAGGTTGGACACCCTGTTCTATTACTCTTTGTATTCGTGCCAGAAGACCACCTTCTTGAAGAAAGAAGATCTCCAAGAATCCCTCAGAAAGAGAGAAGTATATTCAGTTAAGTACATCCACAAAGGAGAAACAAAGCAGGTTGTCCTCTGCTTGATGCAAATAAACATACACACATATATATACGTATTCGTATATATATATATATATATATATATATATTTATTTGTTTGAGACTATAGTTTCGAAGACTTGTTCTTCATCATCAGTCTTTTTTGATAATGTTTGTTTTCATGGAGTCAATATCGTATGATATTGAAAATTTAGTGTCCTTCCTCACTGGTGGTCAGTTTAGAACCAATAAAGACATTTTGGGTTCACATTCAAATATAATCATGTTTTTCTTTCTCCGTGTTTTACAAAGATAGAGCTCCGGCAATGGAAGGATTTGTTTTTCTTTGGCGCATGGAACTTTCTGATCAGTCGTAGCGTAGATTTATATACAATATTTGAATGTCTCTCACGGAATAATGCTTATTACTTTGTAGGCTACCCATTTTTCCGGCTATCCATAATCAAGACTAAAGATCGTTCAGCAATTGCCTCAAAAGTCGTGGAAAAGTGGGTAAGACTAGAAATTAATAAACATTATTCATTAAGGGACACATTCAAATATTATCTATATGAAATCCACACTAGGCTGACAGAAATCCTACATGCATGCCAAAAAGAAAAACAAAATCCTTTCATTGCCAGGCTTTCTCTTTGTAAAACAAGGAGAAAGGGAAACATATTGTTATATTTGATTGTGAACCAAAAGAATGTCTTTATTGGCTCTAAGCTGACCACCAGTGAGGAAGGAACACTCAAATTTTCAATATCCATACGATATTGACTCCATGAAAAACAAACATTTATAATTAAAAAGACTGATGATGAAGACCAAGTCTTCGAAACTATAGTCTCAAACAAATAAATAATATATATACAGATATATCATCTCGAAATATATGTGTGTATGTTTATTTGCATCAAGCAGAGGACAACCTCTTTGTTTCTCTTTGTGAATCAACAACTCTGCTACTCTGCAAAACAAAAACTTTTCAAGTCAGTACATGCTTAAATTAATAAAATTTAATTTTATATTTATAATTTATTTTATTTTACCAAATGAATTGGTTATTCCATCTCGAATATAAAGGCGAAGACAAATATAGGCCTTGTAAATGGAGGCAAGTTGAAAATTTAATCAAAATAATGCCTCGAGTGGAAAGCCAAGTTTCCTTTAAAGGAGATGATTCACTGCCTTTGGTATCGAATATGTGCGAATTTCCTCTTTTTTTTTTGATTTGATGGTAACTATCGTTACCTGTATGATACAATACTATGACGTCATCTCTCAGCATATATATGCTTCCAATCCTTCATGGTATAAAGTTGTCGAATCCATTAGTATTTACTTGTCTACTCAATGCTCTATTTCTATATACCTACCATGTGCATATAAATACTTATACAATTGCACATGCAAGAGTCTCTTGTGATAAATGCAAATAAAATACAAATTCAAATATCTATTTACAATGCTCCGAAATGTATAAGATATCCCTATATTGATATGAAAAACGCATATTTGTGCAGAGGGTTCTACTGAAAATGTACGAATAAATCAAATTCAACTTTTCAAATACAAATCCACACCACTTCTTTAAAAAATATTAAATGTATTTGTTTGAATTTTTGGATAGATTTTAAAGTAGCAAGTTTACTGTTAAAAGTTACATCTTGAATGTTTTTAACCGACTTCAAAAAAGGAGGAGGTCATTTTTTTTTGTGTATCTATGTTATTCGATTTCTTCGCCAATTGTGAACCGATTTTGATGATTTTTTTGCATTGGGTTCAGTATAGTTTCCGATTGGTAACAATATAAATTTCATTGGTATTGGACCTTTTTTGTTATGTTTGGTCAGGCATAACGTCTTTGTTTATGAACCGATTTTAATGATTCTTTCTGCGTTTGGATCAGTATACCTCAAGATAGTCAAGATACCCAACTATTTATTTATTTTATGTATGTTCCGCGAGAACTTTTTGCCACGTGGACCGATTTCGAGGATTCTTTTTTTATTGAAAAGAGGGTACTTTAGGGGTGGTCCCATATTAATTTGGTCAAGTTCTGATGATATGATCAATGAAGAAATAATGTAAATATCCAATTTTTATGAGCAAATAATCAAAATTATAATAAATAAAATCTATTATAAAAAATAATCTTAAAATATTCATTTAAAACCCACAAACGTTTCGAGAGAATTTCTATATTTATGAATTCAATTTTATTATCATTTTCTGATTCA
The DNA here is from genome assembly GCA_024734495.1 of Forficula auricularia. NCBI lineage: Eukaryota > Metazoa > Arthropoda > Insecta > Dermaptera > Forficulidae > Forficula > Forficula auricularia. The sequence goes on from JALMQS010000084.1 coordinate 1,872,961, forward strand.
TTCGCCCGACCCTTTCTCTTACGAGAATGCATGCAAGGTATTATATTAAGTCACTATTAATAACATCACTAAAAAGAAAAATATAAATAATTTTTATAAAAAATAAAATAAAACCGACTTCAAAAAATTAAATGCAACAAATAAAATAATAAGAACTCAAAATCAAATAAAATGCACTAAAAGGTATAAAATAATTATCTAATTTAGTTACAACTAAACGATGATAATATTTACATGAAATCACTTTTTGAAGTCGGTGCCAAACAAATTATATAAGCTTAAGCTTACTCCGTCAAACGTATTAAGTAAGATCCGTCGAGTTCGATTCATAAAATGTATATGTTTGGAACCGACTTCAAAAAGTAATTTCATGTAACAATTTCATACGTTTAGTTGTAACTACTTAAATTAGATAATTATTTTATACCTTTTAGTGCATTTTCATTTGATTTTTGGAGTTCTTATTATATTTTATTTGTTGCATTTAATTTTTTTGAAGTCGGTTTTATTTTTGTTTATAAAAATTATTATTATATTTCTAAGCTTTCGATCTTTTGTTTGATCATTTTCGTGTCTATATTATAAAACACTGTCCTTACATCTTATAACTCTTTACAACTTCATAAAATTTATTTGATTTATTACAATTATTTACTAGTCCAGCTCGGGGTGGTGCGGATTATTGAATTAATTCAAAATTTGTATTTATTTTTCTTTTATTTGAATGAGCCATTTTCCTAAAGTACAAAAAATACCTCAGGAGCGCTAGTGGTACGATAGGGACAGATTGTTACGACAACACTCTTAGAGTTTTGGTTGCAACCCTTCTTGACCAGATGAAAGGCTGACGATTTGATGATTTTTCTCGAAGAAACTCCCACGCAGAAAGGTCTGGTAACGTGCCCAAGTGATTCGACCTGTTTCAGGCCCGATGCTGATTTGATCGTAATTGAAGTAAGAAGATGTATTCGAAAGAAAGAGCATTATTTAATATTGATTATTTTTATTAGTTAATTTACAATTTTACATTTCTCCATGCTGATGGCTGGAGAGCTTAAAACTCGTCTCTCAACTCCAATTGAAAACTGACTACTCCAAGTGGTGGTCCAGCTTCGAACTCCACTCTCTGACTGACTCAAGACTGCCTCATGGAAATTTCCCAAAAAAAGCCAATGAATTTATAATCAACATCTGGGACTAAAAGCCATTGACATTTATGTTCAGGAAGCTGTAAAGTCCCTTTCCTATTGTCACGTTCGAAAAATAAAAAGGAATGTCGACTGCCAAAATATTACCCTTAAGATTAATTATATTTATTTAAGGAAAAAATTATCGACGGGCACAACAAGACATTATCTCATGTCCATTCCGACAAGTGTAAAAGCAGGGATCAAAAAATATGTTTTGACAGAAGACATGATGCCATGAACAAAATTAAAATTTTCAAATGTCAAAGACGTTGCCCCCCTGTCACATTTTTTCACAAGTCTTAGATGCCCTTCCCTCTTACTCATGTGATGTAATTTATGGACCGCCCCTTTATTATAAAGTTAATTGTTGATTAGTTAACAAACATTAGTTTAACAAAATGAAGCGCTGATTAGTTTTTGGTATATATCGGCCAACAAACATTAGTACTTTATTTCAGTACTTTTTTAGTTTTTTCTAAATATCTTGAAAATGAATTAACCAATTTTAATGAAATTTAATATCCTAATTAAGTACCTTGGGGACCACAAAAAAGGTTAAATAAAGTTTTTAGAAAAATTATATTTTAAAGTACTTTACTCTAGAATAAAATAGTACTTTTTTTTTAAATTCTTTAAAAATTTATTCATTTGATCGTTTTAATATAGCTCATTTAGCCTTGCTTAAGTAAGAATGGATAGGCTTCTCTTCTGTGAAATGCTAAAAATTTGGGAGGAAATTTTTATAAGTAACCAAAGCAACTGCGTTGTTTTCTTATCCGTTATCTTTGATGAAGACATAGAGGAATCGACTTTAAACCAAAAATAGCGAATGATTCTCATCTAGTACTTGAGGAATAACAACGCCCACTTTGAACATCGCTGTAGCAACCGCACTATCACGGAGATCGTCAAAACATGCTCCTGATAATGCTTGACAAGATCCAAGTACCATTTTATTGTTTGTAGAATGTGATTTTTTAGACTATTGGCGCCCTAAATCGGGTTTTGGCCCATTGTGCGCCGCCCCGCAGCCAGCAAAATGCCCGTTAATGATGGTGGGATTCGCAGCTGGTTTATTATAAAGTTAATTGTTGATTTGATTCTCATTCTACCATTTTTTTTCTCCACAGCACACCCAATTTATTAACTGATGATATCTAAAAGTACAGTAATTTAGATTGGCGAAAGTGAACTAACCTTGCGGTACTTTTTGTGGCAGAGTATAATAATAAAAAAAGAGCGCATTGAATGGAATATTTCCCAAGCAAGAGGAAGCAAGAAGCCACTAACCCCCTTGTGGAGAAGAAATTCTTGCACGTCTCGTCCCAGTGATTTGAAACATCGATTAATCGACAATATTACAACTAATTAAGAGGATCGGATTGGCTTTTTGAAATGCCAGGGCGAAACACCATGTGTGTGTAGGCAGGCCGCCTGGCCGCCTGCCCGCCTGCCTAATGAATAAATTCATCTCTCGATATATATTCGAAAAGCTTGTTCAGGTGGTTTTCTTCTCAAAAAATAATAAAAACTAAAACTAATCAACACAAATAAAATAGGCTAGTCTATAAATCATACAAAAAAAAAAGTGGAAAATCCACACAGAGATCTTTCTTCCTTTTCCTTCTTGAGATTTATCATTCAAAATTTAATAATTCCTTCTGAATATTCATAGCACATGTCCAATATTCACAACATCCAATCTGTGTTCTGGATTCCTTTCTGTTTTTCATAAAATAGTACAGGGTGACCAGAAAACGGGAACTTTAGGCAAACAAATAAAAATACAATACATGCAACAATAAAATATTTTATTGACAATAATTGAACCAATACAACTTGCCTTTTAAGAAACAACAATACAAATTATCAATTGCAGAAAATTACGACCTGCAGATGACGTCCTTGTCTACATATAGGTACTAGGGTGGTCATTATTTTGAGTATTTTTGAATTTTTACGCTGACAGAGGCTCATTTGGTTCGAAATAAATAAAAAAATATCCTCAAAGTTTCAAGTTTCTATTTCAATTTTAACCTTTGCAGAACAGCAATTAAAGTTCCCCCTCTAAATACATTGGTATTTTGGCATTGAAATATCAATTTTTTATTCCGGCTAAAGCAATGGTTCAAAAAATTTGAAACTCTGTAGACTTTATCCTTATAATAGTAGCTATCCTTCAGAATTTTAAAAGATTTTTAGCTATTAAAGTTTTGAAGTTACATCTAGATAAAATACTGCTATATTCTAGTGTTAGTAAGTTATAGACTCCAAAATTATAATAACTATTGAGGTGCGTGCAAAAGTTCGCGCGGAGTTTCAATAGATGGAGTTATGAGCATCGTAACGTGTTATCATTAATGCCTACTCCTACATATTATATATCCTTGGAAAGGTGACGTCTTCAGCTTTCAGTAAAAAAATCATTTGTTTTCATACAAACTGCTTCGATAAATATCACTTTAAAAATGAATATCGATAAAGTGCATTTACGGCATGTTATATGCTTTACGAGTTTCGGAAGGGAATAAACGTTGCCGCAGCCGTGAAAAACATTCAAGATGTTTATCAGGACCAAGCACCAGCTAAACGAACTGTGGAAAAATGGTTTGCTAAATTTCGGCGCGGAGAATTTAACTTTGAAGACTGGTCGACCTTCTGACAATGACGATGTTTTGTGTACTTTAGTGCTCAATAACTCCGCGAATTTCAACAGAAGGAGTTGCTACAGCACTAAACGTTGAGAGATCAACCGCTTTTTGGCGTTTAAAAAAGATGGGATTCGATTTGAAGCTCGATATATGGCTGCCCCATTTGCTGACCGAGAAGAACAAAATCAAACGAATTTCTGCGGGCGTTTCTTTACTCGGGCGGCTCAATAACGAGTCGTTTTTGGATCGATTAGTGACGGGCGATGAGAAATGGGTCCTCTACAACAATGTTCAGCGTAAACGGACATGGAAACATCCAGGTGAGCATGGTGACGCAATGCCAAAGGCCATGCCAAGGTGATGCTCTCAGTTTGGTGGGATTACAAGGGCATAATCTATTTTGAGCTTCTCCTTGCTGTCGAAACGATTGATTCGGACAAGTACTGTTGCCAATTAACCAATTTGAATCGAGAAATCAAAGAGAAACGTCCGATTTTGTCAAATCGCAAGGGAGTCATCTTTCATCAGGACCACACGTTTCAAAAAGACGCTGTGCAAGCTGAAGAGCCTGAAATGGGATGTCCTAACGCATCCACCGTATTCTCCTGATATCGCACCATCTGACTATCACTTGTTCCGGTCATTGCAAAATTATTTAAATGGAAAAAAATTTGACTCTTTGGAGGCCTTAAAAAACGGCGTGTCATCGTTCTTCGAATCTAAACCGCGCAGTTTTTATGATCGAGGAATCCGTCTGCTGCCAGAACGTTGGAAAAAGATTATAGGAAACGATGGATAATATATCATTGATTGAATAAAGATTTTTGTTTGCCTAATCGCCGTGTGACTTTTACTCACAAACTCCGCACGAACTTTCACGCACCCAATTATCTGTAAAAATTTTGAATGATAGATTCTATTATAAGGATAAAGTTTACAGATTTTTTTGAACCATTACTTTGGCTGAAAAAAATGATCATTCAATGCCAAAAACCCCATGTTATTTAGAAGGGAGACTTGCATCGCTGTTGGGCACAGGTTTAAATTGAGATAGAGACTTGAAACTTGCTCTGCAGGAGGTAATTTTAACAAATTGATAATCTCGATTGTTGTTTCCTAAAGTAGCTGTCTTTTGGGATTCACGCCATCTCTTGGATTCACCCACAAAACTTCTTAATAATGAGAGAAGTGGCCATGTACCACTGGTTATAAACACAAAACAACCAAAGAGTGGAAATTTTCACCCTTTTTATACTTTGCCATACAAGGTATGGTCAAGTATTGCAATCGTGCATGAAAAAAGTGCGTTTTTTCCTTCTTTTTTTCGAAATATCTCAAAAACGGCTTAAACTACTTTAATTAAAAAAATTGAGCGAAACCATGGCATCTCGCTCTACAAAAAAGCTTTAATAAATAAACATCGAAAAAATTATATTTTTCGAGATAACAATTGTTTTGTCAAAATGTCTGTTAGTTAGTTATTAGTTAGTTAATTAGTCCGTGCGTTACCAAATTTTTGTGGACGAGCTAGCTCAAAAACTAGTGTTAATATCGAAACCAAATTTCACACGTAGTTTTGGTCCATTGAGATTAAGAGATGATTAGATTTTGGCGTATATCGACCTAAAATAAAGGGGGGTCAAGGGGGGTTAAAAATTATAAATCTAGGCCGTTTGAGCAAACTCAACCAAATTTTGTATACATAATCATTGGACCCCAGAAGTTTAAAAATTCAAAAACCAACCTCCTAAAATGAGGGGAGGGGGGGTCAAAGCCATTTACCAAACTCAACCAAATTTTGTATACATAATCAGTGGGACACCAGAAGTATAAAAATGCAAAAACTCATCCTCCCTACATGATTATAAATAATTCTAGGGGCCAGGTTGTATGGTAAAGTCAAGTGGATGTCCACATCAGTACACGTCAGCTTATTTGCATTTTCTACAATGTTGCGTCACGAAATTTTGGTGGGAGACCTCAGATTTGGATCCAGCGCCCCAAAAAACATATATATGGAATAAATCGGAACTACCCCTAAAACTTTCCTGAAAAAAAACACAATTTGACTGGACTACATTCCCAGAGTTTTATTAAAATTTGATGAATTTATTTTTTCAAGACGGTCACCTTAAAAGTCGAGTTGTAGTGGTTTAATTACTGCTAATAAAATTTGTTATTGTTGCATTATATTCCATGATAGTTTCAAGGCCCGCCTTTGGCGGGCCTTTATACAGGGGCTTCGCCCCCTGGACTCCCCACGTGGCTGCTTTATTGATGTTTTATTAGTAACAGAGAATAAATATAATTGTTTTATTATAAAGTCTTAAATAGATATAATTTGAGATTCTATTTAACTGCAATATACACACATAAGAAATAAGATGAAACAAATATTTAAAATGTATTAAAAATCTCTATTTATAAAAATTCTCTTATTCTCAAGCTTGAGTTGTTTATCATAAAGGAATTTAGTCTTATTGATTTTAAGTCGATTTTTCCACGTTTTCAGTAGAGCTTGCGATTAATAGTCAAAACATCAAACATGGAATGCAATAAGTTTATTCCTCTAGTATTAGATAAGAATCGATTGTTATTTTTGATTTTAAGTCGATTCCTCCATGTCTTCAGCAATGGTTACCAATAATAATCGAAGGGTCAAAAATTTAATGTAGAATTCTTATTCCTCGACTGTTAAATGAGAATCGATCATTATTTTTGAAATAAAGTCAACATGAACTGCAAATTGCAAGTGATATCTGATTAATAATAAAGGAATAAACATATTAATATTTCAAATGAATTTGCATAAAGTTTAGCAACGATACGTTGCAATTTATTTTTTTAATTTTTGTTTTTAAATCTACTTTAAAAAAAATAGATAGTTTTTTTAAATCTTTGTTGCATTATTAAATTCCTCTTCAACGATAATGTGGTTAGAACTCTATTATCTATGCAATTAAGAATGAATGACATTCAAAAATCTGACAAACAGTGCCGCCAACAAATGTTTAGTTTGCTAGTTTAGTTCTTTTATTGTTTGGCAAGCTATGTTGGCTATACAGATTTGGTTTTAGTTTTTCGTGAATTTTCCAATTTTCCGGGCAACTTTTCCGATTTTTTTTTACGTATTAACCTGAAATGGACTATTACGAACATTTAAAAAAAAAATTAACCAATCATTTCAGAGAGTCTTACAAAGAAAAAGAAATTCATTTTTATTATATAGATTTATTTGTTTTCGCCAAATTTCCCGTTTTTTTGTGTCACCCTGTATACCATAGATATTCTCAAACATATTATGATCGAATAAATTTTAAACCGTGGAAATTTTACATATGTTTAATACATATATACATTTTACCCACACATCTATGTTTTTTGTTTACTTCTTAATAAATTTCAAAAGATGAATATATTAAAAATTACTAAACCGATGCGGCGGCGGCGCATGTAATTCAATTTAAATTTTTTTTTGTTTTTTTTTCTATCTAATTTCTAAATTAAATTAGAATTAAAGATTAATGAAAACAATTTATCAAGTGTCTTTCTCTCGCCGGCCGATGACTTTAACTAAATTGGTAGTTTAAATAATTCAGGTTATTAAATATCTATAATATGCAGCTCTGGCCCCTGTAGGTAATCGAAAAAAATTCATCGAAGACACCGACCCCCTATTGTGAGAGATTCTTTCAATAATTCATTCAGGAACTTCCTCGAGTACTCAAGGACAGAATTTCAATTGGTTTTGAGTCAATCTGAGTTTGGCACAAGTATGTATTTTAGATTGATGAAAAAATATTTCCCTAATAATATGTAAATAATGCCTATGTTATTATTATGTTATCAGCCTCTGTCTGTGGTAAGGGGCCGTTCATAAATTAACACACACAGTAAGGGGGAGGGGGCATCTCGGATGTGTGACAAAATGTGATGCTGATCTTAAAAATTGTGATGTCACAAAAGTGAAATTAAAATTTTTTTTAAATTTTAAAATATCTATATTTTTAAGATTTCAGGTTATTATTAATCCAACCTGACAATGATGGTAAAATAAAACTAAACAAAAAATTTCTACAATTATTAAATTATCTATATATATAAAAGCCATTGTCAGACAGTACCTGTGGCGCCTTAGCGTACGATGTGGGAGAAAAAGCAACTAATAGTTAGATTGTCAAATTTTTCAAATAAAAATCTCTATATTCTCTATCTATAATATCTCTATATAATAATATATTCCTTTATATAGCTTAGAATATTAGATTTACGGCGTGTCTCATTTGAAATTTTAGTAGACAAATTTATTAATTTTGGAAATAATTCATACCGCGAAAATTATTTTTTTTTTTAATTTAAGAAAAATATAAATTCTTAAAATTTTAGTAGACAAATTGATTTTAAAATATACATATATTATATATATTTAATTTATAACATAAGTTTTAATGAGATATGATTTAATGGGATAATGAGATTAATTCTTAATTTATTACTGCGCTGGTCATTTGAAATTTTAGTAGATAAATTAATTTAAAAATTATTATATATAATTAATTTAGAGACACTTTTTAGATAAATTTAAATATTTAAATATATTATTAAAAAATAAATAGGTTTCCAACCGATCGGGAACTTCGAGAGAAATGGTTGCATGCTTTAATAAAGTATTTATAAAGCATTTAATGGTATTTTTTCATCTTTCTTTGATCAATATTCATTATTCAAAATTTTTTTTTTCAAAATATATAATTACAGACAGCTAATAATCACATCTCGAGACGCTGACCCGCCAGGGCCACCAGCTTGGAGGGTCGAACGGCACGCCCGGCACTGCTCGTACAGTATAAAAGTGATAGTGTGACGTCACAATATAATGAATGAAAATGTGGCAGATTGTGACACAGGGGAGATGTCTAAAAATCTTGAAATTCTTGTGATTTAATTTATGGACGTCCCCTAATAAGTAATGTCTTTTTCTTTTTTACTTTCACCATTAATATGGTCGTGCATGAAAAAGTGTTGTTTTTTATAAATATCTCAAAAACGGCTGAAAATATAATCAACTGGTGTGTTCACCACACGACTTTCACCTTTTCATTTATTTTAAAGTCATCGCGACACTACTAATTACTACCCCTTGCCGTTTTTGAGAAAATCAAAAAAAAACAAAAAAAAAACGAAAATCTTTCATGTAAATGTCCACTTCAGGTTTTCTTTTCTTTTTTTTAATGATAATCATGAGAGAAGGAGTTACACCAAAAAGGTGCAACCCCTAAAGGCCTGGGTTGGCCCCTCCATCGTGAAAAGAAGAAGAAAGAATTTCATGGGTTGGGCGGGTGTCGAAGGTATCTGTGGATACGGGTCTTAAATAGCTGAAGGTTATAAGTCGCTGGAAAGATGGTGGCAGGGAGCGAGTTCCAGTCTCTGGAGGTCATAGGGATAAAAGAGTTGGCGAAAGCTCTTGTTCGACTTTTATCCAATTTGACAGCGAAGGGGTGCTGAGAGTTAGAAAACCTCGTGTTTCTCGTAAAGAGGGCATTAGGGGGATAATTGATTTCAGGTCGACTGAACAGACACCGTGATAGTATCTGAAATACAGGGAAAGGGCAGAAAAGATATGTAATGCCTATGTTATTATGTTATCAGCCTCTGTCTGTGGTAAGGGGTCGTCCATAACACAGTAAGGAGGAGCATCTCAGATTTGTGACAAAATGTGTCAGGGTGGCCCGGGGATCTTAAAAATTGTGATGTCATAAAAGTCAAATTAAAATTTTTTAAAAATTTTCAAATACCTATATTTTTTAGATTTCAGGTTATTATTAATTCAACCTGACAATGATGATAAAATAAATCGAAACAAAAAAGTTCTATAATTGTTAAATTATACTGTAATTAATTAAATTAATTGAACCGCGTAAATTTGAATAATTTCCATGATTCAGCCTGCGAATTTTTTTTGCAGTTCATAAATCATTTCATTATTATTTTTTTGTTTTGAAAAGGAAAAATGAAATTTGGCATCTGGCAGGATTCGAACCTGCGTCTTCCTTTTTTAGCCGAGGCTGCGTTAACCAACTGCGCCACAGATGAATTCTACCAGATAAGCATTTTAGATCGATGCCATTTTTTCCTTTTTGGCGGTTATCTTCTAGACTAGTCTAGTGACTTTTTATTTTGTATAAACATTTTATTTTTAACGAACTTCTATTTTTACTTAGAGAAAGTGGTGTAGGTTTTAGGTGAAACCTGATATTAATTAAATTATACATTGAAAAAAATTATCTATAATAAATAATATTATATTGATAGAGTAGAGCATTTTTAATAAGCTTTTATTTAATCCAAAGATATTTTATTAATAATTAAGATATATCGAAATCATTCCAAATATGTAAAATTTTTAGGTATTTATTCCAAATATATTATATACTTGAATGATCTATTTTATTCTATTAGATATATTCTCTTAATATCAAATGATTGTCTTGTTTATTTCGTTTATTTTCCCCATTGATATAAATAAACTTTTATTTGAAATTTTTTTTCATATGTTTCACTTTTGAGTTATAAGACTGTCTCAAGATATTTAAAAAAACTCAGCCGGTATATAGTCATTGAGTGCCACAAGAACAATATAAATTTTTACTTAGAGAAAGTGGTGTAGGTTTTAGGCGAAACATGATATTAATTAATAAAGTAAAGGGTGTGTAGTTTCACAGTGAATGAAATTAAAAACTCAAAGAGGTTTATACAAACTCAATATATTTCGGATTATTAGTCCATCATCAGGAGTTTACAGGTTAAAACTAATAATATTTGAACATGTGATCGCAAATATAACTATCTAAATCATACATACCAATATAGCACAAGAAAAAATAATTTTTAAGAAAAAAGAAAACCGACTTCAAAAAATTAAATGCAAATAAAATAAATATACTAAAAGGTATAAAATAATTATTATCTTATTTCAATTACAACAAACGACGAAATATTAACACGAAATTACTTTTTGAATTCGGTACCAAACAAACTATACCTATAAGCGAGCATACCCTCCAAACGTACTAAGTAAGATCCGTCGAGTGCGATTCATAAAAGGTATATGTTTGGCACCGACTTCAAAAAGTAATTTCATGTTAATATTTCGTCGTTTAGTTGTAATCTAAATAAGATAATAATTATTTTATACCTTTTAGTGTATTTTATTTGTTGCATTTAATTTTTGAAGTCGGTTTTTATTTTTTTCTTAATATTTTTCTTGAAGTCGGTTTTTTTTTTGTTGGCTTTTCTCGCCTTTCTAGCCATAAGCCATTTACGATACTATTTATTTTATTTAAATTTTTCTCACTTCGGGGGTCAGGATTTTAGCCGGATGCCTCGAGTCGGATTCGAACTCGGGTCCTCTTGGTTAGCTGGCTGACATGCTACCGCCTAGCCTACCCGACCCCCTTGAAGTCGGATAAAAGCATCAACATTTAACAATAATAAATTCAAATTTAAATACGATAAAAAATAAAATTTTGAGACATGTCAACATAAATATAAAAATAAAAACAAAAATTACCAGAAAAATTCAATAGACTTCTGATGATAGACTAATAATCCGAAATATATTGAGTTTGTATAAACCTCTTTGAGTTTTCTTTCAATCATTGTGAAACTACACTCCCTTTACTTGATTAATTAACGATATAAAGTTTGCATAAATTAACAAATCTGGCTAGGTTCTTATTTTTTTTGTTTTGCTTGTATGTAATAAAATAATAAATTGTAATTGTAATATCACAAAATAAATGTTGATTGATGTAAAAAAGGCATAAAATTTTTTTGAGACAGTAATTCTAGCATGTCTTGAGGTGCCACAAGAACGATACAATTTGATATAAGTTCAATTTGCCACTATTATTTCGAATAATTTTCCTGCTAAATTTTGTAATATAAATAATTTTTATATCGTTTTCTTGTCTTTAAACTACTACATTTTCTACAAATATTAAGAAAACATATAAAAATCATTTTTCAAAAAATAATTTTTTCAAAATTTTCAAATTTTTAACAATATTAAAGCGCTCTCTGAGGTATCTTAAGATATTGAAATATGACAACCAAATTTTTGTCCTCTCTTTATGAACCTAAAATGTAAATTTTGGTCACTATTACAAATTCAAAATAAAATAAATTGACACGTTCTGATGTGGCCATCCACTTGACTTTACCATACACTTCTGGTTGAGTTTAGTCCAAGGGCCTAGATTTTCATTTTTCACCCCCCCCCCCATTTTGGGCGGTTTGTTTTTGCATTTTTAGTGTTCTGGGGGCCCACTGATTATGTATATAAAATCTTAGTTGAGTTTTCTCAAATAGCCGAAATTTTTATATTTTGACCCCCCTTAATTTTGGCGCCAGAAAAAATATTTTCATTATTATAGGTTCATTTGATAGTATATTTCATTTTCCTTGTTTTTATCTCTACCATACAGGGTACGATCAAGTATTGTAATCGCGCATGAAAAAAGTGGTTTTTTCTTTGTTTTTTTTTTTTTTTTTTTTGAAATATCTAAAAAACGGCTGAAACTATTTTTATTAGAAAAATTGAGCTAAGCCATGGCATTTTGCTCCACAATAAAGCTCTTATAAGTGAACATCGAAAAAGTTATATTTTTCGAGATAATAATTGTTTTGTCAAAATGTTCGTTAGTTAGTTAGTCTGTGCGTTACCAATTTTTTTTGTGGACGAGCTAGCTTCTCAAAAACTAGTTTGAAAATCGAAAACAAATTTTCACACGTAGTTTTGGTCCATTGAGATTAACAGCTGATTAGATTTTGGTGCATATAGACCGGGGGTGGTTAAAAATGAAAAATCTAGGCCATTTGAGCAAACTCAACCAAATTTTGTATACAGAATCAGTGGACCCGCAGAAGTCTAAAAATGCAAAAACTAGCCGCCCAAAATGGGGGAGGGGTGTATGGTCAAAAAATGAAAATCTTTGTCATTTACCAAACTTAACCAAATTTTGTATACATAATCAGTGGGTTACAGGAATCTAAAAATGCCAAAACTCACTCCCCTTACATGATTATAAATAATTTTATTAAATATTAAATATAAGTCAGGGGCCAGGTTGTATGGTAAAGTCAAGTGGCACATCAGAACATCTCAGCTTATTTTAGTTTGAAAATATTATCATTTTAAATTTTAACTCCTCTTCTAGCCTTAATTTTTTGGTCGATATACACCAAAATCTAATCACCTCTTAATCTCATTGGACCAAAACTACTTGTGAAATTTGGTTATGATATTCACACATTTTTTGAGCTAGCTCGTCCACAAAATTTGGTAACGCACGTACTAACTAACAAACTAACTAACAGACATTTTGACAAAAACAGTTAATCTCTGAAAAATATAATTTTTTTGATGTTCACATATTTGGGCTTTTTTGTAGAGTAAAACACCATTGTTTCACCTAATTTTTTTAATAAAAATAGTTTCACCCGTTTTTTAGATATTTCGAAAAAAATAATGAAAAAAACCCACTTTTTTCATGCCCGATTACAATACTTGACCATAATCCTGTATGGTAAAGTAAAAAAAGGACATTTTTGTTCCACCCTAATGTGCATGGCCACATCAGTTTATTTTACATCAAATTTTTATAAGACTAATAAACATCGTTAAGAAGAAGAATATTCACTTCTATTATTTGTAGATGCCCCGTTGCTTTTGTTTACAAAAAGACTATTTGTACAAAACAATTACATTTGTAATCTCGAACTAGAGCCCTACGAACTCTCAACCCACACCCTCTGTCAATTTGCTTGCAATTCAATTAAGAGTAATTAAATCGAGAGAATCAATGTTCATCCATGTTTTACTTCAACTTGGGGGAAAAAAATCATTGGGTGACTTTTTCCTCTATCTCCCTTTAAGATTTAAAGAGAGTGTCTGATGGAACGATATTCGGTCGAAATGAACGCCATGGTAAACAATTTGACAATTGGCAGGTGAAGTGGTGTGTGTTGGTTGGTATGAAGACGATAACGAAGAAGACCTGGGATTATTCATGGGCTTATTCAAACAAAGCAGGCAGGCAGGCAGGCGTTGCTGCCTAATCAACGTCTGGCCCTGGCCCTGGGCTAAACGCCCTCACCTTTGTTGGCACCGAACAAGAAGGAACCAGGCTTAAGAGATTCTCAGACGTCCTATTTGGTTGCATGATGATAGCCGTTTAAACGGGCCCCCGGGCACACACACACACACACACACACACACACTCTACCACAAGACTGACATTTTCTATTTCATTTAATTCAAATACACTTGCATTTGATTGATTATTATTATAGGCAAATTATAATTCTCAAAGACAAATGTTCCCATCTCTCTCTGGTTAAGATTTGGTTTCGAAGATAGAGGGAGAGGCCCCTTAGTAAGTTCTCTTAGTAATATTTTATTTATGGATTGAGTAACTCTTTAAACTAAGAATGTTTTACCACTATTACAGCCTGTTTTAAATTTTTACTTAACCATACAGGGAGAGTATGGTCTCAAGTATTGTAATCGTGCATGAAAAAAGTGTTTTTTTGTTTCGTTTTTCGAAATATCTAAAAAATGGCTGATTATTTAAGTTTTTTCTCCGACCAACCGTTCGGACTCAAGTGAAAAATCGAAGTTTTCGACCTCGGCAACCCACCCGGATCATCCAAAAACTCGCACCTTTTACTATACCATACAGGGTATGGTCAAGTACTGTAATCGTGCATGAAAAAGTAGTTTTTTTCCTTCTTTTTTTCAAAATATCTAAAAAACGGCTGAAACTATTTCAATTAAAAAAAAATTGAGCGAAACCATGGCATTTTGCTCTACAAAAAAGCTCTAATAAGTGAACATCGAAAAAATTATATTTTTTGAGATAATAATTGCTTTGTCAAAATGTCTGTTAGGTCTGTGCGTTACCAAATTTGTGGACGAGCTAGCTCAAAAACTAGTGTGAATATCGAAACCAAATTTCACACGTAGTTTTGGTCCATTGAGATTAAGAGCTGATTAGATTTTGGTGCATATCGACCCAAAATTAAGGGGGGTCGAGGATGGGTTAAAAATTAAAAATCTAGGTCGTTTGAGCAAACTCAACCAAATTTTGTATACATAAACAGTGCACTCCAGAAATCTAAAAATTAAAAAACTAACCGCCCGAAATGGGGGGGTGGGGGTTCAAAAATGAAAATCTTGGCCATTTACCAAACTAAACCAAATTTTGTATACATAATCAGTGGGTCCCAAGAAGTCTAAAATGCAAAAACTAACCGCCCGAAATGGAGGGGGGGAGGGTCAAAAAAATGAAAATCGTTGCCATTTACCAAACTCAACCAAATTTTGTATACATAATCAGTGGGTCCCAGGAGTCTAAAAATGCAAAAACTAACACCCCTCCCTACATGATTATAAATAATTTTATCAAATATTAAATATAAATGAGGGGCCAGGTTGTTTGGTAAAGTCAAGTGGATGACCACATCAGAACACGTCAGCTTATTTAGTTTACCATACAGGGAGTATTGTAATCGTACATAGAAGAAGTATTTTTCTTTTGTTTTTTCAAAATATCTCAAAAACGGCTGAAACTATTTTGATTAAAAAATTTTGGCAAAACAATGGCGTTTTATTCTACAAAAAAACCCTAATAAGTGAACATCAAAAAAATTATATTTTTCGAGATATTAACTGTTTTGTCAAAACGTTCCTTATCAAATTTTTATGGACACTCCAGCTCAAAAACTAGTGTGAATATCAAAACCAATGTCACATTGAGATTAAGAGCTGATTCTATTTTGGTTGATATCTACCCAAAAACTAAGGGGAGGGGGTGGGGTGGGGGGGGGGGGTGGAGTAGAATATTTGGTTTCGAAGATAGAGGGGAAGTGAGTTCTCTTTAATAAGGTTTTATTTATGGGTTGATAAACTCTTTAAACTAAGAATGTTTTTACTACTACTATTCGAGCCTATTTTAAATTTTCACTTTACTATACAGGAGGGTATACTCTCAAGTATTGTAATCGTGCATAAAAAAAGTGGTTTTTTTCTAAATATCTAAAATACGCCTGAAATTATAATAGAATGTAATGGAATGCAGCCCAGGGGTAGTGAGGAAAGAAAAAATTAACACATATCAAATAAGGTGTAATTTATTGAATCCTTCCTCCTTTCCTTTCAAACCGACGTTTCGGAGAATTTCTTCCCCTTCTTCTTCAGGGTTTTAAAGGGTCAATGAATGAAACAATAATTTTAAAAAAATTGACCGAAATCATGGCGTTTTGGTCCATAAAAAAGTTCGAATGACTGATCATTGAAAAAATTATATTTTACGAGATATTAGTGATTTTGTCAAAATGTCTGTTTTTACGTTAGTATACGTTACCAAAATTTGTGTACGCTCTAGGTTAAAAACTGTTGTGAATATCAGAACAAAATTTCACATTTAGATTCTGTATATTGTCATTAAAAAGTCGATTATATTTTGGTTGAAACCGAACTAAAAATTAAGCTAGTTATTATTTTTATCTGGGACCAAAATTTGGGGGGGGGGTTTAAAAAATATCACTATAAGTCCTAGACTTTAATTTGATCTGAAGACAGAGTGGTAGAATTTAATGCTGAATTGATGCAAATGCAGCCCAATGAAAATGAAAAGCGAAAATAATTTATTAGAACGTCATTTTCATCCTCTTTATAAAAAAACATCTTAGAAAAATTATTAATTTTTCTAAGATGTTGCGCGAACCTAAAAAAAAATATAATATTAATCAGAATTTAATTTATTTATCTTATTTAAACTATAAAACAAGCATAAAACACTAGTGTGTTTATTTTAACAATTTTAACTAATAGAAATAAGCTGACGTGTTCTGATGTGGCCATCCACTTGACTTTACCATACAACCTGGCCCCTTACTTATATTTAATATTTAATAAAATTATTTACAATCATGTAGAGGAGGGGGGGGTTAGTTTTTGCATTTTTATATTTCTGGGGGCACACTGATTATGTATACAAAATTTGGTTGAGTTTCCTCAAACGGCCTAGATTTTAATTCTTTGACCCTGCACCCCCCCCCCCCATTTTGGGCGGTTAGTTTTTCCATTTTTAGTCTTCTGGGGTCCCACTGATTATGTATACAAAATTTGGTTGAGTTTGCTCAAATGGCCAAGATTTTAATTTTTTGACCCTGCAGCCAACACTCCCCACCCCACCCCCTTTTGGGTGGTTAGTTTTTGCATTTTAAGACTTCTGTGGTCCCACTGACTATGTATACAAAATTTGGTTGAGTTTGGTCAAATGGCCTAGATTTTTAATTTTTAACCCCTCCAACCCCCTTAATTTTGGGTTGATATGCACCAACATCCAATCAGCTCTTAATCTCAATGGACCAAAATTATGTGTGATATTTGGTTTCGATATTCACACTAGTTTTCGAGCTAGCTTGTACACAAAATTTGGTAAAGCACAGACAGACTAACTATCTAACAGACATTTTGACAAAAAAATTATTATCTCGAAAAATATAATTTTTTCGATTTTCACTTATTATGGGCTTTTTTGTAGACCGAAATACCATAGTTTCGCTCAATTTTTTAATCAAAATAGTTTCAGAAGTTTTTTGAGATATTTCGAAAAAAAGAATGAAAAAAAACACTTTTTTCATGCACGATTTCTATACTTGACCATACCCTGTATGGTAAAGTAAAAACATTACAAAAATATCGAGATTTTTGCAATTTTTCATAATTATAAATTTCGATGCGGGAGCATGTTAACCGATTTTAATTTTTTATGCCGTTTTTATTCTTATTGCGACAGGCAACTTATGCGCACTAAAGTGTTTTCGAAAAAAAAATCAGTTTTTCAGTTGGTGTTAAGAACTACCATTTTATTTTTTCTCTATAAATATCTTTATTTTGATTGAAATTTAATGAAAACTTAAATAAATAAATTATATGATGTTTTAAATAAATAAAACATACAATTTTTACTTTAAATTATTTTCACACTATAGTAATAATATTATATTACAAAAGTTATATATTTTGAAAAAATAAACTTGTGGTTGTAATATGGACTACCTAATAAAAGACAAAACAGAGCACTAAAATTATGTCTAACAAAAAAAATAATTAACTTTCTAGACACCGCTTCTTCAGGAGGTATACCATCTAGTCTTTGCAAAGTAGTTCATGGTACAGAAAAATGCTTAGAAGTTTTTAAAAACCCCCATTTTTTTTCTGAAACAGCTTTATTCGCAGATATCATGTCATCCTGATTCTAACATTTGATTTGATTTTTTCTTCCGTTGATTCAGTAGGTACTTTGCGAGGCATCTAAAACAGAAAACCACACAAGTTGTGTAGAGGTTGTAATATGGGCTAGTCCAGTTAGGTAGCCCATATAACCACCAAAGTGATTGCCCATATTACCACATTGGCCACCTTAGAAAGTAAAGTATCACCATCCGTTAAAAACCACTTATAATTATTTAATTTGTGGAGGAATCAAATGCCTGATATTTATACAATACGTAGTTATCAAATTAACAACTAATTAAGCATAAGTAGTAATTCTAATATAATTGTAAACCCTTACCTTCCAAACTTTTAAAACAGTCAAAAACACAAACTGGTTCACCACTAACGTTCTCCAAAACTGGAGCTAGCGCATCCTTGGTACTCTTAGACAAACTATACTATATATATTTGTCTAGATTAATTTGTAACAACGCTTAGAGAAATTTCTCTAAAAAAATTACCGTCTTGCCTAGAATCGAACCGACGAACTCTTGAACTAAGGGCATTAGCTCTAGCCATTACACCATTGAAACATTAATAATTATATCTTGATTTCTGTTACTAAAACTATATATTTTTGATTTAGACTGTGTCGAGATAATATTGTATTCATTTGAACTCGAATGAAAATGAAAAAACACCAATAGATTTTAAATTAAGAACATTAAATATATATTAATTAACGAGGCAAATTTGAAATATAATTGTCAGCTCGGATTTTAAACTGATGGCTCCAATCGATTTTCATTAACCAGGCAAATTTGAAATATAATTGTAATTTTGAAATGAAAGACTCCAATTCATTTTAAATTAAGAAACATTAAATATATTCATAATTATTCCTCCCCTTCCCCCGCCACTCAAAAATTAAAGAGGCGAAACTTTTAAGAGACAATGTATTTTCGGTAGTTTACGGGTATACATTTGGAGTGTGGTTTTTTAAGAGGAATAAAATTTTTGGACCGAGACGCTGCCCGCCAGGGCACCAGCCCGGAGGGCCGAGCTTGAGGGCGTGCCGAAGGCACGCACGAAAAGCTCGTTTCTAATAGTTAAAGTGTTTTCTGCAACCATGCGCAGACTTGATTGTCAGATATTAAGGTGGCCCATATTTCAACTCTAGCCCATAATTTCACCTTTGGCTCTAAGTATAAGTCGTAGACCACCTTTTATTCATCTGCGTTGGATTTCGCCATTTTGTGCCAAGTTAAGCATAAATATTTTGTAATTAATTATTTATTTTTTAAAAATCTTACGCCCACTTTCGGGGCTTAGGAGGCTGAGTTTTCTGAAACGAGGCGCCCGCTGAAGGCGGGCGTCGCAGCTAGTATATATAAATATAAATATAAAATACCCCATTTTATATTTAAGCGCCACTAACTAGGGACAGCTAATAAGTTAAGTTGCCAACACTGTTCTAAGCTTAACTGTCATCTAATTCACGTTTAAGGGAATCAAAACATTAATATAATTAATAATAGTAATTAAATAATATTAATTGAAGATATATTGTTAAAGTGTAATTTATACATTTATTTTATATTTTATCATCCATCCCGAAGAAACTACATTTAATCAATTCTATATGTTTTAGGTAAGAATTGATTATAACCTGTATATAATAACTTAATTATTCAATTGTATATTTAATGTAAATAAAATCTATATGTTTTAGCAATCAATTAAAGTAGTCCTTTTAATCACTGACTTACATATATATAAGCGTTTTTTCAGGTTCATATCATTGAAATGCTCAGCTGTCAACAGTCATGATCGTCTCTTCATAGAACAGTCCCTCCCCTTTTGCACATTGGAATAGAAATGCGTGAAATGACTTGGCATGCTCATGAAACCTATCATAAGAACCTTCTTGATATGTGCAAGAATAAATATATCCAGGCAAATCATCGTTTCTCTTTGAGAAGAAGAAGACGAAGAAGAATGAAACAGGATTTTTGGACATGGTCCACGACGAAGATCGTGTCTTCAGCAACCCACACACTCAGCATCAGCTCTCAAATTTCCAGCCAACGGGTTTTAATATATTGATGTTTATATTGATGACATAATGATCGGTATCGGTAATGTGCGTGTCCATCATATAACCCAAGCTACAAATTGAGACCTTTTCGGGTCATCTTCTTTTCTTAAACACGCTAATGAGCTATGTCAAGAATAAATGGGCGGAAAACGAGCAGCAGCTTGTCTCATATTCTCAACAGAGATAAGATATGTTACATTTTAAATAATCTTAAAATTTTTAAGACCACAATAAAGATCACATAGCAGTAGTGATAAGGATTCGTGTATATTGACTGGTTAAAAAAAAATGTCGGATCTATTTTTCACTTTCACATATCGTCTTAGAATGTAAACCTGCTAACTCACAACAACGGAATTTTACAGGGCAAAATAAAAAGCAAACAAAATTTAATATTGTTATTATGGAAAGAAACTATTTTTGACATTTTTTTACTTTACCATACAGAGTGTGGTCAAGTATTGTAATCGTGCATGAAAAAAGTGGTTTTTTTCCTTCTTTTTTTCGAAATATCTCAAAAACGGCCTGAAACTATTTTGATTAAAAAAATTGAGCGAAACCATGGCATTTCGGTCTACAAAAGAGCTCTTATAAGTAAACATCTAAAAAATTATATTTTTCGAGATAATAATTGTTTTGTCAAATTGTCTGTTAGTTAGTTAGTCTGTGCGTTACCAAATTATTGTGGACGAGCTAGCTCAAAAACTAGTCTGAATATCGAAAGCAAATTTCACAGGTAGTTTTGGTCCATTGAGATTAAGAGCTGATTAGATTTTGGTGCATATCGAACCAAAATTAAGGGGGGTAGAGGGGGGCTAAAAATTAAAAATCTAGGCCATTTGAACAAACTCAACCAAATTGTATAAGCATAATCAGTGAGACACCAGAAGTCTAAAAGTGCAAAAACTAACCGCCCAAACAGGGGGTGTAGGGTCAAAAATTTTTGTATACATAATCAGTGGGCCCCCAGGAGTATAAAAATGCAAAAACTAACCCCCCACCCCTACATGATTATAAATAATTTTATTAAATATTAAATATAAGTGAGGGGCCAGATTGTATCGTAAAGTCAAGTGGATGGCCACATCAGAACAGGTCAGCTTATTTCTACAACTTACGTTCGTAATTTTAAGTAGCAGTTTTACTTGGACGATGCTTCATCTTTTTTTCTAACGGTATTAATATGTCATATACGATAATTAAGCTGACGTGTTCTGATGTGGCCATCCACTTGACTTTACCATACAACCTGAGGTCCCAATGATTATGTATACAAAATTTGGTTGAGTTTGGTACAAGAACTTATAATTTCATTTTTTGATCCCCCCCATCATTTTGGGCGGTTAGTTTTTGCATTTTTAGACTTCTGGGATCCCACTGATTATATATACAAAATTTGGTGTAGTTTGTTCAAACGGCCTAGATTTTTAATTTTTAACACCCCCTCCACCCTCCTTAATTTTGCGTCGATATGCACCAAAATCTAATCAGCTCTTAATCTCAATGGACCAAAACTACGTGTGAAATTTGGTTTCGATATTCACCCTAGTTTTTGAGCTAGCTCGTCCACAAAAATTTGGTAATGTACTCCCAGGTAACCACAATATCCTAAGAATATTCTAAGGATATTCTAAGGACATTTAAATCTTCTTAGAATATTCTGAGGATATTGTGTGTTACCTGGGACAGAGTAACTAACTAACAGACATTTTGACAAAACAATTATTATCTCGAAAAACATAATTTTTTCGATGTTTACTTATAAAAGCTTTTTTGTAGAGCGAAATGCCATGGTTTCGCTCAATTTTTTTAATCAAAATATTTTCAGCCGTTTTTGAGATATTTTGAAAAAAGAAGGAAAAAAAAACACTTTTTTCATGCATCATTACAATACTTGACCATACCGTGTATGGTAAAGTAAAAATGGATTTATCAGGTTTACACTCTAAGCCGACGATATAATTATAAAATGAAATATCTTTATGTGTTTTCAAAATAAAAATATTTTGTTTTTCTTCGCTATTTCCCTGTCTTGTATAATATAATCAAGTCAAGGCACTGATAATTATACAATCAATATAATAGTTTTAGGATTCTATATCTCTATGTTCACCGATCTCCAGGGAAAACGGCTTAACCGATTGACTTGAAATTTGAAATATTTACTTCTGAAGGGTCAAGTATCCGGTAGGATTCATGCCCCGTCCTGTATATAAAAATCTTAATGTTTCAATAAAATTGATAAATTTATGTTGGGCCGCATTGATTGCAATTCGGGTCACGGGTTGTATAGCCCTGGTATCGAACGACACATTCGGTATGTCCTGGAAATCCAACTCGAGATGAAAAAATTTCACGGATTTAATATACCGTCGTGTAACGAACCGAAATCAGAAAGTTTCAAATGAGACCGGAAAATGTGACTAACGAGAAAAGGCGCCCATCCCGAAAGAAAATTGTAAGTAAAAGAAAGAAGGATGAAGAAAAACACATCTCTGAGACAAGTTAGTTACCTAGGATAAGAATCATTAAAAAATAATTTTTATAAAAAAAAAAAACCGACAAATAAAATAATAATAACTTAAAAATAAATAAAATACACTAAAAGGTATAAAATAATTATCTAATTTAGTTTTAACTAAACGACGAAATATTTACATGAAATCACTTTTTGAAGTCGGTGCCAAACATATACATTTTATGAATCAAACTCGACGGATTTTACTTAGTACGATTGGCGGGTACGCTCGCTTATAGGTATAGTTTGTTTGGCACCGACTTCAAAAAGTGATTTCATGTAAATATTTCGTCGTTTAGTTGTAACTAAATTAGATAATTATTTTATACCTTTTAGTGGATTTTATTTTATTTTTAAGTTATTATTATTTTATTTGTTGCATTTAATTTTTTTGAAGTCGGTTTTATTTTTTTTTTATAAAAATTATTTTTATTTTTCTCTTTTTTAGTATCTGGGGGCAAGGCGGTGTCCCAGCCAATTTCGATTCGGCGTGCACTGCCAGACTACCCATTACAGGAAATAGCTCAGGCCATTTTGACGCCTCTGTAACTTCGTACTGGAAACCTCTAAATGGCTGAAATTTTTTTCCATAATACTGGTCCATAAGCTTAAATAAATTACAAAATTTCATATTTCTACTTCTTATACCGTCCAAGTTACAAGAAGCCAAAGATAGGCTCTTTCGTCACTCACTCACTCACTCATTCATCAAAATTCTAGAGTACTTCCGCTGATCCTAGAATGCTGAAATTTGGCATAATGGTAGATTTGAGGTACAATTAATGGTAAAAATCCAAAAATCGAAACTTTCCTTCTTTAGGACCTAAAATGAAGGGGTGAATGTTATAGGCTAAATTAACATATAGTGAAAAAACAATGAAACTAGAATGATGAAATTTTGCACACTGGTAAATATTGACACATTAATAAAAGAGGAACTTGAAACACCCAAACTTTTACTTCTTCGGGACCCAAAATGAAGGGGTGAAATTTATAGACTAAATTAACATACAGTGAAAATATATTGATCCTAGAATGATAAAACTTGGCATGCTGGTAGAGTTTGGGGTAAAATTAATGGGAAAAATCCAAAAAAATGAAACTTTCACTTCTTCAGGACCTAAAATGAATGGGTGAATGTTATAGTTAATTAACATATATTAAAAATTGAAAAATATTGATCCTAGAATGTAAACTTGGCATGCTGGTAGAGTTTGGGGTAAAATTAATGGGAAAATCCAAAAAATTAATTAACATATATTAAAATTCAATGAACCTAGAATGCTGAAATTTGGCATACTGGTAGAGATTGCACATTAATTAAAGGTAGTTGAAACACCCAAACTTTGAATTCTTCGGGATCCGAAATGAAGGGGTCAATTTTATAGACTAAATTACATACAGTGAAAATATATTGATCCTAGAATGTTAAACTTGATGCGGTATTTGGGGTAAAATTAATGGGAAAATCCAAAAGAAACTTTCACTTCTTCAGGACCTAAAATGAATGGGTGAATGTTATAGACTTAATTAACATATATTAAAAATTCAATGAACCTAGAATGCTGAAATTTGGCATACTGGTAGAGATTGGCACATTAATTAAAGAGGTAGTTGAAACACCCAAACTTTGAATTCTTCGGGATCCGAAATGAAGGGGTCAATTTTATAGACTAAATTAACATACAGTGAAAATATATTGATCCTAGAATGATAAAACTTGGCATGCTGGTAGAGTTTGGGGTAAAATTAATGGGAAAAATCCAAAAAATGAAACTTTCACTTCTTCAGGACCTAAAATGAATGGGTGAATGTTATAGACTTAATTAACATATATTAAAAATTCAATGAACCTAGAATGCTGAAATTTGGCATACTGGTAGAGATTGACACATTAATTAAAGAGGTAGTTGAAACACCCAAACTTTGAATTCTTCGGGATCCGAAATGAAGGGGTCAATTTTATAGACTAAATTATCATACAGTGAAAATATATTGATCCTAGAATGATAAAACTTGGCATTTTAGTAGAATTTGGTAGTTACATTAAAAACCGAATCATTTCCTTCTTCAGGACATAAAATGAATTGGGTGAATTTTTTCTACTGTATTTGATGTAATTTGAATGAAGAAAATTGGTATGATGATTTCAAATAAGGTAGAAACCAATGTTAAAGTAGTGTGGTGTGCCCACACCAGTTGATTCTCTGATCCGTTCTCAAATCAGGTTGTGACGGACTTTAAAGGGATATATAGTATGGGAAAATGCTTAAAATTATTTAAGTTGTCAAGCAAGCTCTCTCTCCTCGGGTGTATATTTATAATTGAATTGCATTCGGGATGATGACGAGTGACATCCCTCCGCAGAGAATTCCGCCTTGGTGAACATCATGTTGCCAACTGACAATTATTCCAAAACACGCATCCAATATTAATTCGTTTAATGAGATTTTCACTCACAATTACTACTTAAATTAATTGTAGAATATAAAATAAAGCAGAGCATATATATATATACGCCGGCCGGGAATACCAGATGTTTCTCATTCATTTGTATTTTCGTTTCATTAATCAATATATAGGAGAATTCATTTATTTTTGAAATTTTTCCAAGTGGAAATGTTGAATGGGGATTTTTTTTCCAATTCAACTGAAATGAAATAAAACCTGAATCATTCTATTAAATAGTTATATTATATAAAAATTAATGTGTATTAAAACAGGAATAGTATGTAATTGGACTAAAAATTAAAAACACAGAGCTTATATTAAATGGGCCAGACGTTTCGTCCATTTATTTCGACTTCCTCAATACTCATTTTATCATTCTTTGTCAAAAAACAATTTCACTATAAGACAAAACATTATTAATCTTTTTCTTTTTTAATACATTCTTGGCTCGAGTTACTGAACACTCTTGAACTTTTTTACATTTTTTAACAATTAAGGTAGTTCTTTCGCGACAATCCACACAAAAAGTTTTAGCCTCGTAACCACTCTATAAATATGAACGGTGCTAAAATTTTAGGTTATGTTTTTTAACGTGACTGTACATTTTACTATACTATATTCTATTTATGAATGGATCGTTTCCAAGCCATTGATATTTTATCCCCTCCACTAAAAATAATCGCTCATATATGTTTTTTTTATTTTTTATTAAAACTACGTGGTAAATCATTTGATTTTTTTTTTAAGTTACTCCGAATATATTATTCTAACAAATATTAGTTTTTCATCAAGATCGTGAAAGTCCTTCAATGAAAAAAATAAAATAATGATCATATCCCCACCCTTTCCCTATCTACCACATGTAAAAAATTTCATTTTTAATAGCAATTATTTCATGTTTGGTGTGGTAAACCGTCTTCAAATTTTAACAGTATGTGTATTATGGTTTTAATGATTTATATTCCAAGTTTCGACGACTTCTTGAATTTTCGCATTTGTGAAAGAACTACCTTAAAAAAATCATAAAATTAAAATACTCTTTTGTTTCTTTTAAAAGTCGAAATAAATCGATGAAACGTTTGGCCGATTTAATAAAAACTGTGTGTTTTTAATTTTTAGTCCAATTTCCTGCTATTCCTGTTTTAATGGTTATTTATTTTGGATGCGAGCGATGGAACATTAATGTGTCTGTTCGTATTTTATGCGTTCGCGCAACGTTTATCCGCTTGAGTTGAAACTTTGTACAGTTCATGTTGTTGGCACTTGCGGGAAGGTTCTTACATAGTATCATTAATGTACAGTACATACAATAAGAAAGGGGCTCCAATATGATATTTTCTTAATAATATAAGGGAAATATTATATAACCAGTTTTGAAGCCCGCCTTCGACGGGTATCTTGCTGCCCGGGGATTACACCCCTGGATTACGCAATGTGTTTTGAAATAATAATTTAAATTATAAGAGAATTTAAATAAGGACAACTTTATCAAAGATCTTAGTAGATTATTATTATACATAATATACGTATATATTAGATGCCAGAAGTTTTCGCCCCCTCAGGAGTCGAACCCGAGCGGCAACTTGTTATCCGGGCAGTAAGCTTGTTCTTATATAAATTCTCATATAATTAAAATACAGATATGAAACCCGGAAGTTGTTCTTTCTTTTTTAATTTTTCCATCCATTTTTCAAAAATATAAGACAGTCAAATTTCCATATTAATCATTTAAATTTCAAAATTTTAATAAATTTTATTTCTCATGAGCTATTTAGTGGATTTTAAAATTAAAAAAATCACGTCGGCACACAGTGGGGCGAAATGGGGAAATTTTTGGACATGGGTCTCACTTTTCTTTAAGAGTGGTCATAACTCATAACATAATCATATTTAGCACACATTCCCACCATAATGAACAGTAACTGCAAACGAAATGAATCCTTATCTAGAACTATATAGAGTACCTACTATATATACCCAAAAATAAAAACAATATTTTTTAATTTTTAATCTCGCGTGAAAATATGTTAATTTAACACGTTTTTAAAATGGTCACCAAAAATCATAATTTTTTTTTGCATTGGGTTCAGTGTAGCTTCCGATTGGTCCCATTTTTTTTGGTATTAGACCTTTTTTGTTAGGTTTGATCAGGCCTAACTTCTTTGTTTATGAACCGATTTCGATGATTCTTTTTTTATTCGAAAGGGGGTATCTTAGGGATGGTGTCATATTAATTTGGTCAAGTTCTGATGATAAGATCACTATTAATAACATCCTTAAAAAGAGAAAAATAAAAATAATTTTTAAGAAAAAATAAAACCGGCTTCAAAAAATTAAATGCAACAAATAAAATACACTAAAAGGTATAAAATAGTTATTATCTTAGTTAGTTACAACTAAACGACGAAATATTAACATGAAATTACTTTTTGAAGTCGGTGCCAAACATATACATTTTATGAATCGCATTCGACGGATCTTACTTAGTACGTTTGGCGGGCCCGCTCGCTTATAGGTATAGTTTGTTTGGCACCGACTTCAAAAAGCAATTTCATGTTAATATTTCGTCGTTTAGTTGTAACTAAATAAGATAATAACTATTTTATACCTTTTAGTGTATTTTATTTGTTGCATTTAATTCTTTGAAGTCGGTTTTATTTTTTCTTAAAAATTATTTTTATCTCCTGTCAGACGTTTGTCGAGGCCTTAAATAACTAGTGCTATAGATTTTTAGCAAAAATTAAATTCGTTCATTTCAGAAATAATTCGAAATCGAAAATTCAAATTTCGAATTGTAAATTCGAAATTCCAATTTTTATATGAATTCGTAGTTATAGAAAAACTAGAATTAGAATATATTTTTGAATTAGAATTTATTTTAGTTAAGGACATACATAAAGAAAATAAAGCCCACTACACACGAGGCTTTTTCCTCTACCTGTTTTTGGTTTGCACTTTGGAGGCCTGTCTGGATTGAAATGACGTCACTGCTGGCTGTATTTCTGGCTAGTTACTTGATTTAAAAGATAGGCTTGGTGCTGGGATGCTTTCGAGTGGGAGCAAAAAATTATTAAAACAAGCCTCGTGTGCAGCGGCCTCATTCGCGGATCCAGGGGGGGCGATGGGGGCGACCGCCCCCCCCCCAAAGCAATGGAGATCAACATTTTTTATATGTTTAGTTAATTTTTTTTTTATAACATTAAATTTTAAAATTGAAGAAAATAAAGTTCTATGTGGGGGGGGGGGGCGTCCCTGACCCCGCCCCCCCGCTTGTACAATTCGATCGCGACACACTTCCGAGATCAAAAGTAGATCTTATATACCGGCAACCGCCCCCCCCCCCCACCAAACAGAGGTCTGGATCCGCGCCTGAGCGGCCTTAAGAGAACAATATTTAACATAAGAAATAAAAAACCGAAGATGTTGTTTAATACATAACAAATTGTTAATTTCTAAATTCGAATTCAAAATGCTGAATTCGATTGTGATATTTTTGAATTTCAAATTAATAAAAATTCGAAATTCGAAATTTTACAGCATTATCATTAAACCATTCAAAGAATCAATCACTAAATTATATTATTAAATTTTGTTAAAATCAAAAAATCAATTTCAATTGATTCTTTTAAATAAATCTCTATATTTCATTGGCGATCATTTAATTTCTAACAGTAAGTATAAAAGACAGTCGAAAAAAAAACTTTGTATTTTGCATAGTAAGAATATAAATTTTTATTCATGTTCATAATATATCGATCTCTTTTTATAGGTCTCAAGAATCCAATCTGAAGCCATTATTCAAATTAAATTGATCCATTCCGTTATTGTTATTGAAATCATCATCGCTAAGCGCAAAAAGAATCACCGTTATAAGGATCTTTTTATCCTAAGCAAATATTTTTTCCAATATTTTCAATATGTTTTATAGATAACAAAAAAAAAAATTGATTTTTAAGTATATCAATTTAAAATATAACATTTTTGCCAATTGGAATTTTAATTAACTTGGTCATCAGTTTTTTTTCTTCAAATTCTTATTAGAGTGAATTTCCATTATCGAATTCAGAAGTATTTATACATATACCTATTATATATTTTTTATGACCTTTTAAAGGATTCAATCAATCGAAGTCTCAATTTTTTCTTTGAATTCCTTCAGAAATGAAAACTAATAAAATTTTGAAAAAAATTGAAATCCCCACTCATTTTTAACAAAGATGAATAAAGTAAAAAATACGTCATAGAAGTGCAAGTAGGACTCACATATCGCACATTCAGTAAGTAAAATCTATCTATTTATCTACATGAGTGGCGGATGGTGACTTTTCAACCAGGGGATGCTGTCCAAAAAATTACCCTTCATTTTTTGAAATTTTACTCGTATTTTAATCTTTTTTTTTTTTTTTTGAAAATCTCATCGAATGCGGCATAATTTTCATTATTTTTCAAATTTAACATTAGATTTTTAAATCCACTCGTGTGATCATCACACGACTTTCACATTCTCATTTATTTGAAATCATCGCGACACTCCTAATTTACACCTTCTTCCTTTATTTATATCGAATTAAAATTTATACACGACTAATAACTCATGACACTTGATAAGTACCTAAACCAATAAAAAAAATCCTTGATGCCGTTATTTAGAAAAAAATCTTTCATCTAAATGTTCCGATTTCAACCAGAAGCTTGCTGTACTCCTTCTAGCATATATCGATCTTAAGTTTTGAATTTAGCTCTGAGACTTATGGTTGCGAAACGCAGGTGAGTACATACAAACGTACATACGCACTGATCAATGGATTTTTGGACCCCTTTTTGGCCTCTGGGGACCACAATTTCCGGTTTTATGTCCTAAATCTGGTTTCCAACTATTAAGGGCAACGATTCCTTCTACCTAGAAGTTACAAAATGAAATTAATTTTTTTCATCTCTGAGATACAAACTCTCAAAGAGTCAGGACCCAGACAGGGCATCGCAATACTTCCACATTCTATGAATAGAAATGTGAAAGTAATATATTTTATTTTAAATAACCTGGAGACCACAATATCAAAAGGGCCTAGATTTTCATTTTTTGACCCTAAAAATTTCGAATAGTCAGTTTTTGCATTTCTAGCTTTTTAGAGGTCCACAGAATATGTATACGAAATTTGGTTGAGTTTGGTCGAAAGGGCCTAGATTTTCATTTTTGACTCCCTCCCCATTTTGGGTGATTATTTTCAATTTTTTTTTAAACACAAATGTCAAAAATTACATCTTCTACAATTTTGCTCCTAATGGAATTTGTCTTAGGGTAAACAGTTTAGGAGTTTTAATCAATGAGGTGATTTGACAATATTTTTGACATCTTCAGAGGTCGATTACCCCTAAAAACGACTTGATTTTGCGAGTAAGAGCTGATCACTATACAGTATGGGATATGTTATTTGGGTTCTGAAATTAGCTTCCAAAATGGTCAGTAGCTCTAAGTCTTGTAGGTTTATTAGAAAAATTCAATTAAAACTCTAGTTTTTAAAATTTGAATAAAGATCCTTAGTTTTCTTTGTAAAATATTAAAATATTTTTTTAAATGAACACAGGTATTGAATGAAATTTAATTTTCACAAACGATAGAGTGGGTAGGTTTATTGGGGGAAAAAAAACTAAAAACAATTTCATTATAGTTTGCTGCGTCTATTTATTGTATAGGCGAATATTACTAGGAGACTCGATTGTTCTCGCTGTGGGTAAAAATGAACCGGCCTCCTTATTGATGAATGCAATGGTTACTTTTCTAGCTTGAATTGCCAACTTTTTCATTGTATTATTAATTCGGAAATTTATTGACAATATTTATGTGTACTAGTGTAGTAATAATATCGTATTTCTTATGATCTGATTTCATTAAAAATACTTTGTTTAAGCCAAAATTAATAAGCTTATAGGTTCTAGCTGTGTTGGCCTGTCTACTTAATTATTTAGAAATGTGATCTATTTATTTATGTATTATTAAATTGTATTGATTGTAATAAAAGACTTATTCATGATCTAATTATTAATTTAATGCGCAAAACAGGTGTCATCATTATCGTTGAGTACACAGTCCTAAGGCCCGGTATTTCAATATCCGTTTATTCTTCAGATTAATCTTAATCTTTGGTTTAGTATTTAGGTGTATTTCAATGTCGCTTTAAGAGTTGATCAGAAGTATAATCTCTGAAAACTTAATAGCTGCTCTGGGTGGCGATTGAATATTTAATCCTAAGATTAAGATTGGTTTGCATTGCAGCCACCAGGCGCATAACTAACAAATATGTATTTTGTTAACCTCAAAATTTTAAATATATTTTTATATTTTCGTTTATTTTATTAGTATTGGTTGATTTTTTCCAAAGCATGGTTGCCAAGTCAATATTTCACCAATTCTTCCTTAGCTTTAGCTAAGCGAAGCTTAAAATATGATTAAAATACGAGGAGCTGAGAAAAGCTACCCTTAAATTTAATGTCCTGCTTGCTAATCTCAAGAATAAACTGACATTGAAGTACCGGGCCTAAGACTGGTTTGACACAACCACCCATATCCACTCAGCTCTAGCCCTAGCTCTTTGAGCTCTCTAAATCTCTCGCATCCCATAGGCCTAATTATTTGTTCGAAATATTCTAATCTAGGCCTTCCTCTTTTTCTTTCCCACCTCCTCCTCCAAGATATCCCTAAGCAATTCCCCATGTCTCAGTGTGTGCCCGATCACCTGACTTCTTCTCTTCCTCAGACTCTTCCACAAAGTTCTTCTTTCTCCGATTCTTTCAAGTACTTCTTCATTTGTAATTCTGTCTCAGATGTATAATAATAATACTTCTTCTTCTTTATTATGGTAGCCTTATCGCCTGCTCTTCTACACACACCTAACGTCTCAGTGGAAGAGGACGCCCAGCTTTCTTTCCACCTCTCCGGCGGTCTGTCCCTAGGTCTCTTGGATGCTGACCTTACATCCTGGGCTATTTTGATTAGTCCTTCCGCGTTGGTTCTATCCACATGTTCCTTCCAGTACCGACGGCGATCTTTCGTCTATTTGACGATATCTATGATCTCACACTCTTCTCTGATATCCTTGCTCCTTATTTTGTCCCATAGTGTTAGGTCCAGTATAGACCTTTGCGTCTTCATCTCCGTTGTTCTTTTGAGCTGCTCTGTTTTTATTTTGTCTGCTCGGGTCTCAACAGCGTAAGTGATGATAGGTCTTATAGCTGCTTTATAGATCTTCACCTTTGCCTCCGTGATCATAAATTTGTTTCTCCTGACAATGTGTTTAAGGCATCCTGATATCCTGGAACCTCTAATCGTTTGGTCCTTTACCTCATTATACAGGTTGCGATCACTAATGACATTGCATCCAAGATATTTGAATGTCATTACCTGTTCAAACATCCTATTTTTGAATTCAAGTTTGCAGCGAGTTGGTTCTTTTGAGACGACAAGAGATTTTGTTTTCTCGAAAGAAACTTGCATATTAAATTTCTCCGCGATCTTGCCGAATTGGTGGAGGAGTCTCTGTAGATCGTCTTCAGATTCAGTAATAAGAACTGGGTCATCAGCATAGCAAACAATATTAATATCTTTTTCTCCTAGCCTTTCAATCCTTTAATTTGTGATATTAATTCATCCATGATTAGATTACAATACTAATAATAGGAAAGAAGAAAAATATTAAGGAAAAAAAAATTAATTTTCACAAACAATGCAGTAGGTAAGTTTATTGAAACGAATTCGATTAAAACTCTAGTTTTTCAATTGGAATAAAGATCCCTAGTTTCCTTTGAACAATATTAAAATATTTTTTCAAATGAACAGAGATTTTGAATGAAATTTAATTTAGGTTACGTTTATTGGAAAAAAAAACAACTAAAAACGTATTCATTACAATAGTTTGCTGGGTCTATATTGCTAGGAGACTCGATTGTTCTCGCTGTGGGTAAAAATGAACCGGTCTCCTTATTGATGAATGCAACGGGTTATTTTTCTAGTTTGAATTGCCAACTTTTTCATTGTATTATTAATTCGGCTTGGGATCAATTGGTCTCGCTCCCAGATGACTTTTGGCTTGCTGTTTTATGCATGTGTGCATGTGTTTTCACCAATTGGCTGGCTGGTTCAGTGTGAGTTCACCGTGGGTAAAACTCAGGCCGTGACGGTCGTTCGTTGCAGGTGGTGGGTGTGGTGGCAGGGGCAGGAAGCACATCAGCATGAACGAATCGAGTGGCAACGATGGGTCCTAATTGGCCATACGAGGCTCCGCCTGTCTCCGCCATTGGCCCTCACACCGGAAGTCCACTCCGGCAGGCTCTTCCGGACACTTGCATAACCAGGTATTCGCCTCTCTCTCCTTAGATAAACAGTGAGCAACAAGTAATTAGACTCCACTCGGCTCATCTGCTCTCTAATTTCCAACTGGTCTTCTGCCTGCCTGCTTCATTCTCATTATTCATCCGCCGCCGCTTCTCTTTTGGAAATTAATGAGTTCGCAATTGGAGAAAATGACATTCCTTTAGCTAGTGTTTTGCACATTAAATTAATTAGATCATGAATAAGTCGTCTTTTATTTCAATCAATACAATTTTAAAATATAATTATCAACAATACATAAATAAATAAATAGTTCAAATTCTTAAATAATTAAATAACCAATCCAACACATCTCCCCTTCTGTAGACATTATGAATTTAAACGTTGTGGCCCACAAGCTATATATACTTCGGTTGAATCATCCTCAACACGTAAAACATTTTTTACTTTATCCAATGCGAAGCATGGGAGAAAGTATTGGAATCGCTCTCGAGGCAAGCGCGACTTCAAAGGGTCCTCAGGTAAAGACTACGGAACCCATAGACTCAATTAAGGTCACAAATTGAAGTATTCAATGAGATTGAATTTTAGCACGTGACGGTTTTGCCAAAAATTACCTGGAATCTCGTCGAGAGGCCAAAAAGTGCCATTTTTTTGGAAGTGCGTGCGGATGGTATGGTATGTATGTGTGTGTGTTATCGTTTTTTTCGTCCACGATTTTTTCCACACCTTTGCGCTGATTGAAATGAAATTGAAAATCTATCATTAGTTTAACAAAATGAAGCGCTGATTAGTTTTTGATACATATCGGTCCACAAACATTAGTACTTTATTTCAGTACTTTTTTAGTTTTTTCTAAATATCTTGAAAATGACTTAACCAATTTTGATGAAATTTAATATCCTAATTAAGTACCTTGGGGACCACAAAAAAGGTTAAATAAAGTTTTTAGTAAAATTATATTTTAATGTACTTTACTCAAGAACATATTAATATTTCAAATGAATTTGGATAAAGTTTAGCAACGATCCGTTGCAGTTTATTTAATTTAGTAACAAGATTTTCGAATTCTTCATTGCTATCTATCTCTTAAATTACAGTCTCTGTAATATTCGACTAATAATTGTCAACGACATATGATAAAATTCTCAGGAAATGAACCTAAAAATAAAGAAGTGTAGCTTAAAAAAGAAAAAAATATTTTTCATGTTTTCGAATTCAAATTATTAATTATTTAATTAGTATAGGAAGGTATCACTTAGTAGCCACTAAAATTTATACAGTTATTAATGTAACTTTATTATAAACTTAGTCTGATTCTAATGAATTTATAGCTTTATTAGATCAATTATAATTTAAAATGTAACTTATAAATTAGTTTTATTCTGGTTTTTATAATTAAACTGAGAAAAAGTAAATCCATTCAAAATACACAGATACCTACATATCTCTAGGTTCTCAAATTCTTAAATAATTAAGCAGTCATGCCAACACATTTTCCCTTCTGTAGACGTTAAAAATTTAAACGTTGCTGCGGTTTCACAAATCGACTACTTCTTGTTCTCAGAAGAGAAGAATCACAACGATTCTGAGGGCTTAAGATTCGTACTAAGCGGACGATGTATTTAAGAAAAAACAACTATCATCTAATAATTTTTAATTATATTTAACTGAACATTAATTACGAGCTTTTCGTGCGTGCCTTCGGCACGCCCTCGAAGCTCGGCCCTCCGAGCTGGTGCCCTGGCGGGCGGCGTCTCGGTCCAAAAATTGTATTCCTCTTAAAAAACCACACTCCAAATGTATACCTGTAAACTCCCGAAAATACATAGTCTCTTAAAAGTTTCGCCTCATTTTCGTCCTGACACAGCTACAGAAATGAGGCTCTAGATATGAATCTGGAAGTATTTTTTTTTCTATAATCTACAGCATTGTGATATTTTTTGAGTGGAAATAGATTTATTTAAATAAGTGGTATCGTGTGAGGAGGAGAATTATATTATATCATTTTTTTTAAATTTGGGATCTATAATCGATATAAGGCTCCAAATATTTAAAAGAGATCAGGTGTTGTTTGTATGACAGGCTGCTCCCTCCAGTATTGCAATGAGAAACTCGATATGGACATGCGTGACTTAAGTCGTTCAATTTTGTAAAAATCAAAAAATAAGAATAACAAAATTTAGATTTTTAAAAAATTATAAAAAGTGGCAAATTGTTAAAAAATAAACAAATAATATATAAATCAAATAAGATGTGATTGATTCTTTTTCTGTGCGCAAAGAAAAGCGAATTGAATATTTAATTTTTGAGTGGTGAAGGGGGGGGGTAATAATTATCAATATATTTAATGTTTCTTAATTTAAAATCAATTGGAGTCTTTCATTTCGAAATTTGAGTCCAAATTACGATTATATTTCAAATTTGCCGCAAATATACCGATGGCGCTCTCTCTCGGCAGCATTACGTCAGCGTTGCGGCAAATTAATCTAGACAAATATATATAGTATTATTAAATAGTTATTAATATTTGTCCTGAGAGTGAACTTTCTTTAAAAATTCTTTGATATTTTTCATTCGCGTCGAAAAATTCACTAAATTCACAATTAATGTTTTCGTGTTGACTAATTGCCATTTTTCGAGGCTGCACTTTTTGACTTTGTGTATATTCGGCACTTTTAATTTTCCGGGATGCCGGGATTGTACCTTCAAACCGGGTCATATGGTAAGCCTAGATATAATAATCCTTTCTAATGTTTCAGTGTACCTACACGAACTTTAAAAAAACAAACAAACATAAAAGTCATTCAAAAAATTATATAAGTAAATATACCAAGTGAAAAACAATATTCACGAAAATTATCTAAATAAAATGACAGAAGTCAAAGCAGATGTTTTTTAATTTAAGCTTATTGGCTGACTTCTTACATGACCGATAATGTCCTAGTGGGCTAGATTGTAAATTCTAAATTGTTTGGCGTGCCAAAAAAAGTTTTATTGAAAAATGTAGGTATCTAGGAAAATTTAAAGCCGACAATTAACGTCGCATTTTATATTGTGGTTTTTTTTAAAAAATTTTTGTTAATAATAATAATAATATTAATATTAATAATATTTATATATTGATCTGTTGCAGTAAAAACCCATTTTTAGTAAGAACGGGTTCTTACTAGTTAAAACTAGTTTCACTGAATACCTTTGTGGCAACTAGAGTTTACTGATGATGTTGGTTGAGTTTGGATCAAAGGTCTAGAATCTTCATTTTTGTCCTTCCCCCTCATTTTGGGTGTTTATTTTCAAAAAATTTTAAACTAAAATGTCAAATATTACATCCTCTACAAATTTGTTTCTAATTTTTGATATTTTCGTTTAAAATCTTTTGAAAATAAATACCCAAAATGAAGATTCTAGACCTTTGGACCAAACTCAACCAACATCAGTAAACTCTAGTTGCCACAAAGGTATTCAGTGAAACTAGTTTTAACTAGTAAGAACCCGTTCTTACTAAAAAACTAGTTTTTACTGCAACATATACATAAATAGACTGAAATTGAGTTTATGGGCCGTGCCGTCTTAACCAAACATGGCCATCACTCAACGCCTGTAGGGTATTCCTCTTCTGTGCTTGAGAATACATTCGATTGTATAAGCACCAGGCGCGAAATGTAATATAGTTAAAATTACATACATGTATATGTAAATTAAAACAAAATTACATAACTGATTATACTAGATTCTATTAGGGAAAAAAGGGGGCGTCCATAAATTACGTCACATGAATATCAAGATTTTTAGCCCCGCATGTGTCACATTCTGTCACATTTTCATTAAGCCCCCCTATATTATGACGTCACACTATCACTTTTATATTTATATTAAAAAAAAAAAATTTTAATGTGACCATGGTGACATCACAATTTTTAAGATCCCCGGGCAGGGGTCTCTTTGTCACGAATCTGAGATGCCCCCTTCCCCCTTACTGACGTAATTTATGGATGGGCCCTAATCAGAAATAAATGAACTCTAAAGATTCATTTGCTCAATAAGTATCATTTAGAAAGAAGACTAAGAACAAAAAATGGACAAGACTCATACGATACATTTCGATTAGTATAATACAATAATACTTACAATTTGAGCCTCATGGATAAAAAGAATTAATTTAAAAAAGTGTAAGTTTTTCCATTGATCTGAAATGATTTTACTGTCACGGATCCCTAGTATATTTGAAAAATATCATTAGGTAAGCTCAAGTTATTAGATATGTAACAAATAAGAATAAATATAGATTAAAAAATATTTTTCTATAGAGCTTTTAAATAAAACAGATTGTCAACCTAAATATTTCAAATACCTATTTTTAATCCAGGCTTAAAACAATGTCATTCAATATGTGCTGTCGCTGCTGATGTCGGGCAGAACAAAAAAAGAAAGAAAAATGTTAAGCTCATTGAATCCTTTGGGTATTTTAATCAACCACAGGCATCCTTCGTTCGCTGTCTGCTCAATTCCATTGAGGATAAGGGAAGCCATACAATATATTAGAATTTTAACAAATACATCAAATGTTAATAAGTACCTAATCAAGAATATTCGTAAGAATCATTAAAGAAATGTTTTGCAAATTAATAGTAATTAAGTATCTGTTATGTCTTGATAATATACTAAATTCTTCATTTGATAGAAATGTATCCTACATTATAGGGAAAAATTAAATTAAAAAACTTTTGAAACAACCTAATACTATTGGTTTCCAAATGAAAAACTTTTTGTAATTGCTTTTCGACAAATAGAGAAATCACACACACACACTCACTTTTTTTGTAAAATTCATCGATAAACGCAGAATTTTGTGATATTTTCCATACCCTAAAAATGTGTGACAGCCTATCCATGTTGGGCGTCTCAGTCACATCTGACCTGTCTTGGAATGAACACATCTCCTCTGTGGCGAAATCTGCAGCAAGGAAGATTGGCTTCTTAATCAGGTCCAAGCGATTTTACAACGCCCCACAACTTCTCACCATCTACAAGGCCCAAATCCGCCCCTGTCTCGAATACGGCTCACATCTGTGGAGAGGAGGCTCAAAATATTCTCTTGCTACCCTGGATGCAATTCAGAAACGAGCCATCAGGCTAATTAACGATTCTACCCTCACCGATTCCCTCGACTCGCTGGCTCATCGAAGAGATGTCTCTGCCCTTTCCCTTTTCTATAGATACTATCACGGCAGGTGCTCTGATGAGATAAGATCAATAATTCCCCCCAAAGCATGCTTTGCACGTAGCACGCGTTTTGCCGACTCCCAACACTCTTTCGCGGTCAAATTGGAAAAGTGCCGGACCACTTCATTCGCCAATACATATATCCCCATGACTTCAAGGAACTGGAACTCTCTCCCAGCCTCCATCTTTCCCAGCACCTATAATCTTCAAACCTTCAAAACCGGGGTGCATAGACACCTACGTCCACACCCTCTCACTTAATCAACTTTCCCTTCTCTTCGGTAATGCAATTGGTCTTTCGAGATCCATAGGAGCTGCATCTTTACTGGCGCACCCCTTCTTGCATTCGATTTCATTAAAAAAAAAAAAAAATTAACATTAGATTTTTTTTGTAACTCTTGACGTTTTGAAATTTTAGGGATGCGTAGCGTCCTCAGGATAAATGGACCCCATGCCACTGAATTATACCTATGTATATACAACACAGTCTTTAATTAATTAATTAATTAATTAAAAGTCGTTATCAATTGACGTGAGCCTTGTTATACGAATGAAAAGTAACAAAAACACCTCTTGTGCTTACTGTGTGCCTCTAATTAACTCAAGCATAATATATAATTGATAAAAAATTAAAGGAACGGAATACGAGTAGTAGTTGTTTCTTCTTCTTCAAAAAAAAAGGTTGTCTTTTTTCAAAAATAATAATAATAATTAACATTTTTCCATCAGGTCCTCCCCTCTCTTATTTTTTTTCTCTCGTTATTATATTTGAATAATTGCTCAACTAATTAACATTTATTTTTCTCTCGTGTGTTTTTATTCTAATTAATGAATCTAAAAAAGGAATGTCAAATAAAAGTTTGGGGTTTTTTTTTGGTCAACGTGATGCCCAAATTAAAAGCGGAAAAATCGCGAGAGCCATAACGAGTCGTAGATTCTTGAAAATATAAATGAGGGCATTTGTTAATGCGAAATGCATTCTTCAATCATTCTTTTTGGTAATAATAATACTATTTAATTAAAATGTTTTTATTTTGCCGACAGTAGATGAGTTGGTTAAATCATAGTTTCGAAGGCTTGGCCTTTGTCATCAGTCTTTTTTTTTAATTATAAATATTAATAGATTAAAAATTCAGTTTATTGGACAAAGTTTTTTTATTGAAGTTCTTCTTCAATTTTTGTACAACGTTTCGTCTCTCTCGAGACTTTTTCAAGTACTCAATTGGCTAGAACAACATTGGTTGAAATAAAGATAAAAATAACTGAGACATAGTAGAATTTTTTCTTTCTAGATTGATACCATAAAACAATATAAGTATAGATCTATAGATCTATACTTATATTGTTTTATGGTATCAATCTAGAAAGAAAAAATTCTACTATGTCTCAGTTATTTTTATCTTTATTTCAACCAATGTTGTTCTAGCCAATTGAGTACTTGAAAAAGTCTCGAGAGAGACGAAACGTTGTACAAAAATTGAAGAAGAACTTCAATAAAAAAACTTTGTCCAATAAACTGAATTTTTAATCTACTAATTATAATGGACATTAATCAACATAATAAATATTAATATTCATGGAGTCAATATCGCGTGGATATTGAAAATGTTTGTTCTTACTAAGCCGAGAAGCCAGTTAAAATGTTTGACTGGCTTGTCTGCTCTAGAGTCAAAAATGAAAATCTAGGCCCTTGGACCAAACTCAACCAGAAGTGTATTGTATATTCAAGTAGATGGCTACATCAGAACGTGTCAATTTTTTTTAATTAATCTCCAAAAAATATGGCTCGCTTTTAAACAGTTTTATAAATTTGCGGCTTACAAAGTTAAGGTTAGTGACCACCCCTGTTATCTACTCTTATTAAACGAGCAAAAATTGTTTTATATTTATTTATTTATATATTTGTATCTTAGTTCTATTTTGAAAACGGCTCTAACGATTTTGATGAAACAAAATCTATTAACAAGTTTTGAGGATGAGAAAACGATCTGGCTAGGTCTGGACCTCGACAAATTTAATCTTAATTGATCTTTTCTTAATTAAAGTAATTATTTATAGATAAAAATCTCAATAAAAAAGTTTGTTTACATTTTTTTCAATTATCTTTTATTTATTAATTGGTTTTTTAATTTTAAAACCCACTAATACTTTATACCAAATATTGTTATATATTAGAATTTGCCAATTTAATTGATTAAAAATTCTTCATATTAAAAAACACTTACTAAAAATATTATCGCAAGCTAGAAGATCATGTACAGTCGATGGTGGGGAAGTAATCTCCGAAATCGAAGCCTCAATTACAATGTAGGGGAAAGTGGGGGAAACACGAACGCTGGGCAATCCCGAATGCAACAGTTTTGATATATTAGAAATAAATGGCGGTATTTTGTTTACGACCACCATGAAGTTCACGTCGCTTATAGTGCCAATCTACAACAGGGGGCATATGGACGCAAGCACGGGTCAAGTTATGGACATTTCAATTTTTTGTGTGTTTTTGATGTAATTTTTTACGTAAATATAACTTAATATAGTCTTATTTCTATCGACAATAGTAAGATAAACTTTATATAGTTGTTATTGTTTTTGGTATCTGGAAGATTCAGTGTCGCAAATCCAAATCCATGGGCCAAATTGTACACCAGAAAAAATACACAAATAAAAACAACAACATCAGTTTTTCTAAAAATTATTTTACACAACATCCAGTAAAAAACATTTTCCGAAACACCTCAGAACACTCCAAAGATTTATATAGTTGAATACTCATATATTAATGATTCTATGCCGATAATGCTTAACGGCAAAAGTAACATACCCTATAATAATTTTGTCATTTTAATTGTTTCGATCCTGCGGGGCAATGGCGAACAGACCATGTGGGGTAATCTCGAACGTTCGGTATTACACCGCAGGATCGAAACAATTAAAATGACAAAATTATTATAGGTTATGTTACTTTTGCCGTTAAGCATTATGGGCATAGAATCATTAATATATGAGTAGTCAACTCTATAAAGTTTATCTTACTATTGTTGATAGAAATAAAACTAAATTAAGTTATATTTACGTAAAAAATTACAGACGTAGAGACAAATTTAAAATAAAATAAATAGCTACGTAAAAAATTACAGGTGTAGAGACAAATTTAAAATAAAATAAATAGTATCGTAAATGGCTTATGGCTAGAAAGGCCGAAAAGCCAAAAAAAAAGTTATATTTAGGTAAAAAATTGGTTGAGTTATTTACGAATGCTTTTAATCGGTGCAGTAATCTTGAAAATTGATTCAGATC
The DNA here is from genome assembly GCA_024734495.1 of Forficula auricularia. NCBI lineage: Eukaryota > Metazoa > Arthropoda > Insecta > Dermaptera > Forficulidae > Forficula > Forficula auricularia. The sequence goes on from JALMQS010000084.1 coordinate 1,915,005, forward strand.
TGCAAGAATATATCCTTTGCGGTCTATTGAAATTCATGGTCAACAATCTGCTGAAAAAGCTTCTGATGCACAAGATCGTAGTGTTAAAGTTTCAATGCTCGAGCTTATGATGCACGTCCTGTTCATTTCCAATCAAATAACACACAACCGCTTGATACTACTGCATCTTCTTCCATGGTACAAACTTCTGGTTCAGCAATAGATGATATTGGTGGACATGACAATTCAGTTAGAGCTGTAGAGGCGAGCACGCTGTCAGTTTTTCTAACTGAAATCGTTGAAGTGCCTATAAATCCTCCCAAAACATCTAAGCGCAGCATTTTAAAGAAGAATTATTTTAACAAGCACACCTATTAAAGATCAATTAGAAGAAAAGGAAAATAAAAAACGAACAAAAGAAGAAGGAATCAACAGAAAAGCTGCAAAAATACCATGGAAAAAATCTGAAATAAAAAGACTGAAACGTGATCGTAGCAAATATAAAAACGAAGAAACTAAAAAAGTATTGATCAATTTCAAGAATATTAGATAGATAGATAGATTTTATTTTGCTCTGAGAATAAAATTCTCCTGTTAAATCCTCCTATTAAAGAGTTTACTGATTCTAGTCAAGGGAAAGAAAGAAGGAAAGGACGAAACAATTGACTACTATTGTATTTTTTGTAATAATAAATATATAGATCCCCCCCCTCCGATGAAGACTGGATTATGTGCTCCGTTTGTGAAAATTGGCCTCATGAGAAATGTACAGATGGACAGTCAACATCGGAGTAAACACTAAGGGTTTTGTTTTTTCTTTTTAATATTACATTTTATAAACAAATTTTATATTTTGACTACTTAACTAGTTAGATAGATAATTCAACTTAATTATAAAACAATAAAAGTAAGATTATGTTTCAAAACTGCTGTTTTATTCAAGTTTTCCCTTAGGTGATCGTGTTTCCGCCACTTTCCCCAATACATTATTTCATGTAAAAAATTGCTTCAATAAAATGATTATTTATTATTAATTTAATTGATTTAAAAACTCGATAAATTGTTATTTTATGAAAAAAAATAATTATACGGAATTTATATATATATATACCTATATACACATAATCTCTGGACTACTAGATAGCTAGTAATGCAAAAACTGGGTGCGGGTTGGGGATGGATGTGGGGAGTGCAGGAGCTGGGGGTGCAATGGTGGGGATCCGGGGGTGAGGTGTGTGGGTTTCGGAGTAGGGTTGGTGTGGCGCTGGGGGAGGGGGTCGAGGGGGCGTGCATCGCTCGGTGGCTCCAGGTACTATTATATTATAGTAAAATAAAGAAGAGCTAAAATAAACGCCTAGATTTAGCTTAATTTACTTTTTCAACAATACAAATAAATAATCATTAAAATAATGTAAACAAATCAAATTAATGATTAAACAATTAATTAATTAAATTTAATTATTTCTGGACTGGTTTCATCCAATCCTGAGATATTAAATACTAATTTATTTCTTATTGAAATTTCTCTTTTCATAAGCAATTATTGTTTTTCTAATTAGCCAATGAACGAATTTTAAGCTTTTGATACGTGAGCAAAAATTTCATCTCTCTCTCTCTCTCTCTACTTATTTTAAAATAAAGATTCATTAATACTATTTGGGAATAAATTACCCCAACGAGCGAGAGAGAGAGAGATAGAGATAAGCGAAAATATTATTTTAAATCAAGGTATAATTAATTTTCGCTCTGAGCAAGCAATGATTTAATTACGGAAACTTAAATTAAACTTTTCTGTTTTATTGTACACCGATTCAATTATAAATTATATTCTCTGGTTGGTTACATATCTTGCACATTATTATTATTATTATTATTTTGTAATTTATTTCTATTTAATAATAATCAGACTATTATTTATAGAGGAACACGGTCTCTATTTACCGGGTTGAAAATAAATAATGAAGACAATTTCAAATAATAATAGTAAGTAAAATTGCAAGGTGCCTTTCACAAAAGTTTTATCTCGATATATATCTATGGATCATTCATTCCACTTTTAACCGACTTCAAAAAGGAGGAGGTTCTCTATTCGACTGATTTTTTTTTGTGTCTATGTTACTAGACCTCATATCGTCGCCAATTGTGAACTGATTTTGATGATTACGTTTTGAAGTCGGTGCCAAACATATACCTTTTATGAATCGCACTCGTCGGATTTTACTTAGTACGTTTGGAGGGTATGCTCGCTTATAGGTATAATTTGTTTGGTACCGACATCAAAAAGTAATTTCATGTTAAAATTTCGTCGTTTAGTTGTAACTAAATAAGATAATAATTATTTTATACCTTTTAGTGTATTTTATTTGTTGCATTTAATTTTTTGAAGTCGGTTTTTATTTTTTAAATTATTTTTTTCTTTTTAGTGATGTTATTAATAGTGATCATATCATCAAAACTTGACCAAATTAATATGGTACCATACCCTCTTTCCAATAAAAAAAGAATCATCGAAATCGGTTCATAAACAAAGAAGCTAGGCCTGATCAAACCTAACAAAAATGGTCTAATACCTATGAAAAAAAAATGCGACCAATCGGAAGCCAGACTGAACCCAACGCAATTTTTTTTCAAAATCGGTTCACAATTGGAGGAGATATGAGGTATCATAGCAACAAAAAAATATAAAAAAAATTCAGTCGAATAGAGAACCTCCTTCTTTTTTGAAGTCGGTTAATAAAACAATAGTGAAACGATAATTCACATATATTTATGACGGAATAATGCAGGATCACTTTTTATGACAAAGAAGCAGAAAAATCTGCATTTCTAAACTTCTGTGCCTATAGGTACCTTTTTTGAAGTCAGTTAAAAACGAGGAGGTTCTCTATTCGACTGATTTTTTTTTTATGTCTATGTTACCTCATATCGTCGCAATTGTGAACTGATTTTATGATTTTTTTTGCATTGGGTTCAGTCTAGCTTCCGATTGGTCCCGTTTTTTTTCATTGATAATTGGACCTTTTTTGATGTTTGTTCAGGCATAACTTCTTTGATTATGAACCGATTTTTAACCGACTTCAAAAAAGGAGGAGGTTCTTTATTCGATTGAATTTTTTTTTTTTTTTTTTTTTTTTTTTTGTGCCTATGTTACCTCATATCTCCGCCAATTCTCAACCGATTTTTGAAAATTTTTTTGCATTGGGTCCAGTCTAGCTTCCGATTGGTCCCATTTTTTTTTCGTATTTTTTTTCATAGGTATTATACTCTTTTTATTTAGGTTTGTTTAGACCTAACCTCTTTGTTTATGAACTGATTTCGATGGTTCTTTTATCCGAAAGGGGGTGTCTTAGGGATGGTGTCATATTAATTTGGTCAAGTTCTGATGATATGATCACTATTAATATCATCACTAAAAAGAGAAAAATAAAATAATTTTTAAGAAAAATAAAAACCGACTTCAAAAAATTAAATGCAACAAATAAAATACACTAAAAGGTATAAAATAATTATTATCTTATTTAGTTATAACTAAACGACGAATATTAACATGAAATTACTTTTGAAGTCGGTGCCAAACATATACCTTTATGAATCGCACTCGACGGATCTTACTTAGTACGTTTGGAGGGTATGCTCGCTTATAGGTATAAGTTAGTTTGGCACCGACTTCAAAAAGTAATTTAATGTTAATATTTCGTCGTTTAGTTGTAACTAAATAAGATAATAATTATTTTATACCTTTTAGTGTATTTTATTTGTTGCATTTAATTTTTTGAAGTCGGTTTTTATTTTTTTCTTAAAAATTATAATGATTCTTTTTTTATTGGAAAAAGAGTAGTTTTAGGGGTGGTCCCATATTAATTTGATCAAGTTCTGATGATATGATCAATGACGAATTAACGTAAATTTCCAATTCTTATGAGCAAATAATCGAAATTATAATAAATAAAATCTTTTATAAAAAAATCAATGTTAAAACATTCATTTAAAACCCGCAAACATTTCTATATTTATGAATTGAATTTGATTATCATTTTCCGATTCATTCGCCCGACGCTTCCTTTTACAAGATTAATACAAAATATTATCTCAAGTCATTATTAATAACATCACTAAAAAGAGAAAAATAAAAATAATTTTTGTAAAAAAAATAAAAACGACTTCAAAAAAAATTAAATGCAACAAATAAAATACACTAAAAGGTATAAAATAATAATCTAATTTAGTTACAACTAAACGATGAAATATTTACATGAAATCATTTTTTGAAATCGGTGCCAAAATAAACTATATAAGCGAGCGTACTCGCCAATCGTACTAAGTAAAATCCGTCGAGTTTGATTCATAAAATGTATATGTTTGGCACCGACTTCAAATAGTGATTTCATGTAAATATTTCATCGTTTAGTTGTAACTAAATTAGATTATTATTTTATACCTTTTAGTGGATTTTATTTTATTTTTAATTTCTTATTATTTTATTTGTTGCATTTATAATTCAACGACGTTTTGTCGGTGACTCTTTTCGATTTTTTTATTTTTCTTATATGTTACTATAAATATATGTAGAAAGCAGTAACCACGTAAATTTTTAGCTTTCTATCTTAACCCATAATGAAATTTCGATTTTTGAATTAAAATATTCATAACCTTGACAAGAATAAAGATATTCCAATTTAATAGGGTGATCTTTTCTGCTTTTACTTTACCATGATCAGGGTATGGTCAAGTATTGTAATCGTGCATGAAAAAAGTGTTTTTTTTGCTTCTTTTTTTTGAAATATCTCAAAAACGGCTTAAACTATTTTGATTAAAAAAAATTTGGCGAAACTAGGACATTCCGGTCTACAAAAAAGCTCTAATATGTGAATATCGAAAAATTATAATTTTTGTAATAATAATTGTTTTGTCAAAATGTCTGTTAGTCTGTGCCAAATATTTGTGGACGAGCTAGATTAAAAACTATTCTGAATATCGAAACCAAATTTCACACGTAGTTTTGGTCCATTGAGATTAAGAACTGATTAAATTTTGGTACATATCGGCCCAAAATTAAGGGGGTGGAGGGGGGGGGTTAAAAACTAAAAATCTAGGCCATTTGAGCAAACTCAACCAAATTTTGTATACATAATCAGTGGACCCGCAGAAGTCTAAAAATGAAAAAACTAACCGTCCAAAAGGGGGGGGTGTAGGGTCAAAAATGAAAATCTAGGTCCTTATACCAAACTCAACCAAATTTTGTATACATAATCAGTGAGCCCCCAGGAGTCTAAAAATGCAAAAACTAACCCCCACTCCTCTACATGATTATAAATAATTTTATTTAATATTAAATATAAGTGTGGGGTCAGGTTGTATGGTAAAGTCAAGTGGATGGCCACATCAGAACACGTCAGCTTATTTAATCAACTTTTTGAAAAAAAAATTTAATGCTTTTTTTGTCTTTAACTTTTAAGGAGTTCGGGTGTTGGTTCTAGGTGAAACATTTTAATATAATAATAAAACTTGAGTAAGATACGAGGTAGGTTTTACTTTTTTTGCCTCTTTACTTAGCTCCCTGGCTAGCAAGAGGGGCCGCCGAAGGCGGGCCTTCCAGCTAGTCTTGATATAAATTAATAAAAAAATGAATATAATTATTGAAAAATGTATTATAAACCAATTAAACATATATTGGGCATGACGGCCTGTGTTTGTAAAAAAAATTGTGTGTTCTAGGGTTAACGCGTTAAAGAACCACATATTGTTAAATTAATCTGAAGGATATGCATTGTTCTTTAAATAGAAAATACCTTAAAAACGCTCTGTTTGTGGGCAGATGTTCATTAATACTTTTCAATTTCTTCTTTGTTGTGCTATTTATATGCCCCTAAAATATTTAACTTTTTTCAACACCCTTTGAATATAACTTTATATAAATCTATGGGATAATGTCAAATATAACATGATATGTTTCTTAGTGAAAGACATAATTGTACCAAATCAATTACTATTCCAGACACATGGGCTAGAAAATTGGTATTTTTGACATACAACTTAATTAGCTCTGGCTGTTGATAAAAATCCTATTTAGAGGTGTCACTACAAAAAATATATAGTGTTTGAGAAAACTAAATGAAGTCTTTATATCTCGGGGTATAAATCAGCAACTCGAACAGGAATATTAATAGGTGTTTAGAAAACCCAAGAGCTATTTTCAAAAATTCTAAAATTGAACTAATTTATGCTCAGGCGTCGATATTTCATCGTTCTATCTAATTAGCGTTTTTATTTCAACATTTCGATCTCATCCCCGGGGGATTGGTTTGATGTCTTCCCTCGGACGACGACTCGCGCCTCCACGAATGATTGAAACCAAAATACGCCCCATACCCGTCTGTAATTACACGAAGGGATGAATGTAATGTATTCCCTGGGACACATTTAGAAACCCCTTTTTATTCCCACCCCTTGCAATATCTGTCAGTGTCCCGTAGCGCACGAACAAACCATGGAGAAAAGCTAATCTATTTTTTTAAATGCGCATCTCCTTCACGGATTTGATTCGTATTATCAAATTATTGTTCGTCAGATGGGGGGAGGGAAGGAAATAGACGGGTCTGTCTGTCTGATTGTCCCCTTTGCCTGGGAAATTAATCGGTTTGAACTAAATTCCCGGAGGACTTGTGCAGTTTGCTCTCGACATGTGTCGACTCGTGTGACGTCACCAACCCCCAGAGGCCAAAAAGGGGTGGCTGCACTTATGTCACTAACAAGCATGCTATTATTTTTCTCTATTCGACCATTTCATTCAATTATAATTATTATTTTATATATATTTTTACTTACACATTTATATTCCATAGAATATAATGTGAAATATTGCAATCTCTTGCCTGCGTCCTGACTCTTTGTGATATTATATCTCAGAGATGAAAAAAAATAATTTCATTTCGTAACTTCTAGGTGTAAAGAATCGATGCCCTTAATTGTTGGAAACCGGATTTAGGGCATAAAACCGAATATTGTAGTCCCCAGAGGCCAAAAAGTGAGCAAAAATCCATTGGTCAGAGCGTACGTACGTATACGTATGGATGTACCTACCACCCTGCGTAAATCAATAAGTCTCAGAGCTACGAAATTCTCGATATAAGCTAGATGGTAGAAGGAGTACAGCAAGCTTTTGGTTGAAATCGGAACACCGGAAGTTGAGATTTACATGAAAGATTTTTTTTTTTTTTTTTTGGAACGAAGTTCCTTATATTTTTTCAAAAACGGCACAAACGATTTTTTTTAATTGGTGTATTTATTAAGTGTCATGAGTTATTCTTCTTCTTCGAGTGCCATACCGGAAACGGGTGTCGGCGGCTCTCCACATATACCTGTGCTGAGTGTGTTTAGTTGTTTTACACAGATATACGGGACCTACTTTTTAATGCCGGTTCCGAAAGGCTAATTTGGAGAGGTTGACTAGGCAATTATAATCTTGGTAGGTTGCTATTACTTTCCAAGAGGAGGCGATTGCAAAATATTGGTCTCGAACCAGCGATCTTTGAGTCAGCGACCCGTCGTGTATAAATATTAATCCGATTGAAATAAAGGAAGGTGGTGCAAATTAGAGTGTAGCGATTATTTCAAATAAGTGAGAATGTGAAGGTCGTAGTGACCATACCAGTTGATTTCAAATAAAACATACTCAAATCTTCGGGTTAATTATTTTAATAATTCTTTAGTTTTTCTATAGAATTAAAAATGGAAAATATTAAAGACGATGAAGATTTTATAGAATTGGTGCAACTTGTTTTAGGATTCGATATCTCTATATTCACCGGCCTCCAAATTAAACGGCTTAACCGATTGACTTGAAATTTAAAACATATACTCTTAAGGGGATAAGTAAACGGAGTGATTCATAAAAAAGTGAACTTTTAGTCCCTGGAGGATATGTTCACCGACCTTTTTTTTCGTTTTGCTATTCTTATTCCAAGTTCTAATAAGAAAACTCTACAATTTTAATATTAATGTTTTTAAAAACGCACAAACAATTTAATTTATTATTATTTATAAAATATATCGGCATTTATAACAGGGAAAAGGAGAGTGAATTGGGAGGGAATAATGGAATTGAATAATTATCGGAAAAGAGGTTTTTTCTTTAATTAGTTTTTTCCTCTTTATTAAAAACAAGGACTAAAAAGATGATCAATAACACTGGATGGTGGAGAAGTAATCTCCGGAGTCGAAGCTCAAATACAATGTAAGGTCAGGTGGGGTAACTGGGCCAGCTTCTTTTGTTTTCCCAAGGATATTACTCCATATTTTTGGCTATAACTAAGCTTCCTCATAATTATTACAATATTAATTGAAAGATGAAATTTTCTTCAAATAATCATGATACTTTCAACTTTTGATTATTCAAAATTTTGGAATTATCTTAAGTTGAATGTAAAGTTTTGCGGTTGGCCCAGTTAAACGCGTTGTGGGGTAATTGGACCAGCCCAGCCTATTTGCTGTTTTTTTAATTTTTTAACATCTTTTGAGCAGTTGGACATGTTCCCCTATCCCTCAAGGCCCTGGCCGTAGGTAGAATTAGTCTCATTTGTATATGGATTAAAAATAATCAAAGATGTAAGCGATTCGGGGTAATTGGGCCCTGACTCAGGCTGGCCCAGTTGCACCAAGACCTCTATTTTTTTTATTCTATTGAATTTTTTAATGTAGATAAGTTTAAACGCCAAGTATAATTTTTAAAATCGATTTTTATTACAAATAAACTGCAACGGATCGTTGCTAAACTTTATCCAAATTCATTTTAAATATTAATATGTTCTTGAGTAAAGTACTTTAAAATATAATTTTACTAAAAACTTTATTTAACCTTTCTTGTGGTCCCCAAGGTACTTAATTAGGATATTAAATTTAATCAAAATTGGTTAAGTCATTTTCAAGATATTTAGAAAAAACTAAAAAAGTACCCAAATAAAGTACTAATGTTTGTGGACCGATATGTACCAAAAACTAATCAGCGCTTCATTTTGTTAAACTAATGGTAGATTTTCATTTTCATTTCAATCAGCACAAAGGTGTGGAAAAAATCGTGGACGAAAAAAACGATAACACACAAACACACACATCCATCCATCCATCCCCACGCACTTCCAAAAAAATGGAACTTTTTGGCCTCTCGACAAGATTCCAGGTAATTTTTGGCAAAACCGTCACGTGCTAAAATTCAATCTCATTGAATACTTCAATTTGTGACCTTAATTGAGTCCATGGGTTCCGTAGTCTTTACCTGAGAACCCTTTGAAGTCGCGCTTGCCGCGAGAGCGATTCCAATACTTTCTCCCATGCTTCGCATTGGATAAAGTAAAAGTAACATACATCGAACAACTAAACAAAATAATTTTTATTTTACCCATTGAAATAAAGTTAAATAAGTTCTTTATGCTTAAGAAAGCCTTAATTAAGTACTTACTCAAGTCTCAATATTTTCAAAGAACTGGGTAAGGCAACTAGATAAGAAGTAAGCACATAATTAGACAAATAAGTAAATAAGTAATTAACTTAACTAAGTACTTGAGTATAAAATAAACTTAAAGAAATTTCTCTAATTCAGGAACACTGAAAATTTCCCACCAAAATGAAAAAGTGAATTGCGCTAAAAAAATGCGGTAAAATTAAAAAGCTCTTGGGTTACAGGACCCCTGGCCCAGTCGCCCTCGGGCCCAGTTACCCCACCTCATTAATTTATGTAAAATAATTGGTTTAATAAAATTTATATAACAGGGAAAAATTCATGAGTTCATAAAATGTACATACAACAAACGAATACTAAAATTAATATATTGATATGTGTCCTGCGGGTACAGGCTAAGAATTTGTTTAAACATAAAAATAACTAAAATGAAAGGACATTTGCGTTGCCAACCTATTTTTTGAACATTACTATGGTTCGGCTGGCCAGCCTTCTATTTGGTTCATTGCAACTCATGTGACCCTGTGTCAATGGTTAACTAACAATCATTAGTCAAACGAACTTTAACTTATTTTGTTTATATGCAACTGGGCCTAACAAGCATGCTATTATTTTTCTCTATTCGACCATTTCATTAAATTATAATTATTATTTTATATTTTTAACCGACTTCAAAAAAGGAGGAGGTTCTCTATTCGACTGAATTTTTTTTTTTTTTTTTTTTTTTTTTGTGCCTATGTTACCTCATATCTCCGCCAATTCTCAACCGATTTTAAAATTTTTTTTGCATTGGGTCCAGTCTAGCTTCCGATTAGTCCCATTTTTTTTTCGTATTTTTTTCATAGGTATTAGACCTTTTTTATTAGGTTTGTTTAGACCTAACCTCTTTGTTTATGAACCGATTTCGATGGTTCTTTTTTTATCCGATAGGGGGTGTCTTAGGGATGGTGTCATATTAATTTGGTCAAGTTCTGATGATATGATCACTATTAATAACATCACTAAAAAGAGAAAATAAAAATAATTTTTAAGAAAAAATAAAAACCGACTTCAAAAAATTAAATGCAACAAATAAAATACACTAAAAGGTATAAAATAATTATTATCTTATTTAGTTACAACTAAACGACGAAATATTAACATGAAATTACTTTTTGAAGTTGGTGCCAAACATATACCTTTTATGAATCGCACTCGACGGATCTTACTTAGTACGTTTGGCGGGTATGCTCGCTTATAGGTATAGTTAGTTTGGCACCGACTTCAAAAAGTAATTTCATGTTAATATTTCGTCGTTTAGTTGTAACTAAATAAGATAATAATTATTTTTATACCTTTTAGTGTATTTTATTTGTTGCATTTAATTTTTTGAAGTAGGTTTTTATTTTTTTCTTAATTTTTTTTTTTTTTCAAAATCTAATGTATAATTGTTTTATAACAGAAATTTGTATTCATTATCTAATTGTAATGCATGGGACGAAACATTTAAAAATAGGCTTCGTTTCTCGTTGGAGGCTATAAAAATGAAATTTAAGTGTAATTTATTTATATATAGGAAAAAATGGAATTTTCCCCCAACCAACTCATATGATTAGTCGTCCGTCGTCTTCTTGAATCGAGAGGAATGTCTCGCCTCCGGTCTTTCTGACCTGACAAGTCAGCTTTAATCTGGTTGCGCCCGATCCTCCTACTTCGGACCATTTATTTATTTAATTATAGGACTTAGTGCGAATGAAATTTTTAAACAAAAAAAAGCAGTAGCATGTTATATTTAAACAAGGAGATATGCCACGGCATCGCCGCAGCATCCCGGTCCATTAATGAATGAATGGCTGACCACCTAGCCAAAGAATTTACCCATTTAGGGAGAAATTAGAGAGAAAAACACACGCGTCTGATGCTGCTGATCCACTAATTCGTTTTTTAAGGAAAAACTATTTTCAATCTATTAGTAACATTATTTTGGGGCAATGGAAAAAAATGTCATATTTTTTTTCTCTTGAATTCAATAGAGAAACAATTTATTCGTAAATTAAAATATTTTTGGTATTTTAAAATAAGAATTCTGAAAAAAAATCATCAAAATTAAAGGGAAATTTTAGACATTAAAAAAATCAAAGTTATACTAAAATAAGCTGATGTGTTCTGATGTGGCCAACCACTTGACTTTACTATACAACCTGGCCCCTCACTTATATTTAATATTTAATCAAATTATTTATAATCATGTTGGGAAGGGGGTTAGTTTTTTCATTTTTAGACTCCTGGGGGCCCACTGATAATGTATACAAAATTTGGTTGAGTTTGGTAGAAGGACCTATATTTTCATTTTTTGACCCCCCCTCTCGCCATTTTGGGCGGTTAGCTTTTGTATTTTTAGACTTCTGAGGTCCCATTGATTATGTATACAAAATTTGGTTGAGTTTGGTAAATGGCCAAGATTTTCATTTTTTGACCCTAAACCCCCCCCCCCCTCACATTTTGGGCGGTTAGTTTTTGGATTTTTAGACTTCTGGCGTCCCACTGATTATGTACATAAACTTTGGTTGAGTTTGCTCAAATGGCCTAGATTTTTAATTTTTAACACCCTTCTACCCCCCTTAATTTTGGGTCGATATGCACCAAAATCCAATCAGCTCTTAATCTCATTGCATCAAAACTACGTGTGAAATTTGGTTTCGATATTCACACTAGTTTTTGAGCTAGCTCGTCCACAAAAATTTGGTAACGCACAGACAGACTAACAGACATTTTGACAAAACAATTATTATCTCGAAAAATATAATTTTTGTTGTTCACTTATTGGGGCTTTTTTTTGTGGGCTGAAATACCATGGCTTCGCTCAATATTTTTAATCAAAATAGTTTCAGCCGTTTTTGAGATATTTTGAAAAAAAGAAAGAAAAAAACACTTTTTTCATGCACGATTACAATACTTGACCATACCCTGTATGGTAAAGTAAAAAAACGTTTAATGAATATTAGATTTTGAAAAATGAAATTAGATCTTATATTTATATAAAACTAATGATTTGAGAATCTTTTTTTAAAAAATAGTTGGAATGTTTTTCAAAAATCACCTCAGGTTCAGATTAACCAAGATTTATTTTAAAAGAGAAAGAATTCAATCTTTAGGACAAATTCTAAGATTTTAGTAGAAATCCCCTCTGATATTGCAATTTAAAAATCCTATACTACGTGGGCCTCTAGGAGCTAGAAACGCAAAAGCTAACTACCCAAAATGGGGGGGGGGGGTCAAAATATGAAAATTCTTTGACTTAGAACAAACTCAACCAAATTTTGTATACATAATCTGATGGCCTCTAGGAGAACTAGAAATGCAAAAACTGGGTGTGGTGCGGGGTTGCGGTGCAGGGTTAGCAATAGGGTCGCCGAAGACGGTCGTCGCAGCTAGTAAAAAAATAAAAATTAATAACAAATTTTAAATTTGTTATTAATTGTCTTTACACGGCCTCGTTGTGGTTGCGCCCCGGGTGAAGAGAAAATTATTTTCGATAAATTCATTTGGTTAATGTCCATTCTTTATTTAAATAAAATTAATAAATTAATAGGTATTTTGGACAAATTTTATATTTTATTAATTTTTGCACAACGTTTCGTCCGTTTCCGGACTTTATCAAGTGCTGAAAAACAAAAGTACAAGAAAAATAGATTGGGAAAATTAAATTAATGCATATTTCAAAATACAACTATACATGATATGCCACATGTCACTCACCTCAATCAATTAACAAATTAAATGTACATAAAATAGTGAGAACATCGAGAAAACAATTTAAAAAATTTAAGTTATCAATCTTGAGTTAACATAAAAATAAATAAACAAACAAACAAATAAAAACAAACAAAAACAAAAACAAAAATAAAAAATAAAATAAAAAATAAAAAATAAATAAAAAAATATATTTATATATATATATATTTAAAATTAAATAAATAAACAAACAAACAAACAAATAAAAACAAACAAAAACAAAAACAAAAAATAAAAAATAAAATAAAAAATAAATAAAAAAATATAAATATATTTTTTTATTTATTTTTTATTTTTTATTTTATTTTTTATTTTTGTTTTTGTTTTTGTTTGTTTTTATTTGTTTGTTTGTTTATTTATTTTTATGTTAACTCAAGATTGATAACTTAAATTTTTTAAATTGTTTTCTCGATGTTCTCACTATTTTATGTACATTTAATTTGTTAATTGATTGAGGTGAGTGACATGTGGCATATCATGTATAGTTGTATTTTGAAATATGCATTAATTTAATTTTCCCAATCTATTTTTCTTGTACTTTTGTTTTTCAGCACTTGATAAAGTCCGGAAACGGACGAAACGTTGTGCAAAAATTAATAAAATATAAAATTTGTCCAAAATACCTATTAATTTATTAATTTTATTATTTTCGATCTTTGGGGTCTGCGATCGATTGGGGGGCGCTGGAATATTTAATAAAAATTAATTTTATGTATTTGTATAGCGAATTACTCTCCATGTGCTACACAATTTAATACTTAATTTCAGTTCGTAAGAGATTCATTTGATTAGTAATTTCTTTTATATTGTAGTTACCTACTATGAATAAAACTTTTTTTTTGACGTTTATCAATTTGAATGTAGTTAGATTACAAAAAAAGTGATATGATACGATTTTTTTAATAATAAAATTGAAGCGGTTTCATTTTTTTATTCTTGGTATAAAGTTTTACTTAATATGTTCCACCTGGCGCCCGTGATATAATAGAAAAACGTTAATATTCAAATAGGACATATTGCTGGAGGGTAGTGTAGGGTGGTCGCTCGCAGGCGGCGTCGCTTAAAATTGAAATCTTGGGATATTGGTTGGGAAGCGTTTTACTGCCGGACTGGGTCCATACTGACAATATCACGGGGTCTCGATATCCACCCACCCTCTTGCCCGTATGGAGCAGATGATATCGCCCCCCTCCCCCCGCACCACCGGTACACGGGGGTGTCATCGCCATCTGTCCCCCGACGGCCACTTGCCCGATACCCACTTAGATATTGGAAAATTGACACTCATATATCCATCGAGGAAGGTCCTCCACTCGATCCGAGATCTCCTATCATTTATTTTTATGATTAAATGATCTCTTAAATCACCAGAGTGGACATTTAAAGACTAGCCAAGTGGAATTAATAGAATTCAAGAATTTCTATTGGCTTTTGACAACGATCTCGTTCTTTCTTTGTTTAGATAATAAAATTTATAAATTGTTCACTAAATAATTGTCCTTTTTGAAAAATGTTTGGGGAAGGGTGGGGGGCATAGTGGCCACTCTAAGGAAAAAAATATTTTTTTGAATAAGTAAAAATTGAAAAAAGAAATTAAATTTTGGCATAAATTGGTTTCAGTATTTAGGTTTATGGAAAAAAAAATATTTTGACTTCATGTCTGTTACTTAAAACCGAGGGGTCAACCCCGACGTGTACACCTACTTTCATTTCCAAGTAGAAGACAATAGAATACAATAGATTATCTAATGAATTCCAAAGTAATTCCAAAGACGGTGTACACCTAATTCAAATCGCGGTTGACCCCTCGCTTAAAACAAAAAAAACAAATTTTCCTCAACCCTATCAAATGGCCATTTTGCCCTACTGGGCAATGTGAAATGGCCACTATATAATAACGAGCAGTAACCGGCATGCCTACGGCACGCCCGGCACCGCTCGGCCCTCCGGGCTGATAGTCCTGGCGGGCAGCGTCTCGAGATGTGATTGAAACTAAAATTTAAAGAATTTATATATTTGTCTACTAATATTTTTCGACTTTTTTAATAATACATTTCAATATTTAAATTTATCTAAAAAGTGTCTCTAAATTAAATATATTGCAATGGGGTTAGGGAGGGTATGTGGTTGGAGGGGTAAGGAAATTAGTTCTGTAAGGGGACGTTTAAGGGGAATATTCCTGAGTGTGAGAATACTAACCTTTATAGACGTGGTGGTGGTGGTGTAACTCAGTGTATCTCGTTGTACTAGTTTGATAAACTACTGAATTTACTCTTATGTTCAAATTCTACGTTACTGAAGTTAATCTGATGCAATGAATTTAAAAAAAAATAAAAAAATAATTGTAAATAGGCAAAAATAAAATAAAAATACTTAAATGAATTCTAGCTGCAAAGGAGAATGGGAGAATTTTCTTAACAGTGAAAGATAATCAAGAATTCAATGTATAATATATGATTTATTGAGGTCCTTGGTGAATTTAACAGTCAGAAAGAATTAATTGATTTGATGGCTTTAAAGGGTGAACGGAGATCGTTCAAAGAAATTAAGATTGATTACGTTTGCTCTTGAAGTGTGCTGACTGGTTCAAATACTTCAACAGCGCTAGCTGTGCCGCACTCCCTCTCGCTCAGGTTCCGTAGACTGCCACGTCGAAGAGTGTGTAACGGGCCTGGAGTCTCGCCTTTTTGATAATCCTCCGTGATGTCTTCACGAGAGCCGGACAGATATTCTTGTCCGTGCTATTCAATTAGCTATCGTGCTAATGATAGAGGTGCCAATGGAGGGGCTCGCAAGTGGATGAATGAGAATGCCCGTAAAAACGACTCCAGGAAGAAGAAATATACTCGTGAGATCGAGTAATAGAGAGTGGAGAATATAATGTAAAGAAGATAGAGTAATAGCGCTGGATAATGTAATAGAATAATATAGGTAGAGGTATAATATATAGAGATGTAAGGTAAGAGCTGGAGAAAATAATAGAGAGTAAAGAGAAAGAAGAAGAAGTCGTTCCTCTATTTCTCCGTGTTGGTCCTTTTATGCATTTCATACTATTCTCCGTTTTCTATCCCTTCTACGGTACATCGCCAATCATAATGTTCTATTTTGTTAAATGAGGGTGTTTGGACCCTGGCTAATCTCATTCCCCTGACTATATTCAGAACTGGGCCTCAAAGCTCATATACCACGAATGACTTTAGATAATCCCGGCTTAAGCCAACTTCTCTTTAAATATGAAAAATAAACTAATTTTTACGAAATCTATTCTATATTTGGCTTGACTGGTTAATCTCTTTCCTATTTTTAAGTTATTAAATTAATAATTTTTGAAAAAGTTCAGGTTTAAGATTTTTTAACTCTACTATGCATAAAAAAAACATACCTCTAAATTTGATTCTTTGTTCAACAATGTGCGAAAATGGGTTGTTACCATTTTATGACACCGCTTCCCTTCAAAAAAAAATTTTTTTAAACTAAAAAAATTTTTTTTTTTTAAATTATTAATAAACTGAAAAAATTTCTTTTCAAATTATTAGCCCAGGCTATTTACCCCGTGAGACCACAACTAATCCATCGAAACGCAGGGATCACAAGCAATTTGTTATTATATCTCGCTGTTAAGTTCAATTATCCAACACTGATACATCGATTCCTGATTTCACATTTCCTTTTTCATGTCTATCCGCATATTGGGATCGTGTTCATCTCTTCTATATGGATGCACGAGTTCCCATCTCTGTGACGGACCATTCGACATACTATAAAAAATTTATTTTCAAGAATTTATGTTAATCGTAACAATAATTAATTCGCTCATGTGAGATACTGTTTGCAAATACGCTTGTTGGTTACCGCTTTTAAATGTTTTAATTTTTAATTGCAAGGGGCTTATTCAGGGGCTAAAGGGAGAAAATTGTATTTTTAGTTTTGCATGTTCCAACATTGTTATGATATTGAGAGGGAAAGCTGAATCTAATGGAATTTTATTATAAAATTAATAAGTGAAGCAATTGGAAAATTTACATCAATACTAGAAAATTTTATTTAAATGAACAGAAACATAGTGAGGGTGGAAAGAAATTAATATTGACTGATTCTATTGATACAAACACAGGTTAGAATTTAATTTAAATTTAAATTTTAAGATTACAGAGATAGTCGACTAGCGAGGATTGAATCGGGTTTATTTAGAATGAAAAATTATTTAAAAATGAATTTTGTCTATTGTGACAAATGAGGATAGAATTTTATATGAGTCTCATCGTGATAAATGAGTTGTGTTGACGCCAAATGATAAAATTATAAAAAATAAAAAATGAATACTATTTCCAAAAATTATTGAATTATTAAATCTACTGAATTTACTGAAGTTAAATTACAAAAGGGCCTGCTGGATTTATATAAAGAAATGGAAATACAAAATTATGATAGAAATGTGGATTAAAAATTTTAAATGGGGACCTATATGAAATTGTTCTGCTAATATAAATAGTTATATTAGAATATTTATATTAAATTAGACGAAAGAAATAATAGTGTGGTGATTCATGATTACTAGAATTGAATTAAATAATTATCAAAATTATTTAAATATTGATTTTAAAAGATAATAAAGTAGACTATTTTTGACAAATTATTTCTTGAATTTTGCAACAACAAACGACGAATGAAAAATATTAAGGGACTGGGTTATATGGGAATTTAACTAAAATAAAAATAATGGTTTGCTTATAAGCATTTTCGTTTTTCGAAGAGTTTCAATGTAAAGGCAATTTTCGAAGGTTTCTTATGGGTCGATGAAAAATGTTTTTCTTATCATTTTTATCGATTGATCCCCCGCGAGGCGTATAAAGTTCTTTCCAGTGCTCGCTGGCAATGATGCGATTCATTCTGAATCACATCACAGATATGATTTATAATTAAATTTATTGTTGATTGTTTGAAAATCGAAAATGTTGTAAAATAATTTTTATACTTTATAGGCAAACCAATTAAAATTTTTACTAATGGAATAAATTTATTTGGGGGACTTATATCAATTTTTATTAAAGGTGGTGAGGGCGGAATTTCAATTATTTGTTGGCAAATTATGGGTGTGTGAATTTCTATGGCGGGTATACAAGTTGTTGTTTTTAATTCTATGGAGGGTTCTATAATGGGGTCTATATTAATTTGATTACAAGGGGCTGAAGTAAATTCGAGGGCTGTTTCTAAAAGAGGGGGCTCAAAGATGGTTTCAATTGTTGCTAACTTGATTTCTAGGGGTGGCGATTGTTGTATTGTTGCATCATGTGACTCTATTGTTTGTTTGCAAATTACTGGTTTATGAGTTTCTACTGTGGGTTGTGTGAAAATTACTGCTTCTATCTCTATCCCCGCTATCACATATGAGAGGTTTTCTATTTTATTTTCCAAGGGTGGCGATTGTGGTATTGTTGTATCATGTGACTCTATTTTATTACCTATTATTGTTAAATTTTCATTGACTTTGGCTATGGAATTATTGATATTACTATTAAATTCTTCCCTCATGGCCTCTATTTTGTTATCTATTCTATTAAAATTAGCTTGTGATTCATTTTTTTGTTCATCTATTTTATTATCGATTTTTCTATCTATTTTACTAAAATTAGCTTTTGTTTCATTTTGATTTTCACTCATTTTCTCCATCATTTGTTGGAACATGCTATTAATATCGACGGGTGGGGGTGGAGGGGGGGTATGTGTACTTACGATTTGATGTTCACCATCAAGCGCATTTGCAAATTCCCTTGTATCTCGTAGCATGGCTGGAAGTGTCGATTCTTCCATTTCCGCCGGTGTAGGAGTGGACATACAGGTCCCTGAGTCTAGTCCTATATCATCAGGATCGATCGGCGTGTTGGATAATTCAACTGTTGTTTGTTGGTTGCCTGCATAAATCGCCCGGCGTTCGTCAAGACTCTGTTGTGTGCCGTCCATTCTCGGTGTTTATTTGTAAAAGAAAGAATCAAATATTAGAAGTTGCTATTGTTTATTTATAAAATGTATTAATTTTATAGAAAAGAAAGTAAACAGTTCGCCAAATAACTTCTGAGAAAATTACAAAAATAGAAGTGTTGAAGCCGGGATTATTCAATTAACCTTTGATATCCCACTGTTAAGAGAATTTAAATAAATAAATAAAAAAATATGAAAAAAAATAAATTAACGGTACGGGGCAATATACTATATTTTTTGTTCAATTTTAGTACAACGAGACAGGTATCGCGTTCGGTTGCAGCCTTACTAAGCCTGGTATTCTCACTTCTCAGAATATTTTTAATGTGGGATTTTGAATTTAGGGATATCTGTGGGATAGGATGGCTTAGATTTTCAAATCCCAGCAGCACCTTCACCATGCAATGGGGTTAGGGAGGGTAGGTGGTTGGAGGGGTAAGGAAATTAGTTCTGGTAAGGGGACGTTTAAGGGGAATATTCCTGAGTGTGAGAATACTAACCTTTATAGACGTGGTGGTGGTGGTGTAACTCAGTGTATCTCGTTGTACTAGTTTGATAAACTACTGAATTTACTCTTATGTTCAAATTCTACGTTACTGAAGTTAATCTGATGCAATGAATTTAAAAAAAATATAAAAAAATAATTGTAAATAGGCAAAAATAAAATAAAAATACTTAAATGAATTCTAGCTGCAAAGGAGAATGGGGAAATTTTCTTAACAGTGAAAGATAATCAAGAATTCAATGTATAATATATGATTTATTGAGGTCCTTGGTGAATTTAACAGTCAGAAAGAATTAATTGATTTGATGGCTTTAAAGGGTGAACGGAGATCGTTCAAAGAAATTAAGATTGATTACGTTTGCTCTTGAAGTGTGCTGACTGGTTCAAATACTTCAACAGCGCTAGCTGTGCCGCACTCCCTCTCGCTCAGGTTCCGTAGACTGCCACGTCGAAGAGTGTGTAACGGGCCTGGAGTCTCGCCTTTTTGATAATCCTCCGTGATGTCTTCACGAGAGCCGGACAGATATTCTTGTCCGTGCTATTCAATTAGCTATCGTGCTAATGATAGAGGTGCCAATGGAGGGGCTCGCAAGTGGATGAATGAGAATGCCCGTAAAAACGACTCCAGGAAGAAGAAATATACTCGTGAGATCGAGTAATAGAGAGTGGAGAATATAATGTAAAGAAGATAGAGTAATAGCGCTGGATAATGTAATAGAATAATATAGGTAGAGGTATAATATATAGAGATGTAAGGTAAGAGCTGGAGAAAATAATAGAGAGTAAAAAAAGAAGAAGAAGTCGTTCCTCTATTTCTCCGTGTTGGTCCTTTTATGCATTTCATACTATTCTCCGTTTTCTATCCCTTCTACGGTACATCGCCAATCATAATGTTCTATTTTGTTAAATGAGGGTGTTTGGACCCTGGCTAATCTCACTCCCCTGACTATATTCAGAACTGGGCCTCAAAGCTCATATACCACGAATGACTTTAGATAATCCCGGCTTAAGCCAACTTCTCTTTAAATATGAAAAATAAACTAATTTTTACGAAATCTATTCTATATTTGGCTTGACTGGTTAATCTCTTTCCTATTTTTAAGTTATTAAATTAATAATTTTTGAAAAAGTTCAGGTTTAAGATTTTTTAACTCTACTATGCATAAAAAAAACATACCTCTAAATTTGATTCTTTGTTCAACAATGTGCGAAAATGGGTTGTTACCATTTTAATATATATAAAATTAAAATTAATTTATCTACTGAAATTTCAAATGAGCCGCGCAGTAATAAATTAAGAATTAATCTAATTATCCCATTAAATCATATCTCATTAAAACTTATATTATAAATTAAATAAATATACGTATATATATATATATTAAAATTAATTTGTCTACTAAAATTTCAAGAATTTATTTTTTCTTAAATTCAAAAAAAAAAAATAATTTTCGCGGTATGAATTATTTCAAAATATATATTAATATATATATTTTAAAATAATAAATTTTTCTACTAAAATTTCAAATGAGACACGCCGTAAATCTAATATTCTAAGCTATATAGAGGAATATATTAATATATAGAGATATTATAGATACATATAATATAGAGAATAGAGATGTTTTATTTGAAAAATTTGATAATCTAACAACTGTCATTGAATATTAGTTGCTTTTTCTCCCACATGTTCTCCTGACAGCGCCACGGGTACTGTCTGACAATGGCTTTTATATATATAGATAACAATAACAAAATCAATAACAACCAAACCACAGCTATCTTAAGGTACGTTTTCCTCGGTGCGACTATTGCGATCGTTAAATGATTATCGTTGCACGATCATCGTTGAGCACTATTTCTTTCTATTTCTTATAAGAGCTATTTTCCTTCGAGCGACTGCCGGTAAGGTACGTTTTCCAAGTTGCACGATTATCGTGATAGTCGCACCGAGGAAAATGAACCTTAAATCTCTACACATAACTGTGTTATAAACTAAAACAAAATGTGTTAATGTTAAATATCATTGATAAAGCCAAAGTAAGCTTCTTCATTCAAAATACGAAAGATTTTGTACCGGGCAGAGCGGACATGGTTGAGGGCAAATTAACAATCCCCGTGGCCACTGTGCCCTCTTTGATGCCATTGCGTAAATCCAACTCTGCAGGTTAAACAAGTAACACTAGCTCTTAGATCGTCTTAAACCTTCAATCACTTTGTTTTAAATGGTTACTACTAATCGTATGTATTAGGAACTTGTATTTAGTTATATTAATTATTGAAATATGTTCATCTTACATTAACAAGTTGAAAAACACGAAAATCTTGAATAATTCCCAAACAAGTTATCAGAACAGTTCCATACTTCAGTATGACAATGATAACGAGAAGTAGCGGAATAATTGATGCGTTTGCAGCTTCTTGGTAGCATGGTAGGGAGGGAATAGCTAGTAGCCACTTTACCCGCAGTGGCCACTATGCCCACCCTTCCCCTAAATAATAAATTTGGTTAGATCCACTGAAAAATATACTTAAAAATTGACATTTTTACCTTTAATACATGCTTAGAAAATTCTGAAACGTGGAAAAGCATGATTCGTTTTTTTTATCTTTAACTAGATTTTGATAACTTAAGAAAGAAGATTATTAGGTATCTAATGAGAATTTTAAACTAAACTCACATGCAGATTTTTAATGAGAAAATCTTATCAAAAATGCACGATGTTTTGAGACCTATTTCTGAAGTCACTTTCAAGTTCTATGGGAGAAGTTTATTAAAAGACTGAGGAACAACAGGACTTGAAAACGACTTCAGGAATAGGTCTCGAAACGTCATGCCTTCTGATAAGATTTTCTAATTAAAAATCTGCAGTTCAGCTGGTTTTAACTGAAACTTCTATTTCGTTAAACAACTCAACTACTAAAGCGGAAAAATTATCAGGAAGCAGGAGGCGGTAACTTATAACTTATAACATATATTATTAATGCACAATGACGTTAATTAAATTTATAATTTTTCTCATTAATTTATCAAAGAATAATTGACATATTAACGAGATCGCGCTTTTTTTGAAAAAGATATATATCGCGAGACTACTGCGGATGATGCTATTGGAGTCTGCCGAGTCTTAAGTCTGGACCAAGAGAGAAAATGATATGATCCATTTAGCTACAATCCGACTTTAGTTAGAAGTTAGAAATATATAAGTTCAGATATTATTTTCACTCAATATTTGACTAAAAATCACCTACATTTGATTCGCGATTGAATCAAATGTAGGAAACATTCGATTAATTAATGGTAAGCATCTAACATACATGCTAATATATCAGGCGCTCTTGGACTGGTAGATTAAATATATAACATCTTAGATTTGAAATTCATTTGGTGTAGCAAATTTTAAAAACAAAATTCAAGGAGGAGAATTGATATATATTAATTAATTAATTGATTATATTTAGGTTGCCATGGCAACAACAATGTATTTATTATTATTATTGATATGGAAAATAAACAAACATGTTTTTCGTTCTAACTAATAGGAAGGAAGTGTATTTTTCAAATGATCCCATAAATATCCTTGTATATATAAGGTAAGTAGAAATTTGGAAATTCAAAACCACTCTTTAGAGAATAAATTTCGATCATTCAATTAGGCGTATGATTATTATGATTTGCCGGACGTTTTTCCTTTTTTCTTGCCTCCTGCCTAGTGAAGGTCAATTGAATAGCCTGCTGGCTGACTGGCTGGTTGACTTGCCCAGGCGTAAACCAACCTATCTCGGTTCTCTCTCTTAATGGCTTTGTTTTGAGAGCTACGCAATAGGAAGGTTAATACCCATGCTGTATTGCCTTCCAAGAAACAATAACCAAGAAGAAGAAGAAGAAGAAGAAGTACTTACTTACTAACTTATTCTATTGAAAAGGAAATCTTTAGATAAACATTGCAAATAATAATTTTATATTTAATTATTGATTATGTGTGTGTGTATTCAATGAGAGTGAATAAAAGAGAAAATATTTTACATAGATCGGCTGTCAGATGTCATTATTTTTAATCGACTTTGAAAAAAATGAGTTTATCAATTCAAAGGAATGTCTTTTTTTTTGTGTTTGAACATTTATTTCTCTTTACCATGTGAACCGATTTGGATGATTTTTTTTTGCATTGGGTTCAGTCTAGTTCCCAATTGATCCCGTTTAAATTTCAATGGTATTGGACATCTTTACTTTACATTACAGGGTATAGTCAAGTATTGTAATCATGAAAAAAGTGTTTTTTTTCCTTCTTTTTTTCGAAATATCTAAAAAACGACTGAAACTATTTTGATTAAAAAAATTGAGCGAAACCATAGCATTTCGCTCTACAAATAAGCTCTGATAAGTGAACGTCAAAAAATTATATTTTTTGAGATAATAATTGTTTTGTCAAAATGTCTGTTAGTCTGTCTGTACGTTAGCAAATTTTTGTAGACGAGCTAGCTCAAAAACTAGAGTCAATATCGAAACCAAATTTCACACGTAGTTTTGGTCCATTGATTTTTCGTTTATTGGGCCACGCAGGTGGGGGCCTCCACTAACAAGAAATATTTACATTATCGGGTGAATTTAATTACAGGATTATTTACATGATTATAGGTATATTAACATAATATATTTACAAAAAAAAATTTCTTTTTTTTCTTTTTTATATACAATTTCTAGCGGATGGCGATTTCCCTATAAGTTCTCCTGTTGAAGCTGTAAAAATTCATTAATGAACCCCTCATCGCCCTGAAGGTCATATCGTATAAAGTTCTCTGAGAAATTCCCAGGGCGACAAGGGGAGGCACCGCTTTATGCCACCACACTCCCTTCCACGAGAGTGTGATGGCTTCAACTCTCACAGAAAGTGAGATTAGATTCCAAAATCCACCAAAATTTGGTAAAGCACAAATTAACAGACATTTTGTCATAACAATTATTATCTCGAACAATATAATTTTTGCGATGTTCAATTATTAGGGCTTTTTTGTAGATCGAAATGCGATGGTTTAGCTCAATTTTTTTAATTAAAATAGTTTTAGTCGTTTGAAAAAAAGAAGCAAAAAATCATTTTTTTCATGCACAATTACAATACTTGACCATACCCTGTATGGTAAAGTAAAAACATGTGGGAATTCGATTTTTCAAAACGTTCGGCAATCTTTGCTTTGTAATTATATCATAATAACTCTTTAATAACAAATTATAGCATCTATCTATGGTATATATTTTGACCCCTATATAACTAACTATATTTATACATTTTGAATTAAATGTTTTTTCGGATTAATTTTAAGAATGATGTAACTATAGTATATTAACGTGTTTTTTTTTTTTGTTGCTAAAAAGTCGATAAAATTTTTTTGGCGGGTGAGGAAAGTGCACTCGGGTTTCGTCCCAGGTGCCGGATACAAATTTTAAAATTTTTTAGAAAATAATATTATTAACCCTTATTTAGATACTCCAACAACCCCTACTTGATAAGGGCTATTTTTTAAATTCTCTAAAACCGTCGGATCCCAAATATACTAGTGCTCAGACGGTCTTAGAGAATTTAAAAAATATATTTTATTTGAAATATCTAAAAAAAAAAATTATAAAAAATAAATAAGCTGACGTGTTCTGATGTGGCCATCCACTTGACTTTATCATACAACCTTGCCCCTCACTTATATTTAATAAAATTATTTATTATCATGTAGGGTGGGGTTTTTTTGCATTTTTAGATTACCGTCACCGATCACCATCTACAAGGCCCAAATCCGCCCCTATCTCGAATACTGCTCTCATCTGTGGAGAGGAGCCTCAAAATATTCTCTTGCTACCCTTGATGCAATTCAGAAACGAGCCGTCAGGCTAATTGACGATTCTACCCTCACCGACTCCCTCGACTCGTTGGCTCATCGAAGAGATGTCTCTGCCCTTTCCCTTTTCTATAGATACTATCACGGCAGGTGCTCTGATGAGATAAAGTCAATAATTCCCCCCAAAGCATACTTTGCACGCAGCACACGTTTTGCCGACTCCCAACACTCTTTTGCGGTCAAATTGGAAAAGTGCCGGACCACTTCATTCGCGAATACATATATCCCCATGACTTCAAGGAACTGGAACTCTCTCCCAGCCTCTATCTTTCCCAGCACCTATGATCTTCAAACCTTCAAAACCAGGGTGCATAGACACCTACGTCTACACCCTCTCACTTAATCAACTTTCCCTTCTCTTCGGTAATGCAAGGGTCTTTCGAGATCCATAGGGGCTACACCTTTACTGGTGCACCCTTCTTGCATTCGATTGCATTAAAAAAAAAAAAAAAAAAAAACCGTTGGCCCCCTGATTATGTATACAAAATTTGGTTGAGTTTGGTACAGGAGACTAGATTTTCATTTTTTGCCCCCCCCCCTTTTGGGCGGTAAATTTTTGCATTTTTAGACTTCTGGGGTCCACTGATTATGTATACAAAATTTGGTTGAGTTTGGTACAAGGGCCTAGATTTTCATTTTTTGACCCTACACCCCACCCCATTTTGGGCGGTTAGTTTTTGCATTTTTAGATTTCTGGAGTCCCACTGATTATGTATACAAAATTTGGTTGAGTTTGCTCAAACGACATAGATTTTTAATTTTTAACCCCCCTACCACTCCCTTAATTTTGTGTCGATATGCACCAAAATCTAATCAGTTCTTAAACTTAATGGGTCAAAGCTACATGTGAAATTTGGTTTCGATATTCACACTAGTTTTTGAGCTAGCTCGTCCACAAAATTTGGTAACGCACAAACTAACTAACAGACTAACAGACATTTTGACAAAACAATTATTATCTCCAAAAAATAAAAAATTTTCGATGTTCACTTATTAGAGCTTTTTTGTAAACCGAAATGCCCTGGTTTCGCTTAATTTTTTTAATCAAAATAGTTTCTGCCGTTTTTGAGATATTTCGAAAAAAAAGAAAAAAAAAACACTTTTTTCATGCACCATTACAATACTTGACCATACCCTGTATGGTAAAGTAAAAATGGCAAGGCTTGTGAAATTTCTGAATTGTCAAAAAATTTGAAATATCCAAATTATATAAATTTTACTATATTTGGGATCAGACGTCCTAGAGAATTAAAAAAATATATTTTATTTGAAATAACCTAAAAATAAATTTTTGTCTAAAATCGGCTATAGCCTTGTGCACTTTGTCCTGGGAATGAAGCCCTTATTACTTAGGGGTTGTTGGAGCTTCGAAATAAGGGTAAATAATATTATTTTCTTAAACATTTTAAAATTTGTATCAGGAATCTAAGAACAAACAGAAGTGTAGTTTCCTCTCCCGCCAAATTTTTTTTCTATAATTTACATATTTCTATGGTATTTTGTCAAAATCCAGAAATTTCACAAGGGTATAACCTTGCCATTTTTTAGTCTTTAGACAAAAATTTTTTTTGAGTCAATTAAAATAAAATATATATTTTGAATTCTCCAGGATCGTCTGATCCCAAATATACTAAAATTTTTATAATTTGGATATTTCAAATTATTTGTTCTAAATCATCAGAAATTTCACAAAGCATTTTTTCTTTTTTCTACAAAAGTTTTTTTGGAGATATTTTAAATAAAATAAATTTTTTCAATTCTCCAGGATCGTCTGATAGTAGTAGTATATTAACCTATTTTTTTTTCTTAATATGACGTTAAATAATTTCCTGTTTATCAGGCTAAGCATCTGGCACCACCTAGTGTTTCCATAAAAGAAAAAATAATTCGATTTAATTAATTCTAATTACTTTAATTAAGAATTAAAAACAGGTTCAAGTATAGGAAATAAAAAACGTTGTAATTCCAGTTTAGAAAATGGAATTAATTTTTTACTTAGCGATAAACTAAAAAATCTAGAACTACTAGTAAGTATACAGCAAAATTATATTAAGTAATAGATAGTTTTAAATTCAGTTGGTTAATGTCCATTCTTTATTTAAATAAAATTAATAAATTAATAGGTGTTTGGACAAATTTTATATTTTATTAATTTTTGCACAACGTTCGTCCGTTTCCGGACTTTATCAAGTGCTCAATCAATTAACAAATTAAGCGTACATAAAATAGTGAGAACATCGAGAAAACAATTTAAAAAATTTAAGTTATCAATCTTGAGTTAACATAAAAATAAATAAACTTATTTAATATAATAATTAATAAATAAATTTATTTATTTTTATGTTAACTCAAGATTGATAACTTAAATTTTTTAAATTGTTTTCTCGATGTTCTCACTATTTTATGTACGTTTAATTTGTTAACTGATTGAGCACTTGATAAAGTCCGAAACGGACGAAACGTTGTGCAAAAATTAATAAAATATAAAATTTGTCCATACACCTATTAATTTATTAATTTTATTGTAATAGATAGTGTCAACTGGTCAAAGTTTAACGACTAAAATGAGGCTCAATTTAACTTAAGCTTCTAGAGTTTGAACACCTCAGTTAGGAGTGACCTGAAAATAAGACCAAGACCTTTCAGAGTTTAATATACCTGGGGATATGCGTTTAAAGTAATATTAATGGCAAAAATTGTATATATATTTATTTGTATCTTGGTTCTATTTTGAAAACGGCTCTACTAATTTTGATGAAACCAACTCTATTAACAAGTTTTAATGATGAGAAAACGATCTGGCTAGGCCTGGACCTGGATTTCATCTTAATTGATCTTTTCTTAATTAAAGTAATTATTGATAGATAAAAATCTCAATAAAAAAGTTTATTTACATTTTTTATTTATTAATTGGTTTTTTAATTTTAAAACCCACTAATAGGTTATAGCGAATATTGTTATGTATTAGAATTTGCCAATTTAATTGATTAAAATTCCTCTTATTAAAAAACACGGACTAAAAATATTATCGCAAGCTAGAAGATCAAGTACAGTCGATGGTGGTAATCTCCGAAATCGAAGCCTCAATTAAAATGTATACAATTTTTCATGTAAAAAATTGCTTCAATAAAATTATTATTTATTATTTATTTAATTGATTAAAAAACTCGATAAATTGTTATTTAATTAAAAAAAATAATTATACGGAATTTATTTATATACCTATATACATATAATCTGTGGACTATTAGAAAGCTAGAAATGCAAAAACTGCGTTCGTGGTGGGGATGGATGTGGGGGGTGCAGTTGTGGGGGATCCGTGGATGGGTCGAGGTGCGGGGTTTCGTGGACGGGGTGCAGTGGTGGAGACGAGGTGCAAGGTTTCGGGAGGGGGAGTCCAGGGGGCGTGTAATATATATATATATATATTTGTATTATTACTTTACCATACAGGGTATGGTCAAGTATTGTAATCGTGCATGAAAAAAGTGTTTTTTTTCCTTCTTTTTTTCAAAATATCTCAAAAAACGGCTGAAACTATTTCGATTAAAAAAATTGAGCGAAACCATGGCATTTAGGTCTACAAAAAAGCTCTAATAAGTTTGTGGATTAGCTAGCTCAAAAACTAGTCTGAATATCGAAACCAAATTTCACACGTAGTTTTGGTCCATTGAGATTAAGAGCTGATAAGATTTTGGTGCATATCGACCCAAAATTAAGGGGGGTCGATAGGGGGTTAAAAATTAAAAATCTAGGTCGTTTGAGCAAACTCAACCAAATTTTGTATACATAATCAGTGGGCCCCCATAAGTCTAAAAATGCAAAAACTAACCGCCCGAAATGGGGGGGGGAGGGTCAAAAAATGAAAATCTTTGCCATTTACCAAACTCAACCAAATTTTGTATACATAATCATTGAGTCCCAGGACTCTAAAAATGCAAAAACTAAACCCCCCCCCTTCATGATTATAAATAATTTTATTAAATATTAAATATAAATGAGGGGCCAGGTTGTATGGTAAAGTCAAGTGGATGGCCACATCAAAACACGTCAGCTTATTTTTAATTTGGTTACCGTGCATCACTCGATGGCTCTAGGTACTAAACTATTCAACTACCAAAGATTTAATCAATTTTTAAACACAAAAAACAAAAAACAAATCGAATGAATATTCTATACTTCTACCCTCCAAAAGTACCGTGTATAATTAAAACAAATAGAAAAGTCCCATTTTGGGAACTCAAATATGAATTATAATTGAGAAGGTTTTATTAATATTTCTCTCTGTTTGTATTATATTTGCGGTCAATTCCTTTTGAAAAAACTTGGGAGCTATTTATCGCATTTTTAACCGACTTCAAAAAAGGAGGAGGTTCTCTATTCGATTGAATTTTTTTTTTTTTTTTTTTTTTTGTGCCTATGTTACCTTATATCTCCGCCAATTGTCAACCGATTTTGAAAATTTTTTTTGCATTGGGTCCAGTCTAGCTTCCGATTGGTCCCATTTTTTTTTCGATTTTTTTTCATAGGTATTAGACCTTTTTTATTAGGTTTGTTTAGGTTTGTTTAGACCTAACCTCTTTGTTTATGAACCGATTTCGATGGTTCTTTTTTTATCCGAAAGGGGGTGTCTTAGGGATGGTGTCATATTAATTTGGTCAAGTTCTGATGATATAATCACTATTAATAACATCACTAAAAAGAGAAAAAATAAAAATTTTTAAGAAAAAATAAAAACCGACTTCAAAAATTAAGTGCAACAAATATAAAAATACACTAAAAGGTATAAAATAATTATTATCTTATTTAGTTACAACTAAACGACGAAATATTAACACGAAATTACTTTTTGAAGTTGGTGCCAAACATATACCTTTTATGAATCGCACTCGACGGATCTTACTTAGTACGTTTGGCGGGTACGCTCGCTTATAGGTATAGTTTGTTTGGCACCGACTTTAAAAAGTAATTTCGTGTTAATATTTCGTCGTTTAGTTGTAACTAAATAAGATAATAATTATTTTATACCTTTTAGTGTATTTTTATATTTGTTGCACTTAATTTTTTGAAGTCGGTTTTTATTTTTTTCTTAAAAATTTTTATCATTTAAACTTCTCAGTTATTTTTTTAATTGAAATTGATATTTTGAATTTAGAAAGCATAACTCTAACTACCTATCTACCCATAAAATAATATAGAAGAGTTTTAAATGTGTGGTGTTGTTTTTTTTATAATGGTTTCATGTTTATTAAACCGGACAATAAATAATTTTTATTAGAAAATTTTACATGATGTGTATAATTGATCAATGTAGATAGTCTTAAATTACATATCGATTTTTTTTTTAATTGAATACAGTTCAATGAAATTGAAATCTAATCTAGTAAAAATTGGCTTTGTTTGAATTCAAAATAAATATTCCTATTCGTTATCAGGGCCGGATTATCCAATAGGCGATGTAGGCAACTGCCTATGGGCCCCGCGCCGCTTAGGGGTCGTTGAGGGGTGAACCGCGATTGGAATTAAGTGTTACACCGTCTTTGGAATTATGTGGAATTATTTTGGAATTCATTAGATAATGCCCTTTCATCTATTGTCTTCTACTTGGAAATGAAAGTAGGTGTACATGATATTAGGTCGCGGTTCACCCCTCGGTGGCCGTCCATAAATTACGTAACACAATAAGGGAGAGGGGGGATTTCAGATTTGTGAAAAAATGTGACAGGTGATCTTAAAAATTGTGTGTCACAAAAGTCAAATTATTAAATTATAGAGTATAAAAGTGATATTATGACGTCACAATACAGGGAGAGTTCAATGAAAACGGCCCCTTATGTAGGTACAGTTTAATATTAATTGAGAAGTGATGGAAAGGCAGCCTAAGAATAGTGAAAAAATTCTCTCGAATAAAATAAATTTATTGAAAATTCCTCACTCAAAAACCAACGATTCGGAGGATTTTTCCTCCTTTTTCATGGTTTAAAAAAGGGGTCATTGAGGCAAAAAATACAAGATATTTTTCCTTTCTCTTCTCAAAATTAGTCCTTTCTCAAGAGAGTCATCAATAGAATTTTTAAAGAATTGAGCTGCCTTTCCATCGCTTCTCAATTAAAATTTCTAACAGTCTGTATCTCTCCGAAGAAAAAATTTCTTCTTATTCTGTTTAATATATTTATTAAAACACTAACAAATATTACTACTTAAATAGTACGGAACGTCATGTATTTATTTTTGAGTATATTTTTTAGTGTTTTAATTAATATATTAAACAGGGCGTAATGTGACTTATTTTATCATAAAAAGTTCTAATAATCCGTTTTTAAATGTTTAAAATGTGGAGAAAAATGATTTTTATGCATTATTAAAGTGCGGCTTCTTTATGTGAGTTTGGATTTTTGAGGGTTAAATATTTAACGTAAAGGAAATAATTTTACAATCGTGTGGGTGCAAAAAACATATAAAAAGAAGGTGAGGTCAGGATCAAAATCACGACTTTTTTATTATGAGGCTTAGGGGCTGTCTACTTTGGTAATGAGGCAGAATTATATTAGTGTGTCGCGAGGGGTGAACCGAGATTGGAATTAGGTGTTCACGTCTTTGGAATTATGTAGATTTATTTTGGAATTCATTAGATAAAGCCACTTCATCTATTGTCTTCTACTTGGAAATGAAAGTGGAAGTAGGTGTACACCATATTTGGTCGCGGTTCACCCATTGGTGTGTCGTATTTCAATCTGGCATAGTTAAAATCTTATTGTGTTAAATGAACAAACAATTCCTGTATAAATGTTGTATGAGCTTTTTTCGAGATACTTGAATTGGATACTAACCAAACAAACTTATTCGCCAACTCGTTTATCCCTATGACATATAGAGACTGGAACTCTCTTCCTACAACCGTCTTCCCAGCAACATATATAACCTTCAAGACACGCATCCACGAACACCTTCAACTCCGACCCAATCCCCAAATTTCTTCTTATTTGCAAGATACAAGGGTCCACCGCGGACTTCATAGGTTGAACCTTTTCGGTGCAACTTCTTCTTGTATCAGTATCATTATAAAAAAAAAATCTGATTTTTTACACACACACTGATATAGTAAATATTGTATTTGTATCGAATCGATTTCTCGAAAACAGCTCGTAAAAGGTTTCGATGAAAATCACAGGTTAGGGGGATTTTGGGTCGCCAATTCGATCTGCCAGGATCTCATTTTCGGGTAACTTTAATTTGATTGTTTTATCTTAATTAAAGCAATTACTCACAGGTGGTTGTATCAATAAAAGGAGGAGGATCGTTCCTCCTTTTTCAAGATGAGTAGGGGAAGGGAAGAGGGTCCAGGGGGACTCTAGATTAAGGCACCCACAAAAATTCAAAAACGAAGGGCGTGGAAAGTTTATTGACAAAAAGAAAGATTTTGGACTTTATATCTTTATAGCATCCGATTAAAAAATGTAACAAAAAAAATTGAATTATTAAATGGGGAACTACTTATTAAACGATTGTAGCTAATGAAGCCGAAATTTGGCACACACCATATTGTTTTAATAAACTACAGCTCTATCCCAAGATCCAACTTTCTATTTCAAACTCTTTGCTAATAAAAAATTGTCAAATTACTAAAATTTGTACAGAAGGTACCTGAAAAAATTATCCTTTTTTATTCAATTAATAATAAATAATAATTTTCTAGACAAAAATAGAAAAATTGTGATATACGAGGAGGAGTTGAAAAATAAGTTTCCCTGTCGACTGTGGTCAGAGTTGTGTATGAAAGTCAAAAAATAGAATGAGACATTAAAGATATAACAAACCTTTATTTTTCCACATAGGTACCAAGTACATTGAGACATTTGTCATATCGCTTAATAAGCTTCAAAAAGCCCTCCAGGAAAAAATCAGGGCTTTGCATACGGAAGAAGCGTTGAACGGCTTGTTTCACTTCCGTATTGCTTCCAAAGCGCCTTCCCCCGAGATTTGTCTTCAAAGCCGGAAACAGATGTAAGTCGCTTGGTGCGAGATCAGGACTGTATGGCGGATGGTGTAGGCGCTCCCAACCAAGAGTTGCAATATGGTTTTGCGTTGCCCTCGCCGAATGTGGTCTGGCATTGTCATCCAACAGCAGAACGCCAGATGTGAGAAGGCCAGGCCGCTTTTTCCGAATAGACTTCCATAGACTTACCATACCCATAGACTTCCACGAGGCGGTTATGAATTTCTGTTCCTGATACTCCACGTGCCAATTCATAGCGGATAACCGCTCTCACTTCCTCCTTTGACCACGAATTCAAAACGCACCTTCTCTCCATACCTACCGGGGCTCAAATGAGAGGCTGGTCTCCGCTTTGCGCAGGCACTGCAACAGCGCCATCTGCTTGATTTGCAGCGACCTCTACCCAATGGTGTATCGGTGACTTGCGCGTTTTCCTGCTGTGTCGCCTTTCGCCCATAGCCGTTCAACGCTTCTTCCATATGCAAAGCCCTGAATTTTTCTTGGAGGACTTTTTGAAGCTTATCAAGCGATATGACAAATGTCTCAACGTACTCGTACGAGAATAATAAAATAAAGGTATGTCATATCTTTAATGTCTCATTCTATTTTTTGACTTTCATACACAACTCTGACCACAGTCGACAGGGGAAACTTATTTTTCAACTCCTCCTCGTATATTAATTAACTAATTAATTAAATATTGATTCTAATTAGCTTACCATTGCAACAACAATGTATTTATTATTATTGATATGGAAAATAAACAAACATATTCTTCGTTCTAACTAATATGTGTACTTCATAATTTATTTAGTATAATAGTATTTGAATCGATTTGAATAATAAAAGTTAAACCAAACGGCATTAAAATGTTTCGGTAAAGTATTTATTTAATAATATTGTTTATTTATCCATGATTTAGAGCTTATTGAAACGTGACGAATTATATGGGGGGATTTAGCGTGATGGATCAATTCTTGCGGAAATTGGCATCGACAGCTGTTCACATAGAGGACCATCAGTGGAGAAATGAGCGTCAACTCGAGCCTCTTCATCGGCCCCCGATGCTAATGATTTTAATTTAAATACATTTCATAAATTTTTAACCAATATTTTTATTTTTAATTATATAAATATTTATTTAAATATGTTTGTATTTATTTTTTCAATATTTATTATAAATATATCATTGACTCCCTCATCTCCATAATTCATTCCCTCGATTCGCTCAAAAAATATAGGAAATCAGAAAAAAATCGAATAATAAGCTTTTAAAAGTTTGTAACTAATATTTGTAACAAAAATTTGAACTTGTATTTAAATCACACATAATTAATTCTAAATCAAACGAACTTACCTGTAAGTGAAGTTCGATTGTAATTATATTTCAAGCCTCGTTCTTCAATAATTGAAAACTTGTACTGATAGTACGTGCCCGCGCGCTGGTCTGTCCACCACATAGAAGCAGAATGATGGCGGACTCCTTTGAGGTTACGGCGACCAAGGTCTGGAACTCACTGCCACTCAACGTAAGGAAGATGGGGCGTCCTGAAGCATTCGAGGCAGAACTTCGCAAGCACCTAACTTAATATTTTATCTCTATTTTCTATTTTTGTATCCTATATGTTGGCATTGTTATTACTTTATCCAATGCGAAGCATGGGAGAAAGTATTGGAATCGCTCTCGAGGCAAGCGCGACTTCAAAGGGTCCTCAGGTAAAGACTACGGAACCCATAGACTCAATTAAGGTCACAAATTGAAGTATTCAATGAGATTGAATTTTAGCACGTGACGGTTTTGCCAAAAATTACCTGGAATCTCGTCGAGAGGCCAAAAAGTGCCATTTTTTGGAAGTGCGTGCGGATGGATGGATGGATGGATGGATGTGTGTGTGTTATCGTTTATTTCGTCCACGATTTTTTCCACACCTTTGCGCTGATTGAAATGAAATTGAAAACCTACCATTAGTTTAACAAAATGAAGCGCTGATTAGTTTTTGGTACATATCGGTCCACAAACATTAGTACTTTATTTCAGTACTTTTTTAGTTTTTTCTAAATATCTTGAAAATGACCTAACCAATTTTGATGAAATTTAATATCCTAATTAAGTACCTTGGGGACCACAAAAAAGGTTAAATAAAGTTTTTAGTAAAATTATATTTTAATGTACTTTACTCAAGAACATATTAATATTTCAAATGAATTTGGATAAAGTTTAGCAACGATCCGTTGCAGTTTATTTTTTTTCTACTCTCCTTCTATTTATATTGTATTTCTAATATTTATATTTCAATTAATTATTATGTACCAAATGTTTTACCTTTTGAACTTTTCTCGCTTTTATATTGGTTTTTTCGTTTTTGTTTTGTATTATAGTAATATTTTTGTAATTGAATTGGCCGAAAATTGTACACTAAAGGGGCTAGATGGCCCTACAGATACAATGTTTTTAATAAATAAAAAATAAAAAAATAAATAGTGATTTGTAAGTACGAGACATAATACAAGTTTTCAATTATTGAAGAACGAGACTTGAAATATAGTTATTATTATTTAGTGAACTCGAATAAATAATACAATAAAACTACGACGTTTCGATCGACTTTATTCTGCGATCGTTCTCAAATATGAGCACCCATATTCAATATGTCAAGGGCGACAAGAAAATATGCTTGGAATCCATATAATCTATTAGATAAGATAGGTATCGATGGCACTGAGCACACCCAAAATTATGAATAATGCTTATGCCTTATTTATCTACAAGCTGAAAAACCCGCCTTGGGCATTTCGATGGCCAGGGGCTGTTCCTAGACTCCGCAGTGGGTTTTAAAATAATAATTTAAATTTCCTAATTTTATTAAATTTTATTTGTCATGAATTGTTAGAATTAGTAACTGGAACACCGAGCGATGCTCGGTAATTTTTTGATTCAGTTAAAAGCGATATATTAATATTATTTTTAATTTTAAATTCAAGTAAAATGATCGATTTTTAATCGCAGCCAAAATAAAATAAAATTGAAATAAAACTTAATTTATATTTTTACCTACGTTTACACCCGCTATGGCCATCATCAAGACGTATCACTGGCCACAAAGTTTTGAATGTAATTGCAATTATTAAAAATAATATTAATATATGTTACATTGAGGTTCTTTCGTTGACCCTTTTAAATCCTGAAGAAGGAGGTACGATCCTTCGAATTGTCGGATTTTTTATGAGAATGAAATTGAATTGATATTCTAATAAATTAGTTTATAGAAAAATACCTTTAATTAATTAAATTGGCAAATTCGAATATATAATAATATTTGTAATGATCTATTAGTGGAATTTAAAATAAAAAAACAATTAATTTTATTTAAAAGAAAATATGAAAAAAATGTAATTATAAATTTTTATTCAAACAACCACCTATGAACAATTATTTCAATTATCAAAAAACCCATCAAAAACAATTTAGCCGAAGATGAGACCGTGACAGATCGAATAATTGTCAAAGACAAAAACCCCCTAACCCGTGAATTTCATCCAAATTGTTAGAGCCGTTTTCGAGAAACTATATATATATATATATATAAACATTAAATGAAAGCGAAAGTTAAAACATTTGTCCGGTCACAGCCCTATTTTGGTGCACTTGGGACCTGACTAGTTTGATAGTGAACCAAGAGTTGAAAAAAGATAGGACCCAGCCGGGTATGATCCGGCATCCTCTTCGTTAAGCCCGCAAATGCCTTCTCCATTTAGGCGATGGATCCTCTGACTAGATCCTATAGTCAAATCTTATATACTATATATTATATTAGTATATTCAACTCTTTAGCTCAAGCGCGCTTTTCTTCTATTTTCCTAATAGTATGGTTCTTATAAATTTACTACAATTTCATCTGTCTGATTCTTTGGGGAATCGAAACAGATGAATTTTGTTCAGATATTCAATAATAAATTTTATTTAGAATGTGTAAATGTAAACATTAAATGAAAGCGAAAGTTAAAACATTTGTCCGGTCACTGCCCTATTTTGGTGCACTTGGGACCTGACTCGTTTTGATAGTGAACCAGGTCCCAAGTGCACCAAAATAGGGCAGTGACCGGACAAATGTTTTAACTTTCGCTTTCATTTAATGTTTACATTTACACATTCTAAATAAAATTTATTATTGAATATCTGAACAAAATTCATCTGTTTCGATTCCCCAAAGAATCAGACAGATGAGAATTGTAGTAAATTTATATATATAAGAATTGCTCATTTAATAATATAAGATGATTAGAATTATTAAAATTAAAAAGTTTACGTTGGCGTCGTCGTGCAAGCCGATTATAATAAGTATAGATATCTAAAAATTAGAATATGGGCAAGTATTCTTTTATTACAATTTTAACAAATTTATTAAATCTTATTATATCTATATACATAAAATTAAGGTTTCGTCTGTACATTGGTCCAAATCACGCCAAATTTTGGTTGCACACGTTTCAAGCAATGTTATGAACGAAAACACCCTCAACAAAATTTCTGTCTGTATGTCTGTCCGTCGTTACCGAAAAGTTGCTCACGATTCACATCAAAACGACTTAAGGGATTATTATGAAATTTCATATTTACATCAGATGTCTTCTAACTTACGTTTTTAGCTATATAACGTTTTGATATTTTGACCCCAAAAGGGGGTTTGGGGGGGGTCGCATGAATGAAAATTATCAAATAACTCCTAAACTATTAACTCTACGGCAAATTTTATTATAAGCAAAGTTGTAGGGGATGTGATTTCCGACAACTTTTGTTTAAAAAAATTCCCCCAAAAACCACCCCAAAAATGGGGGGGGGGGTCAATATGTGAAAATTCTTGACCTTGGAGCAAACTAAACCAAATTTTATATACATAATCTGTGGGTCACTAGAATGCTGGAAATGCAAAAACTGGGAGCGGGGGTGGAGGATAGTGCGAGTGCGGAGGTGGGTTAGGGGGATAGAATGAGGGTGGGGTGAGGGGAGAAAAACGGAGTAGGGTGGAGCGGGGTGGAGTCCGGGGGGCGTAGTGGGTGTGGAGGTCCAGGAGGCTAGTCGGGGGTGTGGTGCGCGGGGTGGAGGGCATGGGCTGTGGTCCGGGGTGGGTGGGGGGCGGGAATGGGGCGGAGTGGAGGGGGTGGGGGTCCAGGGGGCGTGCCCCCTGGCTAGCAACACGGCCGCAGAAGGCGGGCCTTGCAGCTAGTAATCCATAAGATTAATTTGAATATTTCAAATAGTGAAAATTAAATAAAAAATAAGGCATATAGTGAGTGCTCTTCATAACTTTAATATAAATGTGTAATAATTTTTGAATCACTTCTCAATATTATTTTCAATCATCAATGAATTCACAAGGAGAAGCAATTTTTTCGTTAAAACCCACCCAAGCGAATATATGAATCTTGTTCTTACATGTGTACGAATTTATTGAGCCCAAACCACTCGAAATCTGAATCTGTCTCAAATGGCTACTACAGCTGAAAACCGAACAGAATCCGTTGCTGGTTTTATTAAGAAAAAAAAAACGTCGAGAAAAGAAAAGAAAATATCAAAGAGCAAAGTTTACTTGAGGGGGAGATGAGAAATCGACCAACTTGAAAACGTGGAAGGAGAGAAGAAGGGATTATTTGAGATTGATTTTTCAGTTGAAGAACAAATTGTTTTGCCATTTTCGCAGATAGTTTGATATTAGTTAGATTCAGTTATCTAATATTTTCTGAGTGTTTCTATTAAATTTTACTTATTTTGTTAAAATCAAATTAAAACCAAGAGATTCTTAATTATTTGATTGTGACATTGTGGGCATCTAATTTCACCCATCTAGCAAAATTTTATAACAAACTTTTAATCTTAACTTTATTATATTAGGCGAGCAATTCTTGAATATATATAGAATTGGTTTCTCGAAAACGGCTCTAACGATTTGGATGAAATTTATTGGTTAGGAGATTTTTGGGTTAACATTTCGATCTGTCACGGTCTCATCTTCGGCTAAGTTGTTTTTGATGGGTTTTTTGTTAATTGAAATAATTATTCACAGGTGGTTGTATCGATTATAATGTATAATTACATTTTTATTCAATTTAGTTTCAATAATTTTTTTTTTTTTAATTTTAAATCCCACAAAAAGATCATTACAAATATTATTTATATGTTTAAATTAGTCAATTTAATTGTTTATAAATCGAGTTTTAAATCCCACAAATATTATTATATATTAGAATTTGCCAATTTAATTAATTATAAAACTGGACAAATTGTTATTTAATTAAAAAAATAATTATAGGGTATTTATTTATGTACCTATATATGGTACACATAATCTGTGGGCCACTAGAAGGCTAGAAATTTAAAAAACAGGGGTGTTGTTAGATGTGGGGGTCCGGGGGTGGGGCTATGTACAAGATTTCGGGGGTGTAGGTGGGGAGGGGGGTGAGATGATTCCTTTCTTAATATTTTTGTCCTGAGTTGATTTTTGAAAAATTACATATTTTTTCAAAATAAGAAACTCAAATAAGATGCTTAAATAATCTTTACTTATTTTGTTAGAATCAAATGCAAATCAAGAGATTGTTAATTATTTGATTGTCGAATTGTGGGCATCAAATTTCACTCATCCAGTAAAATTTCCTTTTAAACTTTTAAGAAGTTTTATCTATACTTAATATTAATTGGCTTGCGAGACGACGCCGATGTGATTTTTTTTATTTCTAAATCCCACAAATCGTACATGACAAATAAAATTTATTAAAATTGGGAAATTTAAATTATTTTTTTAAAACCCACGCCCCAAGATAAGCAATATTTCTTTTATTTGTGAGGGGGGGGGTTATGCTTAGCGTAATTATATGTAAGAAGGATAGGGGAGGGTCTAATGACGTTCGCAGTTCATCAATTTTATTTTAATTTTTTTCTTAAATTGTTTTTTATTATTTTATTATACGTGGGGTCTAGCTTTTGTGACGTTATATTTGTTAGGGGGTTCTATAAAATTATGTGACGCAGCGTGACGAAGGGAGATCCTAAAAGGCCAAATTTTGTGTCACGTATTTTATGGCCCCTTTGTTTATCTTAATTGTTTAAATAATTATATATATATAAACGAGGGGTGAACCGCGATTGGAATTGGGTGTACACATCTTTGGAATTATGTGAAATTATTTTAGAATTCATTAGATAATCTATTGTCTGCTACTTGGAAATGAAAGGGGAAGTGGAAGTAGGTGTACACGATATTAGGTCGCGGTTCACCCCTCGTATATAACTAGGTGAGTTTAAAAAAGATCATAATTGTTAAATTGAAGAAAATTTCTTAATATAATCTTATTAAACAAGCAAAAATTGTTTGTATATTTATTTATATATATTTGTATCTTGGTTCTATTTTGAAAACGACTCTACGGATTTTGATGAAACAAATTCTATTAACAAGTTTTGAGGATGAGAAAGCGATCTGGCTAGGTCTGGACCTTGGCAAATTTAA
Organism: Forficula auricularia; assembly: GCA_024734495.1. NCBI lineage: Eukaryota > Metazoa > Arthropoda > Insecta > Dermaptera > Forficulidae > Forficula > Forficula auricularia. Next base: position 1,956,086 of record JALMQS010000084.1, read on the forward strand.
TCTTAATTGATCTTTTCTTAATTAAAGTAATTATTGACAGATGAAAATCTCAATAAAAAAGTTTGTTTACATTTTTTTCAATTATCTTTTATTTTTAATTGGATTTTTAATTTTAAAACCCACTAATGGGTTATAGCAAATATTAATATATTATGTTAAAATTAGGAATTTTTTGTTTGTTTTTAATTAACAGGTGTCTGAATCATAACATTACAGGTGTGTTTACAAATAAAGTAATTGAAGTGGCTTTTTTTATATAACTTGGAAACAAATCTTATTTAATTTTATGATTTTGTTTCAGACGATTATTTTTTTATTATTATTTTCCTATTTATTTTTTTATAATGTTTATCAATATGAACGAATGTGGGCAAATTGGTGTACGAGTAAACAAATATACACATAATATATATGTCGAACATTAGAAAGCTAGAAATGCAAAAACTGGGTGCGGGGTGGGTTGGATGTGGTAGGTGCAGGAGGTGGGGTGAAGTTGTGGAGGATCAGGGGGCGGAGTGGGGGTGCATTGGTGGGGGCGAGGTGTGTGGTTTCGCTGCTCGGTGGCTCCAGGTACTGATCTAAAAAAAGAAAATGAAAAAAAAAATTGGCTTATTTGGGTCGCGATATGAACATATTTCTTAAATTTCGGTGGCGGCTTTTAAAACATAAGAACCACTGTTTTAAATCAATTGAAGAACCGACAACCTCGAACCTCGTTTGTACCGAACTTGGCACCTTTTTTCACATTTATGTTTTTGGTGGGATAGTACCTAAGTATAATATTTTATTTGAACAAATTCATAAATGATTTCTATAAACATAAATTTGTAAATATAATTTATAAATTTAAAATTCAATGAACTCTTATTATAATTAGATTATTATTATTTATTATTCTTAGAGTATCCTTGAGAAAAGACATAAAAATGACATGATCACTTAACACTTTATTCGAAAAATTATATAAAAAAAAATTATATAAATATTAATACCTAACAGAATAACAGGATGGGAATTTTTGAAAGTTTATTCTAATGCGTAGAACGAACGAAAAGGTGCATGGTCATAGATCAAATGCAGAACGTTCTTTTCCCATTTGTCGATATCTCTCTCCACCGAAATTTGCTATTTGCATATGAATATGAAATATCAAGTTGTGTTCATTTGAACACGATTTATAAAAACCATCAATTGGTATAATCAATTTTTTTTTTATTAAAATATTTGAATATCTATATTTGTATCTTCTACTTGGACTAAAAGGGGAGTGTTAGCCGAGATGGGTTTGCGTGTCACACGACAACTTCTCTCTTTCCATCTGCATACTCCAAAAGAGAGAATGAGTGATGCGTGTGGACGTCCCGCAGGAGTTTCCGGACCTAAGGGGAGCCCTTGCGGGAGCTGCACTTGAAATATCTCCGGATAAACAACCACTTTTTTTATTTCTAATCTGGTTTATATTTATTTCTCATTTTTTCTAATCTTATCAACGGTGACTTTTTTTGTTCAGATTATTTCAAAATAGTTACCCCAAAACAATTATAAACATATTAAAGACAATCAAACGATACTAGACAACGATTAAAAATGATTTCGTTTTCATTCACTAACTTGTTTTTTATAATTCTGTAATTTTAAATATTTTCCCCCTGAATGACTATTTTTTAAGTTGAATTCTTTTATATATATAAAAAGAGCTACTTAATTTAATCTACAATTTATTTAAAAAATTAAGAGCTCCTTCTGGCTGAAAAGGTTTTTCTTTATGATTGGACGACACCCGGTAGAAAAATTTAAAGGGTATTATCTGAAATAATGCACATTTTTGCTGCTGCCCACCTTTCAAAATAATATAATTTATATAAGATTGGAGTAATTTTTGGAGACGGACTGATAAGTGAATTAAGTGGATATCAATGAAGCGGTCCAAAAAAAGAAGAAGATAATTTATAGTCTTTTTATTTTTATTCATAAAACCGAAGTTTCGGAGGCTATTCCCTCCTTCTTCAGGGTTTTGAATGGTCAGTGAAGGAAATCCAATGCGACATTCCCTCTGTCTTCTCTTTCAGTGGCAGTAACAATAATATATTGATTCTCCAAAAATAAATTCGTTTTATTTTTATATCTTAATGTGAAACCTACCAAGTATCTTTTATCCAATAATTTTAATAACATATTGTATTTCATTCTCAGCAGATTCTACAATGTAGTTCTGAGAATGAAATACAATATATTATTGTTACTGCCGCTGAAAGAGGAGACAGAGGGGAATGTCGCATTGGATTTTCTTCACTGACTATTCAAAACCCTGAAGAAGGAGGGAATAGCCTCCGAAACGTCGGTTTTTGAATAAAAATAAAAAGATAGTATAAATTATCTTCTTCTTTTTTTGGACTGCCTCATCGATATCCACTTAATATAATTTATTTTTTAATATTTTAGGTATGAGATTTGAAATTTTATTAAAATCACACATAATTAATTATAATTATTTATTGAACATAATTAAATAATACAATAAAATTATTTATTTGTGTTCAATAAATTATATGTGACTTTTTAATAAAATTTCAACTATTAATAAAATTAATCACAAAAATAAAAGCTTCAACAGCATCATTACTGATAAATATTATACTTTATGTATAATGTATAATAACACTGGTCGACAAAAGTTTGTAACCGTAAACCTAATAATGAATTCAAGTAGAGTTGGATACGCTGATTATCATACAATATCCCGATTCTTTACAACATATGAGAATTTTGAGATATTATCGGTAAAAATGACGAAAATGGCCATTTGACCTATTTTCGAGTCCCATTAGATATTAAACAGAAATATTTGAAATCAAAATATTTTATTGACGTAATAGAAAATAGCTTCCTCTTTGATTTTCAAATTACCACTTGTTTTTATCTCAATTAGAACTCGAGTTATAATTAAAAAACTAAGATAATATGTTTTTATCTATGTTTATTATCCTTTATAATCACATAGTTTTAGTTTGTAGTTATAACTCGAGTTCTAATTGACCTACAAACAAGTGGTAATTTGAAAATCAAAGAGGAAGTTGTTTATCTCAAAACTCTGACGTGTTGAAAATTGCATGGTATTCAGCGTATAAAATTCTACTTGTTAGGTTTACGTCTAGAAATTTTTGCCGATCAGTGTAATTTGTAAAATTATTTTTCTTTCACGTTTCGCCGGAAACGGTACAGTATAAATCCTAAAGTCAAAAATATTGACAGCAGAATGAACTTTCTACTATTGTCCATTCTTCATAAATCTTTGGTATTGCAATTCAGATATCCATACATAAATAAACTGCAACGGATCGTTGCTAAACTTTATCCAAATTCATTTGAAATATTAATATGTTCTTGAGTAAAGTACATTAAAATATAATTTTACTAAAAACTTTATTTAACCTTTTTTGTGGTCCCCAAGGTACTTAATTAGGATATTAAATTTCATCAAAATTGTTTAAGTCATTTTCAAGATATTTAGAAAAAACTAAAAAAGTACTGAAATAAAGTACTAATGTTTGTAGACCGATATGTACCAAAAACTAATCAGCGCTTCATTTTGTTAAACTAATGGTAGATTTTCAATTTCATTTCAATCAGCGCAAAGGTGTGGAAAAAATCGTGGACGAAAAAAACGATAACACACACACATCCATCCATCCATCCATCCGCACGCACTTCCAAAAAAAATGGCACTTTTTGGCCTCTCGACGAGATTCCAGGTAATTTTTGGCAAAACCGTCACGTGCTAAAATTCAATCTCATTGAATACTTCAATTTGTGACCTTAATTGAGTCTATGGGTTCCGTAGTCTTTACCTGAGGACCCTTTGAAGTCGCGCTTGCCGCGAGAGCGATTCCAATACTTTCTCTCATGCTTCGCATTGGATAAAGTAAAAATTATACTTTTTCCGTCGATCTTACCAAATAAAATACACCATACTTAGATGTCATTTTTGCTTATTATGCTTAAAAGTAATTGCTTTATAACTTGTTTTATTAATGTGTGAATTTATATCTGAGCTCCGCGTTGATAAATATCCACCCAGAGATTTATTTTCTACAGATGGAAAAACTATTATCGCTGAACAGTTACTTAAATGGTCTTCATTAAATCTCTATTTCACCGTGTCTTGTATGTTTTATCCCCCCCCCCTCGTATTTTACTGCCTAAATCCTTCAATAGGAAATTAATTGGTAAATCAGTAGATTAAATAAAAATTACCTTAGCTAAATAGTTTATCCGTTAAAGAGAAAAAATATTTTAAATTTTTTTTATTTTGAAAAAATATGATTATTTAATATATATAATGCTCTCTGCGTGACTGCCGAAATGCGCATCAACGGTTTATTCATATCTTAAAAAAAAAAAAATATTACTGTTAACTAAGCGTTATGGGTTTATTTAAAATAGCATTAGAATTCTATCTATTCACACCATTCAATAGGACACTTATCAAGCGCAATCCAGTGCAGTTTCTACCCGGTGTGACCGCCACCTCTTAAAAGAGTTGCGAAATATCTAAAGGGAGGCATAAAGGTGTAAAAAATTTAAGGACAATATATATTTATAAAAATAAAAGCATTAAAAACGTGAAAACGTAAAAGTCGATTCAGAGGTGCCAACAACTAGGTACAGAGTCGGATCTAGGTCTTTTGTCAAGCTTGAATTGGGGCGGTCACAGGGAAAGTGGATCAAGTCCATAAATTAGAGTTTCGAGATAATCAAGTTTGAAGTTTATTAACTCTAGATGAATCCTAAAGTGATTTTGAGAATATTTTTTTACTTTACCATACAGGGTATGGTCAAGTATTGTAATCGTGCATGAAAAAAGTGTTTTTTTTCTTTCTTTTTTTCAAAATATCTAAAAAAAGGGCTGAAACTATTTTGATTAAAAAAATTGAACGAAACCATGGCATTTAACTCTACAAAAAAGCTCTAATAAGAGAACATCGAAAAAATTATATTTTTTGAGATAATAATTGTTTTGTTAAAATGTCTCGTTAGTTAGTTAGTCTGTGCGTTACCAAATTTGTGGACGAGCTAGATCAAAAACTAGTGAGAATATCAAAACCAAATTTCCCACGCAGTTTTGGTCCATTGAGATTAAGAGCTGATTAGATTTTGGTGCATATCGACCGAAAAATTAAGGGGGATCGAGGGGGGTTAAAAATTAAAAATCTAGGTCGTTTGAGCAAAAAACCAAATTTTGTATACATAATCAGTGGACCCCCAGAAGTCTAAAAATGCAAAATATAACCGCCCAAAATGGTAGGGGGGGGGGGTCGGAGGGTCAAAAAATGAAAATCTTGGCCATTTACTAAACTCAACCAAATTTTGTATACATAATCAGTGCGTCCCCAGAAGTCTAAAAATGCAAAAACTAACCGCCCGAAATAGGGGGGGGGGGCGGAGGGTCAAAAAATGAAAATCTTTGCCATTTACCAAACTCAACCAAATTTTGTATACATAATCAGTGGGTCCCAGGAGTCTAGAAATGCAAAAACTAACCCCCGTCCCCTACATGATTATAAATAATTTTATTAAATATTAAATATAAGTGAGAGGCCAGGTTGTATGGTAAAGTCAAGTGGATGGCCACATCAGAACACGTGAGCTTATTTATTGTTAGCTACTATACCACAACGTTTGTTATGTCGAGATAAAATCAACAATCCCTCCTAAAGCCTCATTTGCCCGAAATACACGATTTTCAAACATCAAACACCCATTACTAACCGAACAAACGCATTTGAGGCTCCGTGGTGTAATGGTCAGAATAACTGAATGGCAACCCGGAGGTCTCGGGTTCGATTCCCGGCTATACCCAGACATTTTTTTCTGTAAGTATAGGGTCTGATAATAAAAATTAAGTGGGAGATAAATTTAACCTAATTTATCGCGCGGAGAATTTACCACAGCTCGAAGCCCCTAAAACCTTAGTAAATTGGATATTGAATTGTATCTAAGTTTCTGAGATTGGCTCGTGATCCCGGCTTCTTTTCCTTCTACTCTGTTCTTTTCACGATGGAGGGGCCAGCCCATACAGGCCTTTAGGGGATCCACCTTCTGGTGTATCTCCTTCTCACATTAATATCATTAAAAACAAAAATTTGACAATTTATTGTTTATCTCTATGACTTCTAGATACTGAAACTTGCTTTAGTATGCTTCTAATTTTCAAATTTGATGATATCTCTAAAAGATTTCGACTATTGCAACACATTTTTGAACTACATGGATAACATACACCTTTATTCATCTTATACAGGGTTATTGGTAGTTGAATAGAAATCTTGAAAGGGGTTATACTATAGCCAATTTCCAATAAATTTGACCCTAAGAACCCGGGGGGCAAAAAATCATTATTTTTGGAGTTATCAGAGTTTAAATTTTCCGAATTTCTAGCAATAACTGCTAATTGTAAAAAAAATACTGCACTTTGAGTACTAAAAAGACACTTTTCTAATAACTGGTGAATAAGAGACTACTTTAAAAAAATGTATACCCCCAACTTATACATAATCCGAAATAGAAAGTCCAAACTAACAAGTGATGATTTTTTTTTTGAAAATGTCATTTATATTCAAGACGATTAATAAAAATAAAAGTCCAATACACTTGATATAAAAAATATAAAAATAACATCCTCGTTTTATAAACTTTAAGTTACGTTCAAAATGGTGCGTGTTTCTTTTCGTTATCGTATCAAATAAATAAATAAATAAATAAATCTTTATTCCTCGACCTGATTAGAGGCACAAGTCCTCGGTGGCTAGGTCCTCCAAACATCAATACAATCTAGATACAATACATTAATAAACATCAATACAAATTAATTACAACAATTTAACAAAAAATAAAAAAATAGAAATGTATGCTCATTAACAAATAACATGACCATAGATTTCCATCAAAAGACAAAAAGTTATTTAAAAATTCCGCGAAAAAACCCGATACCAGGAGCAACCGACGCATTAGCCATCCCGGCATTTGCCATAAGGAAACCTGGTCAAAACCTTAACAAGGATGGTATGACCTTTCTCTACCTCACCTAATCTCTGCTTGTGAGAACTAAATAAAATTTTGCACAACTCTAGGACATTAGGACTTGACAAAATTTATAATTGATTTAATCATAGGGGGCAGAGGACTATAATCCCAAGTAGTCACAGACAGATTGTTCCACAAATCAATGCCAGATCCTACAATTGAATGTAAACCGATATTTTTCAAGAATCTTGGCTTACGAATCTTTTTTCTATGATCAGCTCTACCTAAATAACTTGGTTCCTGAAATCTATTCGTTATTTCCTCCCAACTCCTAAAACCCTTATAGGCTTTGAAAATCACTTTCAATTTAGCCCATTCCCTTCTCTCCAATAAGTTAGACCATCCTAATTCATTAATCATTGAAGTGACACTACTAAACCTATCAAATTTACCAAAAACAAATCTAGCCGCCCTCCTTTGTACCATACCAATTTTTCTCTCTAATCGTTGTGGATGTTTGTCCCAAACCACAGAACAATACTCTAAATTAGGTCTTACATAAGTAAAATAAACTTTTGACTTAACTTCTCTAGATGTACCCTTCAAAATTCTACCAAACATCCCCAATTTCCTATAAGCCTTATTGACTAAATATGCATATCCCACTTTAAATTTGCCTGAATATGTAATCACCAGAACCATTAATCGGGAATTTTCGCTAATATTAAGGGGGTCAAATAATACATAATATCGATTTAAAATTAATTTTAAATAATATTTTTAACCGACTTCAAAAAAGGAGGAGGTTCTCTATTCGACTGAATTTTTTTTTTTTTTTTTTTTTTTTTTTTTTTTTTTTGTGCCTATGTTACCTCATATCTCCGCCAATTCTCAACCGATTTTGAAATTTTTTTTTGCATTGGGTCCAGTCTAGCTTCCGATTGGTCCCATTTTTTTTTCGTATTTTTTTCATAGGTATTAGACCTTTTTTATTAGGTTTGTTTAGACCTAACCTCTTTGTTTATGAACCGATTTCGATGGTTCTTTTTTTATCCGAAAGGGGGTGTCTTAGGGATGGTGTCATATTAATTTGGTCAAGTTCTGATGATATGATCACTATTAATAACATCACTAAAAATAGAAAAATAAAAATAATTTTTAAGAAAAAATAAAAACCCACTTCAAAAAATTAAATGCAACAAATAAAATACACTAAAAGGTATAAAATAATTATTATCTTATTTAGTTACAACTAAACGACGAAATATTAACATGAAATTACTTTTTGAAGTTGGTGCCAAACATATACCTTTTATGAATCCCACTCGACGGATCTTACTTAGTACGTTTGGAGGGTATGCTCGCTTATAGGTATAGTTAGTTTGGCACCGACTTCAAAAAGTAATTTCATGTTAATATTTCGTCGTTTAGTTGTAACTAAATAAGATAATAATTATTTTATACCTTTTAGTGTATTTTATTTGTTGCATTTAATTTTTTGAATTCGGTTTTTATTTTTTTCTTAAAAATTATTTTTATCAGCTAGAGCGTACAAAATTTTTAAGAAAAAAATAAAAACCGACTTCAAAAAATTAAATGCAACAAATATAAAAATACACTAGAAGGTATAAAATAATTATTATCTTATTTAGTTACAACTAAACGACGAAATATTAACACGAAATTACTTTTTAAAGTCGGTGCCAAACAAACTATACCTATAAGCGAGCGTACCCGCCAAACGTACTAAGTAAGATCCGTCGAGTGCGATTCATAAAAGGTATATGTTTGGCACCGACTTCAAAAAGTAATTTCATGTTAATATTTCGTCGTTTAGTTGTAACTAAATAAGATAATAATTATTTTATACCTTTTAGTGTATTTTTATATTTGTTGCATTTAATTTTTTGAAGTCGGTTTTTATTTTTTTCTTAAAATTTTTTTTAAGAAATATGATATTAATGATAAAATATTCAATATCAATTATATCGAACAGAATTCATTGTCCAGAACTAAAGTCTCTTTTTTCTTTAAATAATCCTACATATGTACTTAGACACAACCAGCCTTTCTACCCTAAAGTCCCAATCACGCGTCACGCTGAGAACAATCCAATCTATAGACTCTGTATTTGCTATAACGCTCTTTCCTTAAGAATTAGTGTAATAGTTTTCGCTTCTCATCCTAATAGAGTGACTAAAGCAATTAAAGAAAATAAGCTATCTTATGATTCAGCTTTAAAATTCAAAATTCATTTATTTGTTATTTACACAATTTATCTTCACTTACCATATTATTCACCAGCTATTAAAAAAGTGTCTTTTTAGCACTCAGAGTGCAGTACTTTTTTTTACAATTAGAAGTCATTGGTAGAAAGTCGGGAAATTTCAAGAAAAATAAATAAATAAAACTGTGATAACTCCAAAACTAATGATTTTTGACCCCGAGTTCATAGAGTCAAATTTATTGGAAATTAGCTATGGTATAATCCCTTTTTAGAGGTGACTGTGGGTCAGTGGCTAGAGTGTCGGCTTGCTGACTAAGATCGCTGGAGTATCGGCAGATAGATATTTGCAGTCACCTCCCTCTTGAAAAGTAATGGCAACCTACCAAGAGTATAATTCCCTAATCACCTCTCCAAATTAGCCGTTCGGAACCGGCGTTAAAAAGTAGGTCCCATATATCTGTGTAAAACAACTAAACACACTCAGCACAGGTACATGTGGAGAGGCGCCGATACCCGTTTCGGGTATGGCACTCGAAGAAGAATAATAATCCCTTTCAAGATATCTATCGAATTACCAATAACCCTGTATATAAAATAAGCTGACGTGTTCTGATGTGGCCATCCACTTGACTTAACCATACAACCTGACCCCTAAAATTATTTATAATCATGTGGGGGGGGGGGGGTTGCATTTTTAGACTTCTGAGGTTCCAATGATTATGTATACAAAATTTGTTGAGTTGAGTTTGGTACACGGGCTGAGATTTTCATTTTTTGACCCCCCCCCACCCCACCCCTCCTCCATTTTGGGCGGTTATTTTTTCCATTTTTAGACTTCTGAGGTCGCACTGATTATGTATACAAAATTTGGTTGAGTTTGGTAAATGGCCAAGATTTCCATTTTTTGACTCCCCCCCCATTTCGGGGGGTTAGTTTTTGCATTTTTAGACTTCTGGGGGTCCACTGATTATGTATTCAAAGTTTGGTTGAGTTTGCTCAAATGGCGTGGATTTTTAATTTTTAATCACCCTTCCACCCCCTTAATTTTGGGTCGATATATACCAAAATATAATCAGCTCTTAATCTCATTGGGCCAAATCTACCTGTGAAATTTGGTTTCGATATTCACACTAGTTTTTGAGCTAGCTCCTCCACAAAAATTTGGTAACGCACTGACTAACGGACAACCAAACAACCAGACTAACAGACATTTTGACAAAACAATTATTATCTCGAAAAATATAATTTTTTCGATGTTCACTTATTAGAGCTTTTTTGTAGACCGAAATGCCATAGTTTCGCTCAATTTTTTTAATCAAAATAGTTTCAGCCGTTTTTGAGATATTTTGAAAAAATAAGGAAAAAAAAACACTTTTTTCATGCACGATTACAATACTTGACCATACCCAGTATGGTAAAGTAATAATGGGAAATGGAGACGAGTAGTTACGTCAGCTTATTAAGGACTTATTACCCTAATGAAGATGATAAAATTAAAAAATAAATTTAGGCCCGGGAAAAAAAATTTCTGTAGACTTTTAATTATTAGCTGCGATTGTTTAATCGATCCAGCCTTAACTTAGTTTTTATTTAAATGATTATAATGAATTTTAACAATGGGAAAAACGTAATAATTAATACTCTGAAACAATTAAGTTCTATTAGGGAATGAAGAGTAATTATTTGCTGGCGGAAAACGGAAGTAGAGATACCAATATGACACACACTCACTATAGAGCTTGTTCTCTCTATTCTGCTGAAGTGAAGTGAAATATTAATTGAAATTTAATCTCCATCTGGGTGAAAAATTGGTTGAAAGCCGTGACGGCAGATGGACGGACAAATTATACGTTACGAGAGAGGTAGGTATAGATTGAATCACCTCACCTCACCTCATTGAAATATTAAAGAGTTGTTCATAATTTATTTAATCTTGTAATGGTAGATCCAGTCCCTCTCGAGAAGTCTAAGAACCGCACCAAGATCAAATCTTTTTCCTTTATTAAATTATAATAATTATTTAACGCCAGCCTTTCTAGTTAATAATTTGTTAATGAAATTCTAACAGTGGCTCATTACATCGAGCAGAAGCTTCCACAGCACTCCTCGGAATTTATTTATTAATCCCGTATTGAAAAATATTTTTTATACAAAAAAAAAATAAATAAAACCGACTTAAATTTTTTTTTTTTTTTTTTTTTTTTTTTATTTATTGTTACCGGGAACAAAGCCCATTTAGGGCCGGTTGTATGTCTCAAAGTAAATGCTTTTTACCACTAACTAAGGATGGCCAAACAGATGCCAGGCACTGAAAGTTCCTGTCATCTGATTGGCCATCCCAGCCCCTTCATTTACCATGTACCATGGGTTAGTGGTAAAAAACATTTACTTTACGACATACAACCGGCCCTTAGACAGCACATAAGTAGAGTGTTAATAGGGTTAGTGAGGGAGCCGAGTTTTTAACTGGTAGAAATTTTTAATTGCCAGCCAGGATCGAACTCCGGCCTTCCGCTCCAACATCTCATAATCGATCCATGCTGAAGCGAGGCCAGCGCGTTAGCCGGCTCGGCTAACCCGACTCCTCCCCCCCCCCAAAAAAAAAATTAAATGCAACAAAATAAAATAATAAGAACTCAAAAATAAAATAAAATGCACTAAAAAGTATAAAATAATTATCTAATTTAGTTACAACCGAGGGGTGATCCGCGATCGGAAGTAGGTGTACACCTCTTTGGAAGTATTTTAGAAGTTCTTGGAAATATTTGGAAGTACTTGGAAATATTTGAAAGTACTTGAAAATATTTGAAAGCACTTGAAATATTTGGAAGTACTTGGAAATATTTGGAAGTACAAGTGGAAGTAGGTGTACAACAAATTAGGTCGCCGGTCACCTCGGTTACAACTAAACGATGATATTATTACATGAAATTACTTTTTGAAGTCGGTGCCAAACAAACTGTATAAGGCAGCTTACACGTCAAACGTACTAAGTAAGATCCGTCGAGTTCGATTCATAAAATGTATATGTTGGGCACCGACTTCAAAAGTGATTTCATGTTAATATTTCCTAGTTTAGTTGTAACTAAATAAGATAATAATTATTTTATACCTTTTAGTGTATTTTATTTTATTTTTAAGTTCTTATTATTTTATTTGTTGCATTTAATTTTTTTCAAGTCCGTTTTATTTTTTTTATAAAAAATATTTTTATTTTTCTCTTTTTAGTGATATTATTAATAGTGACTTATAATAAATAATTCCTTATTGCATGCATCTCGTAAGAGAAAGCGTCCGGCGAATGAATCAGAAAATGATAATAAAATTCAATTCATAAATATAGAATTTCTCTCAAAACATTCGCGGGTTTTAAATTAACGTTTTGAGATTGTTTTTTTATAAAAAATTTTATTTATTATAATTTCAATTATTTGCTAATAATAATTGGAGATTTACGTTATTTCGTCATTGATCATATCATCAAAACTTGACCAAATTAATATGGGACCACCCCTAAGGTACCCCATTTCCAATAAAAAAAGAATCATCGAAATCGGTCCACGTGGCAAAAAGTTCTCGCTGAACATACATAAAAATAAATAAATAAATAGTTAGGTATCTTTACTACCTTGGAGCTATATTGATCCAAATGCAGAAAGAATCATTAAAATCGGTTCATAAACAAAGAATTTATGCGTGAACATACCTAACAAAAAAGGTCCATTACCAATGAAATTTAAATTTTTACCAATCGGAAACTAGACTGAACCCAATGCAAAAAAATCATCAAAATCGGTTCAGAATTGGCGAAGATATCAGGTAACATAGACCCACAAAAAATTCAGTCGAATTGATAACCTCGTCCTTTTTTGAAGTCGGTTAAAAAATAAACTACACAAGTGCTGTTTTTAATTAACGTTTATGGTTACAGATAGTGCAAAAGGAACATTGTAATACAGAGGAATTGTGTTTATTTTGTTGGATGGCTGGTTGGTTCGTTTGCCTTTTGGCAAAGTGAGAGCTTGGCCAAGAGCCACAAAAGAACGGAACTATGCGAGGAAAGCAAGACATCGGGCAAGATTGCTAACGAGACAAGAGGACCAGATCGGCCTCAATTAATGCATTTTCATTGAATGGTGAATGAAAAGAGAGAATGCTGGGTGTTCTTTTATTCCTCATTGAACATCAGCTTGACCCGATATATACTCAGAGGACTTTCTTTTTTCAAAAGAAATAACTTCTCATTTAACGAGATTAATTATTTTAATTAGATTATCGATTCTAATTTGGAAACAGGAAAACATTTTTAACGCTTTATATAAGATACAGTTAAAGGAAATAATTTCACAAGTTGAGTATTTTCTTCCATTTAGGTTCACGAGCACCACAGGCCGTCCGATATGTCGCCATTTTTGGTTTATACGAGTAGTAATAATTATTAGGTATTATCAAACATAAAATTTACGAATATTAAAAATATTTTATTTTGAGGTTTATTAATTTAGATATAAGTACCTTGGAGCCACCGAGCGATGAACGGTAACCCCGACCCCCATCCCGAAACCACACACCACAATATTTTTACTTTACCATACAGGGTATGGTCAAGTATTGTAATCGTGCATGAAAAAGTGTTTTTTTTTCCTTCTTTTTTTTCGAAATTATATTTTTCGAGATAATAATTGTTTTGTCAAAATGTCTGTTAATCTGTCTGTTAGTTAGTCTGTGCGTTACCAAATTATTGTGGACGAGTTATGCCTCAAAAACTAATGTGAATATCGAAACCAAATTTCACATGTAGTTCATTAATTAGTAGGTCCATTAATTTTTCGTTTATTTGGCCACGCAGGTGGGGACCTCCACTAAGAAGAAATATTTACATAGTCGGGTGAATTTAATTACAGGAGTATTTACTTAATTATAGGAACATTAACATAATATTTATATTTACAAAAAAAATTTTTCTTTTTTTCTTTTATATACAATTTCTAGCGCATAGCGATTTCCCTATAAGTTCTCCTGTTGAAGCTGTGTAAAAATTCATTAATGAACCCCTCATCGCCCTGAAGGTCATATCGCATAAAGTTTTCTGGAAATTCCCAGGGCGACAAGGGGAAGCACCGCTTTTATGCCACCACACTCCTTTCGAGAGTGTGACGGCTTCCAACTCTCACAGAACCCGAGCCCATCCCCAAACCTTGCCGCAATGTTGCTCACCAGACTGGAGTTGCCGTTATAATAATTGATTTTGTTTCTGTGGGCAACCCCCAGTCCGAGGAGCGCTGACACGACTGGAGAATATGCCCTGTCGTCTCAGTTTTTCTACACCCGGCCCTACACATGGGTGGACCCTCCGGCCGCCTTCCCCTACTTGTTCTAACGGCCGAAGAAAGAGACCCCGACCTAAGTCTACATAGTTCAATAAAGATATTGTTATTAATCGGGTCCGGGTGCACTCATAAAATTATATGAGAGCTGATTAGATTTTTGGTGCATATCGACCCAAAATTAAGGGGTGGAGGGGTGGGGGTTAAAAATTAAAAAATCTAGGCCATTTGATCAGATTCAACCAAATTTTGTATACATAATCAGTGGGATCCCAGAAGTCTAAAAAGCAAAAATCTAACCCCCTCCCCTACACGATTCTAAATAATTTTATTAAATATTAAATATAAGTGAGGGGCCATGTTGTATGGTAAAGTCAAGTGGATGGCCTACATCAGAACACGTCAGCTTATTTTTTTAAGTGAAACTTCTTTAGCGACGTACCTGTTTGAATTTTTATTTACAATAAAGGGGAAATGACCTAAAAGAGGGGAATTAAAAGACTAGCCTTGATTTTAAAATAATAACTTAAATTTTCTCTAATTTTAATAAATGTTATTTGTCATAAACAATTAGTGGGTTTTAAAAGAATAATTTAAATTTCCTAATTTTAATAAATTTTATTTGTCATGAGCCTTATATTAGCGGGTTTTAAAATTTAAGTTTCACTTATCCCGTGACCTTATGGTATTTGGATGACGGCCACACCTTTTTTTTTTTTTTAACAGTGTACTATGACAAAAAATAATTTCATTGTGTCTCGTATATATTTTTTATTTTATATTAAAAATTAATTAAACATATCCCATCTATAAAAAAATAAAATATTAAAAGAGTTGAAAGAACTACCTAAACACTCCGACCATTTCAATTTTATATGTAATTAATTTTTCATAAACGAAATTAAAAAAAAATCACCATCATTTAAATTAAAATTTCAAGAGTGGGATGAGATTATATTAGTAATTTAATATTCTACTTAATAAAAAAATTCAAACAAATATTGACATACATTTCTTTCAAATGATCATTAAAAACTCATAAAAAGAGATATGAAGTAATGAGAGAAAATACACAAAATAAAAAAGATGAAGAATGTCATTAGATGGGAGAGACGATGAAAAAGAAAGAAAGGACCCTTTTAATTCTTGAATATTCAATTAAAATATTAAATAAGATAATTAAACCGCGTAAATTTGAATAATTTTCATGATTCAGCCTGCAAATTTTTGCCATGTCACTAGACTAGTCTAAAAGATAACCGCCAAAAGGAAAAATGATATCAATCTAATATGGCTTATCCGGTAGAATTCATCTGTGGCGCATTTTGAAAATTTCTAGTTTATTTATCAATTTATAGAGGTCGTTCAAGATTTTTTTAATTAATGAAAGTAAAGGAGGAAGGATTCCAATAAATTACACCTTATTTGATATGTGTTAATTTTTTCTTTCCTCACTACCTCTGGGCTGCCTTCCATTACATTCAATTAAAATTACTAGGTAGGTTTCACAAATAAAAGACAAATATATACCTATAGAATAAAGACTTTATATACCTATATTTCGAGTTTTCTATGTGAACCTTAAACCCCTCCTCCCTTTGTCACATATCATTAACCTGCAATACTTCCCCCTGGTTGCGATCGTGTTTTACGAATGACCCCTAAAGAGTTAATGTGCAAAATTTTGAACAAATCGGAAAAAAGGTTCACATTTTTAGTCTTTATCTACTCTTATTAAACGAGCAAAAATTGTATATTTATTTATTTATATATTTGTATCTTGGTTCTATTTTGAAAATGGCCCTACCGATTTTGATGAAACAAAATCTATTAACAAGTTTTGAGGATGAAAAAACGATCTGGCTAGGTCTGGATCTCATCAAAATTCATCTTAATTGATTTTTCTTAATTAAAGTAATTATTGATAGATAAAAATCTCAATAAAAAAATTTATTCGGCGGATGTCGTATTAAAAACTGGGACCCCTTGCACCCGAGGCCGACACTCTACCATTGGACCAAACAACTATTTTAAAAATCCTTGCTTTTTACTTTTACTAAAATGAATATTTTTGAATTAGACTTTATTATAAGTGTGGAAATAATTGAATATATTATATATAGCTATGTATTTAATAAATATAATTTATTAGATATATTGCGGGCACGGCAAATTTGAAATATGTATAATTGAATTAAGCTGAAAGAAAGACAAGAATTAATTTTAAACCCAGAAACTTTAAATATATTAATAATTATTCCTTTGCCCCCCCTCCCACTCTTCTAATTAAAATTAAATATTCAATTCTCTTTTCTCCGGGCAATTATCCTTGCAATTGTCTTCCTAAAAAAATACTTGGTTGGTGAAAGTTATCACTTCTGTCGCACGTCCCGAGACGCTACATTTTTTAATTTTATGTTTTTATTTCAGATCCTATACGATTATTTTTTTATTATTATTTTCTTATGTATTTTTTATAATGTTTATCAATATGAACGAATGTGAGCAAATTGGTGTACGAGTAAACAAATATACACATAATATGTGGACCATTAGAAAGATAGAAATGCAAAAACTGGGTCAGGGGTGGGGATGGATGTGGGGGGTGCAGGAGGTGGGGTGCAGTTGTGGAGGGTCCGGGGTGGGAGGGGCGGTTGGGGTGGGCTGGGGTGGAGTGGGGGTGCAGAGTTGGGGGCGAGGTGTATGATTTCGGGAGGGGTGTGGGGGTCAGGGGTTACCGAGCATCGCTCAGTGCCTCCATGTACTTTTAATTATATGAGGAATTTATTTAAGGACAATTTTATCAAAGATCTTAATAAATTATTATGTATATATTATATTATGTCAGAATGTTTCGCCCTCTGGAGTCGAATTAGAGCCCTAACTTGCTATCCGGGCAGACATATACTTATGTTGTATGTATGTCAGAGGAAATTCTTCTCTAGTGTTAGGCTAACTGCCTGGATAGCAAGTTGGCGCTCGGGTTCGACTCCTGAGTGGAAAACCTTCTGACATATAATTTAATATACATAATAATCTACTAAGATCTTTGATAATATTGTCCCTACTTACTATAAATTCTCATATAATAAAAATTTTATCTGGAAACTTTTTGACAAATAACTATATACTTTTATAATAAAACTATATCAAATATATTCCCTAAATGTACAACGGTTCGTGTTTTGACAAAGCTGATTTGAAATTTATGGAAAAAAAAACAACAGAAAGTTTTAGCGGAATGATTCATAGTAATAGAACATGCTCGTTAAGAAGAAATTTCATAATTCATTTTTATTAATTACTGGCGAACATGCCCTGTGCCCTGTACTAAATCAATTCATCTTCTAAAAATTAATTTCTATTTTGATGTTGAAATGGAGATTTTTATTACTATGGTCTACTTTTTGTGAATCTTTTTTAGTGAAATTTTTCTATCGTATCCAGTCCACACACAGCATCTAAAATGGAAGTTTTATTTGAAAGAAAATAAATAAAACAATTATTGCTATTGACCAGGCATAAAAATAAATAAACTGATGTGCCCATCCACATATGACTTTACCATACTACTGCTTTTTTTTTACTTTATCCAACGCAAAGCATGGGTAAAGTATTGCAATCGCTCTCGGGGCAAGCGTGGCTTCAAAGGGTCCTCAGGTAAAGACTACGGAACCCATGGACTCAATTAAAGTCACAAATTGTAGTATTCAATTAGGTTGAATTTTAGCACGTGGCGGTTTTGCCAAAAATTACAAGGGGTCTCGTCGAGAGGCCAAAAAGTGCGATTTTTTCATTTAGTGCGTGCGGATGGATGGATGTATGGATGGATGTATGTATGGATGTATGTTATCGTTTTTGGCCCACGATTTTTTCCACACCGTTACACCGATTGAAATGAAATTGAAAACCTACCATTAGTTTAACAAAATG
Source organism: Forficula auricularia (assembly GCA_024734495.1). Lineage (NCBI taxonomy): Eukaryota > Metazoa > Arthropoda > Insecta > Dermaptera > Forficulidae > Forficula > Forficula auricularia. The sequence continues at coordinate 1,974,596 of JALMQS010000084.1, forward strand.
AAGCGCTGATTAGTTTTTGGTACATATCGGCCCACAAACATTAGTACTTTATTTCAGTACTTTTTTAGTTTTTTCTAAATATCTTGAAAATGACTTAACCAATTTTGATGAAATTTAATATCCTAATTAAGTACCTTGGGGACCACAAAAAAGGTTAAATAAAGTTTTTAGTAAAATTATATTTTAAAGTACTTTACTCTAGAGTAAGATGGTACTTTTTTTAATTTTAAATTCTTTAAAATTTATTCATTTGAAAGTTTTAATATAGCTCATTTAGCGCTTGCTTAAGTAAAGAATGGATAGGCTTCTCTCTGTGAAATGCTAAAAATTTGGGAGGAATTTTTATGAGTAACCATAGCAACTGCGTTGTTTTCTTATCCGTTACCTTTGCTGAAGACATGAGAAATCGATTTTAAACCAAAAATAGCGATTGATTCTCATCTAGTACTTGAGGAATAATCATTCTATATTGGATTTTTGACATTTCGGTTTTTATTGGTAACCATTGCTGAAGACATGGAGGAATCGACTTAAAATAAAAAATAGACATCGATTCTCATCTAATACTTGAGGAATAACAATTCTACATTAGGTTTTTGACGTTTCGATTATTATTGGTAACCATTGCTGGAGACATGGAGGAATCGACATAAAATCAAAAATAACGATCGATTCTTATCTAATACTAGAGGAATAACCTTATTGCATTCCATTTTTGATGTTTTGACTATTAATGGCAACCTCTATTGAAAACGTGGAAGAATCGACTTAAAATCAAAAAGACTAAATTCTTTTTTGGTAAACAACTCAAGTTGAGTCTTCAGCAATGGTTACAATAATAACCGAAATGTCAAAAATCCAATGTAGAATGGTTATTCCTCGACTCTTAAATGAGAATTATTTTTGAATTAATGTCAATATGAACTACAAATTGCAAGTGATATCTGATTAATAATAAAGGAACAAACATATTAATATTTCAAATGAATTTGGATAAAGTTTAGCAACGATCCGTTGCAGTTTATTTTTTTTAATGCAATCGAATGCAAGAAGGGGTGCACCAGTAAAGATGCAGCCCCTATGGATCTCGAAAGACCCTTGCATTACCGAAGAGAAGGGAAAGTTGATTAAGTGAGAGGGTGTAGACGTAGGTGTCTATGCACCCTGGTTTTGAAGGTTTGAAGATCATAGGTGCTGGGAAAGATAGAGGCTGGGAGAGAGTTCCAGTTCCTTGAAGTCATGGGGATATATGTATTCGCGAATGAAGTGGTCCGGCACTTTTCTAATTTGACCGCGAAAGAGTGTTGGGAGTCGGCAAAACGTGTGCTACGTGCAAAGCATGCTTTGGGGGGAATTATTGATTTTATCTCATCAGAGCACCTGCCGTGATAGTATCTATAGAAAAGGGAAAGGGCAGAGACATCTCTTCGATGAGCCAGCGAGTCGAGGGAGTCGGTGAGGGTAGAATCGTCAATTAGCCTGACGGCTCGTTTCTGAATTGCATCAAGGGTAGCAAGAGAATATTTAGAGGCTCCTCTCCATAGATGAGAGCCGTATTCGAGACAGGGCCGGATTTGGGCCTTGTAGATGGTGAGAAGTTGTGGGGTTTGTAAAATCGCTTGGACCTGAATAAGAAGCCAATCTTCCTTGCTGCAGATTTCGCCACAGAGGAGATGTGTTCATTCCAAGACAGGTCAGATGCGACAGAGACGCCCAACATGGATAGGCTGTCACACATTTTCAGGGTATTCGAATCGAAGTGAATATCAGGAAATCTTTATTTTCGCGCCTAGAAATTAGACAACATTGAGTCTTGTTTGTATTAAAGTTAACTAAATTTTGAGAGCCCCATTTATTCAATTTGACTAGGTCGAGAGTAATTGAGGAGGCAACATTGATTCGATTATTCGGGAGTGAGGGTTGCCGTGCAGAGTGCTATCGTCGGCGTAACAATCAGCCGAGCCCTTCTCTTATATTTAATAGTTCATAATCATTTAGGGGGGGGGGAGTCAAAAAATGAAAATCTTGACCCTTGGAACAAACACAACCAAATTTTCTATACATAATCAGTGGGATCCCAGAAGACTAATAATTCAAAAACTAACTGTCCAAACCCCCCCAGAAGTGAAAAAATGAAAATCTAGACCTTTGAACCAAGCTCAAACAAATTTTATATATGTTTGCAGTAAAAACTCGTTTTTAGTAAGAACTCGTTCTTACTAGTTACCATAAAAGCATTTCACTCAATACCTTTGTGGCAACTAGGGTTTACTGATGTTGGTTAAGTTTGGTTCAAAGGTCTAGAATCTTCATGTTTGACCCTCCGCCTCATTTTGGGTGTTTATTTTAACAAAAATTTTAAAACGAAAATGTCAAAAATTACGTCTTCTACAACTTTGCTCCTAATTTTTGACATTTTCGTTTAAAAATTTTTGAAAATAAACACGCCAAAAGTGAGGCGGAAGGTCAAAAATGAAGATTCTAGACCTTTTGAACCAAACTCAACCAACATCAGTAAACTCTAGTTGCCACAAAAAGTATTCAGTGAAACGCGATTTAACTAGAAAGAACGCGTTCTTACTAAAAAACGGGTTTTACTTGCAGCATATACAATAAATAGGCAATCGAGTGGGCTCCCAGAAGACTAATGGGCGGTTACTTTTTTTCACCTGCAGACTTCTGGGGTCCACTGATTTTATGTATACAAAATTTGTTTGAATTTGGTCCAAGGGCCTAGATTTTCATTTTTGGCTCCCCCCTCACCCCAATTTCGACCCCCGTTATTATAAGTCCATTTATAGTATATTTTATATCATTTTTCTTGTATTTTTTAGTTTGAAAATCTCATCATTTTAATTTTTAAACTTCCCCCTCCCTTAATTTGTGGTTCGATTTCAACCAAAATCTAATGAGCTCCTAATCTCAATGCAGTAAAACTAAATGTGAAATTTTATTTTGATATTCACACTAGTTTTGAGATAGTGCGGCCACAAAATTTGGTAACGCACACACGTATTAGGGCTTTTTTGTGTTGACCGAAACGCCATGATTTCGCTCAATTTTTTAATCAAAATAGTTTCAGCTATTTTTGAGATATTTAGAAATAACGAATCAAAAAGAACCACTTTTTTCATGCACAATACTTTTTTAGTTTGCAATTGATTTAAAAAAAACCCAAAAATAAAAAAATAAAAAACACCTGCTACTTTTTATTCCCACCAGAGTTCCAAAAAGTTAGATTGATAAACGGCCAGTAAAAAGTGCAAAGGGACGCGTGAGGGAGGGGGTGGGAAAAAATTGGGAGGATTTACCCTGGCCGTTGCGTTGTTCAAATAAATATAAATTAAAAACAAAAGAAATCTCTATTGCAAACATGAAGGTGTAATTATTATCATGTAAATTTGTTTTGCGGGGGAATAAAATATATACCTTGAATAAATTCATACAATGGATTCATCTAATGCCCCAAATAAAACTTTTTCCATTTATTTCTAATAAAAAAAAGGAGCATATAGCTGGCAGATACTTTTGCGTTTTAGTTTTCTACGATGTTCTAAATATTCAATCCATTAAGCCAATTCAATACATGCAATGCTTATGCGATAAATTATCTAGTTAGGTATTATTTATAAGAAGAATTTATTTGTTCTTTAAAAGTTGATATTTTATTAAAATCACACATAATTTAAAGTAGCAGGGAAATTTTTGACCTCAGATTTTTCATGGGGGCCCTCCACGGTAGTCTGGCGATCCCAGGGTTGGATATCTTTTACAGAGTGCCTCGCCCTGGTTTGAGACGGTTCGAGAGTTTTTATTCAGAGCGACCCGAGTGCTATCGCCGATTGCCAGATGTATCGTGACGGCTAATAATAATGACCATCTTATTGATTTCTTCTGGGGAGATGGCCCAGCCCAACGCTTTTTCCAGCGTTGATCTATTTATTTAATATTTTACCCAGTAGCCTATATTCCCAGTCAAATATTTATTTATTTTTCTTGACCATGGCGGTTTTCTGCCTATTTATTTATTTATTTTTTATTCATTGACTACGGCAACTTCCTGTCTACTTATTTATTTGAATGTTTTTAAATTATTTATTTTTAAACATTTCTTTAAACCCAGTGACATATTCTATTTATTTTTTGTTTTATTTAATTGATTATTTATTTATTTATTCTTCCCCCAGTGTATTTATTTATTTATTTTTATTGTTTGGACGACGTGCGGTATTCCCTTTTTTATTTTTATTATTATTATTATTTTATTCTTGGTCGCAGCATACTAAGGTTTCACACCGTTCTGCTGTGGCCACACCCTGAGCCACTCAACCGGATCCTGAGTGGGAGGATCGGAGGGCTATAAGAGGAGATGTGGAGGCCCTTTAAAAAAAAAATTAAAAAAATAATTAATTATAATATTATTTATTGAACACGAATAAATATTAAAATAAATCTGCGTTTCGAACGATTTATTTTGCGATTGTTCTCAACAAAGCTATTTAGGAGATCGTTAATCGTTAATTAACCAAGTTAATATACTGCTTAACGATTTAACTTTTAAGTTAAACTACAAAAATATTAACGGGTTTTTTAATTTCTATTAAATTGAACTTCCGTTAAATTTAGTCCGTTATATTGGTTGTTTGCAATAATGTTAGCATTAGTGGAAGTACTAATAATGAATAAAGAATATGCTTTTTTCAGCACTATTACTCAGTCTGAAGAAATGCCCAAATGCCACGAATCTCAAATAAGCTCAGAATTTGATCAGAACTTGGCTGGACTCTAAGTCAAGAGACTCTTTTACAGATGCTGCATTTCTAGGTGAACTAGTTTTAATAGAGAACTGTTTCTTCATTTATATACCTCTAAGGGCCAGTTTCATAAAAACAAAGATGATCCTATCTCGCGCGAAGACTTTCCTGGGGTTTCCGCCTCTCGAAATATCTTTCTCTCAAAAAAAAACATAGGGTGATCGCAGGCTTAACCCCCCTATATTTTAACACTCTCCGAACTTGAGGGGTTAACCTTTTATCCTGGGGATAACCCTGTGTTTATTTACATTAGACAAACGTTTTATAGGTTGAGAGTTTCAAATCACAAAGAATTCAAAACTCAATCGTTCCTAATACTTTTATAATAATAATATTATTATTATTTTTATATAATATTAAATATATCCAAATATACCTATATAAATGTATATAGAATTTTAATTTATGTTAACACGGAATTAGAATAAAACAAAAGAATTCATTATATAGGTATTTTTTAAAAGTAAATATCTAATAAATTAAATTTAAAAAAATTCTAACTAAAATCGAAGAAAGCAGATATTTCTAATAAAATAGTTAAATTTTTATATTTATTTCGTAGAATAAAATTAGATCGGAGACGATTGGAATCCCCAATTAAATTCTGATGCCAAATCATCCCATATTTTTTTTCTTTAAATTAGCATCAAGAATCTGATCGTTTAGATTCCAACACATCAACAAATTTGGAGTTCTTTTATTTTAATTGAAGATTGGTCCATATTCTATCTAAAATTTAATATTCAATTATTCAATACATTTCAAATTTTTAAAATTATATGATTTGTCTCAGTTTTGTTGTATCTATATACCATGCGCGGATCCAGGGGGGGGGGCGATCGACCCCCCCCCCCCCCAAAGCATTGGAGATGAACATTTTTATATGTTTATTTTTTTATTTTTTTATAACATTAAATTTTAAAATTGAAGAAAATAAAGTTCTATGTGGGGGGGGGCGACTCTCTGCCCCCCCCCCCCCCGCTTGGCCAATTCGATCGCGACACACTTCCAAGATCAAAAGTAGATCTTATATACCGGCGACCGCCCCCCCCCCAAAACAGGTCTGGATCCGCGCCTGCTATATACTTACTTTTTACCACTTTTATCTTTTATAGAAAAAAAAATTTGATTGTTTTTAAATAATAAAAGGTTACAAGACGAATGTCAAAACAAAAAAAAATTTAAACGTAATTTTTTTTTTAAATAACTAAAATCTAGGGAATTTTGCCATTGCCAACCTATTTTTCTAACCTTGACTCGGGGTGAGCTAACTCGACACTATTTTGCTTTATGAAATTCATATTGTTTGGAACTCCAGGATAACTCTCAACCTGGAGTTGAGTAAGCCGAGGATTAATTTTTTTTATGAAACTGGCCCTAACTGTTATTTCATCTAGCGCTGCAATTGAACGCCTTTTTTCTACAGGAAAATATATTTTACGGGCGAAACGATCCTTGCTGTCTGATGACAATTTTAATGATATGCTAATATTTATGAAGGGAAACATGCAAAATGAGAATCAATAACTGATTGCTATTTGTTACACTCGGTATATATATTTCTGTGTTTTTAACCGACTTCAAAAAAGGAGGAGGTTCTCAATTCGACTGATTTTTTTTGTGTATGTTACCTCATATCTTCGCAAATTGCTAACCGATTTTGATGATTTTTTTGCATTGGGTTCAGTCTAGTTTCCGATTGGTCCCTTTTTTTTGGTATTGGACCTTTTTTGTTAGGTTTGTTCAGCCATAACTTCTTTGTTTATGAACCGATTTTAATGATTCTTTTTTTAATGGAAAGAGGATACTTTAGGGGTGGTACCATATTAATTTGGTCAAGTTTTGATGATATGATCAATGACGAAATAACGTAAATCCCCAATTCTTATGACCAAATAATCGAAATTTTAATAAATAAAATCTTTTATAAAATAATTTAAAACATTCATTTAAAACCCCCAAACGTTTCGAGAGAATTTCTATATTTATGAATTGAATTTTACTATCATTTTCTGATTCATTATCTCGACGCTTTCTCTTACGAGATGCATGCAAGGTATTATATTAAGTCACTATTAATAACATCACTAAAAAGAGAAAAATAAAAATTATTTTTATAAAAAAAAAAAAATAAAACCGACTTCAAAAAAATTAAATGCAACTAATAAAAATAATAATAACTTAAAAATCAAATATAATGCACTAAAAGGTATGAAATAATTATCTTATTTAGTTACAACTAAACGACGAAATATTAACATGAAATTACTTTTTGAAGTCGGTGCCAAACATATACATTTTATGAATCGCACTCGACGGACCTTAGTACGTTTGGCGGGTAAGCTCGCTTATATAGTTTGTTTGGTACCGACTTCAAAAAGTGATTTAATGTTAATATTTCGTCGTTTAGTTGTAACTAAATAAGATAATTATTTTATACCTTTTAGTGTATTTTATTTTATTTTTAAGTTCTTATTATTTTATTTGTTCCATTTAATTTTTTTGAAGTCGGTTTTATTTTATTTTATAAAAATTATTTTTATCTGCATAATGGGTTCAATAAAACACCTTTAATGAGACGTTTCGGCCTAAATTTTATTTGGCCATCTTCAGTCAATTAGGCTAAAAAATTTTTTTACAAATGGATGTTAATTGATATATTTTTTATAAAAAATTATAAGTTGACCAAGTTGGTTATTTAGACTTACAGTTATACACAAAATGCGGTACACATATGTGATCGAACCAAGCCTTGTCAAAAATAAAAATTTCTTTTAGCTTCATGCGAATTTTTAACGTGCCTGGACCCAAAAGTTTCAGAATGAAAGTAATGAGTTTATATAAATCTTTTCTATATATTACATTATAATTAGATATTTGACCCTTATGTGAGGTCATCATATATCCCATCATTATTTATTTACAAACAGAAAATCCAAATTAGAATCTAATTACTTTTAAATCACATGCATTTTTTCATTCAATCAAATTATACAAATTCTTATTAAAAAAATTTTCAAAAAAGTTTCTATACATTAAGTTCAAGAAAACAACTGTTGGCTCATATCACACAGGATAGATGTATAAATATTGGAAAGAAACATACAATCTCTTTTAAAATTGATAGCCTTATCACCTGCTATTTTTATATATAGCATTTCGGCTATGGATCTTTTATAGAAGTTATCAATCTTGACCAATATTTTCGCATTATCGTAATCAAAAGAATGACTATGTTCGGCTGCGTGGGTGGAGAGTGCAGTGTTGGTCTTTTTTATTTCGAACACTTAATTTATGCTCATATACCCTAATTTTTAGTGAACGTGAAGACTTTACCCTATATAGGTGCTAGAATTTGATGGACAATCTGGACAGTTAATTTGAGATCGTTCCACAGGCGACATCTTAACCTATGTCACCCACACCTTGAACAATACTCTAGAGGCCGGAAAAGAAACCCTCGCTGTAGCCCTTGATATCTCAAAGCTTTTGACCAGGTTTGGCACAAAAAATCTTCTTGCCAAACTACCAGCCTTTGGATTCACACCAACACTTCGCAAATGGATTGAAAGCTTTCTGACAAACCGAAGTATAAAAGTTGTGGTGGATGGAACATCTTCTGAATCGTTCTCCACAAACTCTGGTGTTCCCCCAAGGCTCTGTAATCTCCCCTCCCACACTCTTCCTTATTTATATAAACGACCTTATTGATCAAACGGCAAACCCCACTCATTGTTACGCCGACGATAGCACTCTACACGGCAAACCCTCTCTCCCGAACTAATCGAATCAATATTGCCTCCTCAATTACTCTCGACCTAGACAAACTGAATAAATGGGGCTCTCAAAATTTAGTTAACTTTAATTCAAATAAGACTCCAATGTTGTCTAATTTCTAGGCGCGAAAATAGAGATTTCCCTGATATTCACTTCGATTCGAATACCCTGAAAATGTGTGACAGCCTATCCATGTTGGGCGTCTCTGTCGCATCTGACCTGTCTTGGAATGAACGCATCTCCTCTGTGGCGAAATCTGCAGCAAGGAAGATTGGCTTCTTATTCAGGTCCAAGCGATTTTACAAACCCCCACAACTTCTCACCATCTACAAAGGCCCAAATCCGCCCCTGTCTCGAATACGGCTCTCATCTGTAGAGAGGAGCCTCAAAATATTCTCTTGCTACCCTTGATGCAATTCAGAAACGAGCCGTCAGGCTAATTGACGATTCTACCCTCACCGACTCCCTCGAGCTCGCTGGCTCATCCGAAGAGATGTCTCCGCCCTTTCCCTTTTCTATAGATACTATCACGGCAGGTGCTCTGATGAGATAAAATCAATAATTCCCCCCAAAGCATGCTTTGCACGCAGCACACGTTTTGCCGACTCCCAGCAACACTCTTTCGCGGTCAAATTAGAAAAGTGCCGGACCACTTCATTCGCGAATTCATATATCCCCATGACTTCAAGGAACTGGAACTCTCTCCCAGCCTCTATCTTTCCCAGCACCTATGATCTTCAAACCTTCAAAACCAGGGTGCATAGACACCTACGTCTACACCCCTCTCCCTTAGAAAGCTAACTTTCCCTTCTCTTCGGTAATGCAAGGGTCTTTCGAGATCCATAGGGGCTACATCTTTACTGGTGCACCCCTTCTTGCATTCGATTGCATTAAAAAAAAAAAAAAAAAAAAAAAAAAAGATAGACAATATTATTACATAATTCTCTAGGGGTTGGATCTTTATTATTAAATAAAAAATTGAATATTGTCTATATATTTTTTTATGCTCTGTTTTATGCTCTGTGTTGAGGAGTATTGGGGTGGGGTATTTGTGAATCTACGTTGATGCCTTTGGCTAAATTCAAAGAAGCTTTGAATATTTGCATATTTAGGAACTATTTCAGTTTCCGTGGCAAAATTTATTTACAGTTAAGAGGACTCCCTATGGGAGGTTCCTTAAGTCCAATTGCTGCAGAAATTGTGATAAGAAAGTTTTACCATCAATGCGTTGAACCTCTGGGTTTGGTGTTTTATTTGCAATATGTCGATGATTCTGTCTCTTGTGTGCCTGAATGCTCTATTTCAACAATCCTTAAAGGTTTTAATGAATTCCATCCAGATATCAAATTTACTTTTGAGGTAGAGAGGGATGATAGGATTTCGTTTTTGGATTTGGAAATAATAAAGAAAAGCGATGGCTCACTATCATTTGATATATATAAAAAGGCTTCAAATAGTGGAAGGATATCCAACTACCTCTCCAACATACCTTTCCTATATAAGATCAATAGTCTGAACTATTTTTTGAGGAGAATTTTTGTTTTGTGTGATGATGAGTTTAGGCAAAAAAATATTGAGAACTACATAGACATGGCTGTATCGAATAATTACCCTATGCACATTATTAATAGGACAATCAGAGAATTCTCAAATAAACAAAATAATTTAAATGACAATGTTAACATTTTAACAAATAATAATAATTCAAATAACCAGGTCGGACCATACTATTCTGTTGCTTATATTCACGGCATATCCGAAAAAATAAGAAAACTTTTTAAAGTTTACAACGTGAACATTGCCCACAAAAAAAAAAAAAAAAAAAATATAGACAATATTCAATTTTTATTTAATAATAAAGATCCAACCCCTAGAGAATTATGTAATAATATTGTCTATCAAATTAACTGTCTAGATTGTCCATCAAATTCTAGCACCTATATAGGGCAAAGTTCACGTTCACTAAAAATTAGGGTATATGAGCATAAATTAAGTGTTCGAAATAAAAAGACCAACACTGCACTCTCCACCCACGCAGCCGAACATAGTCATTCTTTTGATTACGATAATGCGAAAATATTGGTCAAGATTGATAACTTCTATAAAAGATCCATAGCCGAAATGCTATATATAAAAATAGCAGGTGATAAGGCTATCAATTTTAAAAGAGATTGTATGTTTCTTTCCAATATTTATACATCTATCCTGTGTGATATGAGCCAACAGTTGTTTTCTTGAACTTAATGTATAGAAACTTTTTGAAAATTTTTTTAATAAGAATTTGTATAATTTGATTGAATGAAAAAATGCATGTGATTTAAAAGTAATTAGATTCTAATTTGGATTTTCTGTTTGTAAATAAATAATGATGGGATATATGATGACCTCACATAAGGGTCAAATATCTAATTATAATGTAATATATAGAAAAGATTTATATAAACTCATTACTTTCATTCTGAAACTTTTGGGTCCAGGCACGTTAAAAATTCGCATGAAGCTAAAAGAAATTTTTATTTTTGACAAGGCTTGGTTCGATCACATATGTGTACCGCATTTTGTGTATAACTGTAAGTCTAAATAACCAACTTGGTCAACTTATAATTTTTTATAAAAAAATATATCAATTAACATCCATTTGTAAAAAATTTTTTAGCCTAATTGACTGAAGATGGCCAAATAAAATTTAGGCCGAAACGTCTCATTAAAGGTGTTTTATTGAACCCAGTGATTCCATCTTTGGCTGATACCTCCTCCTTCATAAAAGCATCACATACTTAATATAACTAAACTACTTGTTTTATTTGCGTGTGTACCTAAGCCAAGCCTCTTCTTTTATCTTTAATATACATATAGGTAATACTTAAACAGCAGTATAACTTTTAGGTGGTTAACGTTTAACGAATTTGTGTTAAATTTTTGAAAAGTTAAGTTAAGTTAAGACTTTAACGATAATCGAAGTTAAATTTTGAATAGCAAACGATTAACTAAGTTAACTTTTGTATTAACTTTGCCCACCTGTGGTTCTTAAGTAAGAGTTAACCTATAATCGGAGTGTGTGCTCATACTTGGAAACGATCGAAACGTCGTAGTTTTATTGTATTATTTATTCGTGTTCAATAAATAATATTATAATTAATTATGTGTGATTTTAATCAAATTAATCTCAAAAATAAAAGCTTCAACAGCTTCATTACTGAGAATTATTTGTTCTTTTATTATGTCTGTCTGGAAATTAAATCCCGTCCCTTGATAAGCTAAAGGGCTGAAAATTTTCAGACATGGATCACACCAAATTTATGAGGAGAATTGAAGATTTGAAAATTTCTTAGGTGTAAAAATTGTAAAACAGGAGATGAAACCCCATTTGATATGCTCAAAGAAGTGTCCATATTTCAAGGTATATCCCAAGTCAATGAGAAATTTATTAACTCAAATTACATTTAACCTGAAAAGCCGGGTATTAGGGACCCAGGAGAGTTTCTAAGAAATTAAATTATTAAATCTACAAGCCCAGAAAGTCAAGAAGGCTTAAATTTAGCAGGAATATATATTTAACAGATTGGATCGAGTTTATAATCCATAAGGAGGGAGGGGATGCAAAATTTTAAAATTATTAACTCTCCAAATTAGAAGATGAATCAAATCACCAATTTTTATGGGAATTTAAGATCAGTGTTGATCTATTTATTTTATCTTTTACCCAGTAGTTTATATTCCCAGTGAAATATTTATTTTTCTTGACCATGGCGGTTTTTTGCCTATTTATTTATTATTCCTTGACTATGGCAACTTCTTTTCTAATTATTTATTTATTGAAATTATCCATTTTTACTTATTTAACAACAATTTCTTCAAACCCAGTGACATATTCTATTTATTTTTTTTGTTTTATTTATTTATTTGTTTTTCCAGTGTATTTATTTATTTATTTGTTTTTATTATTTGAACGAAATGTGGTATTCATTTCTTTTCTTCTTGGCCGCAGCATACTAAGGTTTCACACCGTTCTGCTGTGGCTTCACCCTGAGCCACTCAACTGAACTGACCCTAGTATCACAATGTTTCAAACCGAGGGGTGATCCGCGATTGGAAGTAGGTGTACACCTATTTGAAAGTATTTTGGAAGTACTTGGAAATATTTGGAAGTATTTGGAAATATTTGGAAGTACTTGAAAATATTTGGAAGTGACTTGGAAATATTTGAAAGGGCTTGGAAATATTTGGAAGTGCTTGGGAATATTTGGAAGTACTTGGAAATATTTGGAAGTACTTGGAAATATTTTGAAGTACAAGTGGAAGTAGGTGTACAGCATATTAGGTCGCGGTTCACCCCTCGTTTCAAAATATATAGTAACTATATAGTGTCTATATGTAGTTACTATATAGTTTGAAACATTGTGCTATTAGGGGAGTGGGTGGCTCGGAGGGCTCGGAGGGCTATAAAGGGAGATGTAGAGGCCCTAAAAAAAATGTGAAAAATTGAATTTTAATATAAAATGGTGTAATTTTTAATGATATAAGGTAAAAGCTCCAGTAGTTGGCCATGTACCTGTAGTGGTCCACATTCAAGAAAAGTGCAAAAATTAACTTATCTAACTTTGAAAATTGTGCTATATATAGCTCATGGCATGAGCCATTTATAGCACAATTTTCAAAGTTAGATAAGCTAATTTTTGCCTGTAGCCCACTACAGGTACATGGCCCACTACTGAACCTTTTACCTTAATATGTAAAATTATTATTATACTATTTTAGTAAAATGAAACAGTCCGGTTTTACGCCTGACCAATCATTGGATATATTAGCATTTTTGACATTTTGAAAGAATCAGTTCGAAGCTGATCACGATAAGTCACCTGACGGGTTTATTTTATCGAACGTTTTTTTATTATAAAATTTTTGAGGTCAATGGATCTTAATCATCTTATGTTTAGATCCCTAACCAGACGTGAAATCGGACCTGTTATTCTTTTTATAACGATTTACTGAATTTTATCTTATTATAGACATCTATTGACAAGTTGGATTAACAAGCCTTTTAACACAAGATTATATTACGAGGAAGGAGTGTCTAGGTTGAAAGGGCTTTAGAAATTTGTCAGTTATCTCCATCATATGCATTTTTATATTATTAAACAAACTAATCATACTAGGTAATTCGTTAATATTATGACCTGTGGAGGTCGGCACCAGGATGTTTTTGTAGTTGGTATTGTGTTTTAAAAGACCTCAGACCATTTTAAATAAATTGTCTTTCTACAGGTCCTTCTTCTAAAGTTATTTACTTGAACAAAAACCTTTCCAAAGGTCGCATGATTACATATACAGTGGAACCCCTACGCGCTTAAACTAGATACTAATCGAACAAACGCATTCGCTAATTCATTTATCCCTATGACATCTAGAGACTGGAACTCTCTTCCCCCGACCGTCTTTCCAGTAGCTACTTATAACCTTCAAACTTTCAAGACCAGCTTCCACAGATACCTTCGACCTCTACCCAATCCCTAAATCTCCCCTTATCTTCTCGTTACAAGGGTCCACCACGGACTTCAGAGGTTGTACCTTCTTGGTGCAACTTCTTCTTGTATCAATATCATTATAAAAAAAAAACCTCGAGTTTAATTCGTTCCAGCATTGAGCTCGTATAGCGAATTTCTTGTATCTAGAAACAAACTTCCCCAATGAAAATAATAGAAATCACCCCCAAAAATTTCAATATAAAAATCAATTTTCCTAATAAATAACACTAGAAATACAAGAATAAAAAATGAACTGTCGATATCGACTCCAATAAAAAATAAATACGTCAAAGCCCGCCCTAGTCCTCTTTGGTGGAATGAAGACTGTACTAAAAGTATTTCAAGTCGAAAGGAAGCCCTAAATAAGTTTATCCAAAATTCGAATTACGATAATTTTATCAATTATAAAAAAGCTGAATCTGAAACAAAAAATGTTTTAAAAAATAGCAAGCGGAAAAAATTCTGTTCGGAAATGCACAAAGACACTCCAACAGCTGTAATCTGGAAGAGAATAAGAATATTAAAAAAATTTAGAGTCTCCATCTCGCATTATTGATGATAAACTAACCGAGGAATTTCAGAGCTCTTTAGCGCCCCCATAACGTGCCTGAGGAGTTAAAATTTCTTCCCTCCAGACGACGATAACAATCATCTATTGAATGAGATAATCTCAATTGAATAATTTGAAAGTGCACTCTATCGCAAAAAGGACAATTCTCAAGGTTTTGATGAAATTAGTTATCCAATGCTAAAAAACCTACCATTCTCGTCAAAAGTATTGTTGGTAAAAAGTATTTAACGAATTTAGCAAAAAGTCTACGTTTCCTGAGGCATGCACTACACAAAAAGTAATTCTTGTCCTTAAACCTAATCTACTTCTTCGAGTGCCATACCCGAAACGGGTGTCGGATCCTCTCCACATATACCTGTGCTGAGTGTGTTTAGTTGTTTTTTACACAGATATACGGGACCTACTTTTTAACGCCGGTTCCAAACGGATAATTTGAAGAGGTTACTAGGCAATTATACTCTTGGTAGATTGACATTACTTTCAAGAGGAGGCGACTGCAAATATCTATCTGCCGAGACTCGGTCTCGAACCAGCGATCTTCGAGTCAGCAACCCAACACTCTAGCCACTGACCCACAGTCGCCTCTAACCTAATAGAGACTCCAATTTAATTAGTTCTTATAGACCCATAGCACTCTCTTCTTGAATTGAAAAAATTTACGAATCCATCCTAAAAAATAGATTCGAATAGTTCGTGGGAAACTGGTGAATATAAAGATCAAAATTGATAAATTTTACGCTGAAATTACTAAGGAAAAATTTTTGCTACCAACAAGAATGACAGTTCTTCTCCATTATAGAAATCTTAAATCGGATATTACCAAGATAATAATAGGGCATATTTTGTCTATTGGATGGTTTTGGAATGACACTTGACATACTACTCCATATCTCATTTAATCATTGTATATTATAAATTCCTTAAAGCCATTACATAACTTGTTCATAGTCTTCGACAATGATCCTTAGACACCTTTTACATCTTAGGCCTCAGTTTTTATAACTTTTAAGGAGTTCGGTGCTGGTTCTAGGTGAAACATTTTAATATAATAATAAAACTTGAGTAAGATACGAGGTAGGTTTCACAAAAAAAAAGAAATAAAACAAAATTGAGTTTTGAATTCGATATATTTCGGGAGTTAGCCCATCATCAGGAGTCTAAGAAAACTGATTATATATTGGAAAAATAGTTTTACAAGTAACAATTTTTAAAAAAATTTTTAACTGTATGTGGTGAGGGGAAAGTAGGGAAGAGGAGAAGTTGTTCTAAGAATTAATATTTTCTATTGAGATTTGAACTGGCTGAAAGGAATCTATACGTGCTTTTATAATAACGAATGGACAAGTACCTGAGAAGGTACAACTTGAAAGGTGCATGAGAGAGTGCAATTACCCTAGTATATTCAATGTGCGAACAATGGAAGGAATGTTTATTTAATTTATTATAACATATAATCAATAATTGTATTTTTATACACTTCCAATTGATTATTTAAAATATTTAAATTATTAGAGAGGGCTATTTTTATTTCGGTGGATTCCAAGAGATCCAATTTAAGGCCTTTTCTTTCGAAATGAATGGGGATAGGGTTATTATTAGAGGTTGAATGGTTAGATTCATGTAAGTGAATTGCGAAGGCTGAGGTCGAATCTAAATTAATGTTATCGGATTTATTGAGATGATTAAGAGCTCTTACATGCTCGGAGTAACGTATTTTGAAAGCGCGACCTGTCTGCCCAATATAAAAAGCATCACAATCTTGACAAGTTAATTTATACACTCCTGATTTGTCTAATTTATCAATTTTGTCTATTTTATTGTTAATTAATTGGGAGCCTAAATTGTTGTTGTATAAAGTAGGAGTGATTCCATATGATCTAAGGGTACAAGCTAATGGAGATGTCAGATGATTAGAAATGAAGGGTATTCTTCTATATATTTTTTCAGTTCCCAATTCTAATGAGTGTAAGTGTGAGATAGTGAATTTACGTTTGATTTTATTATAAATTTTGTTGATAGTCGAAATGTTATATCCATTATTCAGGGCTATATTCTGAATGATGTTGAGCTCTTTATTGATTCAGTTTTTATACTAAGGATCAAGGCAGGAACTTTTTGTGGCCCGAGCTGGGTGTGCCGCGGGTACTCCTATTGCTGTGCTCTGGGGGCGTCGCTCCTGGTGTCATATTGGTCCTTGTTATGGGGTAAAAATAAAATTTTAATACTATAAATCTGGCCAAATGCTTTGTTATGAGCAAGGCCAAGGAAGAAAAAAGACACTAGAAATAATATAACCGTAGTTTACCTTTATGAAGAGTCCTGACTGGCGATAGGGATGTTGGGAAGACAAAACGGGCTACTGCGGGGGAAGAAGAGTCCCCCTTTGATTCAGGAAGGCTCTCTCTTCTTGGGGATTATACCCCACTGGAAGCAGGTTCTGGGTTGCTTTACCAAAAACTTATCTAATAACACTTGCTTCTGTCTCATTTTTAAGATGCGTCTAAAATGCGACACTACATTGTCATTACACAAGTTCATGGTCCGCCCACACACTGCTTTATTAGGGTGATTTTCTTTAGTGAAAGTTTTCCCTTCCTCACACTTTGCCAACACTTCATTAATCTTACTGGAAGAGAGGGCCTTATCTCCAAGCCTTGCTCGTTTTCGAGTCAATGCTCGTATTTAGAGACGACTTTTTCGATCAGACTTTCCTCGCATCTCGAATTTCTCGTATAAAGAAGTGCTCGTATCTCGAGATTCCACTATATTAAATTTTCATAATTCAAAAAGTATCATTCGTTTTTGTACTCTATTAGAATTTTTGTAATCATTTCTTAAGAGTTGAAATTTTAGTATCTAAAATCAGACATTATAATAAGAATAGTCCAGATTAATTTGCAGCAACGCTGACCTAATGCTGCCGACAGGGGCGCTAATGCCGTCGGTATATTTGTGTTTTGAGTCGAGATAAGTCGAGGCAAATTTGAAATATACTTAATTGTAATTTTAACTCGAATTTTGAAATGAAAGACTCCAATTGATTTTAAATTAAGAAACATTAAATATATTGATAATTATTCCTCCACCCCCCTCACCATTCAAAAATTAAATATTCAATTCGCTTTTCTTTGCGCACAGAAGAAGAAATTAATCACATCTTAATTGATTTATATTTTATATATTATTTGTTTATTTTTTAATAATTTGCCACTTTTTTATAATTTTTTGAAAATCTAAATTTTGTTATTCTTATTTTTTGATTTTTACAAAATTCAACGACTTAAGACACGCATGCCCATATGAGTTTCTCATGGCAATACTGGATGGAGCACCCTCTCATACAAACAACACCTGATCTCTTTTAAATATTTGGAGCCTTATATCGATTATCGATCACAAATTTAAATAAACTGCAACGGATCGTTGCTAAACTTTATCCAAATTCATTTGAAATATTAATATGTTCTTGAGTAAAGTACTTTAAAATATAATTTTACTAAAAACTTTATTTAACCTTTTTTGTGGTCCCCAAGGTACTTAATTAGGATATTAAATTTCATCAAAATTGGTTAAGTCATTTTCAAGATATTTAGAAAAAACTAAAAAAGTACTGAAATAAAGTACTAATGTTTGTGGACCGATATGTACCAAAAACTAATCAGCGCTTCATTTTGTTAAACTAATGTTAGGTTTTCAATTTCATTTCAATCAGCGCAAAGGTGTGTGGAAAAATTCGTGGACGAAATAAACGATAACACACACACATCCATCCATCCATCCATCCATCCGCACGCACTTCCAAAAAAAATGGCACTTTTGGACTCTCGACGAGATTCCAGGTAATTTTTGGCAAAACCGTCACGTGCTAAAATTCAATCTCATTGAATACTTCAATTTGTGACCTTAATTGAGTCAATGGGTTCCGTAGTCTTTACCTGAGGACCCTTTGAAGTCGCGCTTGCCTCGAGACCCATTACAATACTTTCTCCATGCTTCGCATTGGATAAAGTAAAAAATGATATAATATAATTCTCCTCCTCACACGATTCCACTTATTTAAATAAATCTATTTCCACACAAAAAATTTCGCAATTTAAGAGACTATGTATTTTCGGGAGTTTACAGGTATACATTTGGAGTGCGGGTTTTTAAGAGGAATAAAATTTTTGGACCGAGACGCCGCCCGCCAGTTATTTATTGAACACCAATAAATGATATAATAAAATAATTTTTATTCGTGTTAAATAAATAATTATAATATTTAGTATTTTTTCTACTTTAAATAAAATTAATCATAAAAATAAAAGCTTCAACAACTTCATTACTAATAATTATTTCTTATTTGATTAGAATGAGAATTAAGCTAATATTTTTCAATTCAATAAAATGAATGATCCTTTTCTCTCTCTGAGTGGTTTAAGTTTAGGTTAAAAAATATAAACTCCGAAATCACGATCACCGCTAGAAGGTGATAGAATTTTTTTTTTTTTAAATACACTTTTTCACAGAATCGTACTAAAAAGCAGAAAATAAATTCTAGGATTTCTAAGGTATTTTCTTACGGTTATAATTGAATTCGCTCAGTTTTAATTTAATGGGAAGTACAATAATCATACGATGTTGAAAAATCAAAAACCTTCCTAGAAGTAAAAGTGTAAAGCTATAGTAAAATTTTTTGTAACTTAAGTCGCCCTAAGTGGGCCAGTTGTATGTCGGTTTGTAAAGTCTTTTGTTAAGTTGACAAAGGGCCAAACCTTAGTAATCACCATGTGCCTAGGCCGGATTGCCAATTAGATGAAAGTGCGCGTCATCTGATTGGCCATCCGGCTGGGCACATGGTGATTACTAAGGTTTAGCCCATTAGTCAACTTAACAAAAACTTTACAACTGGCCCTTAATCAGTTTACCAGCGGTATATTTAGGTCTTCATCCGCTAGGGGAAAGTTGGCGCTGTCTGTATGTCCTAGCGCAGTGTTTCCCAACCTTTTTTCTCGCGAACCAAAAGAAAGGTCCGAAAAAATTTGACGAACCCCCTATGTAGTCGTTAATGACTTTGTGTGTCGGATGTTTTGTTTCAATATGTCTAAGAAGAAGTGATGGTTTTAACTTTTAAACTGCTGTTGGCAAGAACTTCGTTACATATAATACAAAGTGGTTTAGGTTCCGACTCATCCCCAGTAAAATGAAAACCCAATTGTAGATAGTCGCTGTCATATTTTTGCTTTTTCCCTTTTCTATCATCATTTCCTTTGTTTTTCGTCTGGTGAAACGGTACCTCACTACAGCTTTCAGTACTATCATCATCGAGATTACCATGTCTCGTTTCTAAACGACCCGTTTTTAACCATCGATCCATAATAAAAATAAGCTATAATAATAATTAAATTAATAATTATTAAATCATTTACACGAGAACTTGACAGTCACAGTATCACTATCACTCAAGCTTTACAAGTGCTAAGCCTATGTATGAACGTCGGTTAATACAACACTATTCTCCAAGTATCTAATTCTAAAATCTGTAGTAAACTGCCTTAATTTGATATTCGACTCCGTTGTATTGTAAAAAAAAATATTACATAGAAGGGAAAACTGCTCCAATGATTTTAAATATAAAGCAGAACATGATACTAATCACATTGATAAAATGTTTTAAATATAAATAAATGTTGGTAATAAAAAGAGAATAGTATTTGATTACTTGAATAAGAGGAATAAATTATAATGTATAAAATTGTTGATAAAATTTGATATTGATGAAGTAATTTTGAAAAACAAATAAGGAAAAAAGAAATGAAAATATTGAAATTTATTATAGATTTCTAACAAACAAGCAGCAAACAATCTGTTTTACAGTGGGTGTGTTCTTTAATTTTTGTGTTTTTGTTTTGTTTTTTTCTTTGCTTTTGATTTTAATGGCGTTTTAAAAAATCCGCCATTACAATATTATTTTCGCGAACCCCCTCTGCAAACACTGCGAACCCCCAGGGGTTCGCGAACCACCGGTTGGGAATCACTGTCCTAGCGCATTTTTTTATTTCTAAGGCCCGGATCGAATAGGTGCGGCGCCCGATTGGATTTTTTTTGCGGGGCCCTCTCTATATATTAAATATTTAAATAAAATTCAAAATCAATATATATATACAGGCTCGCTGCATCTAGTGTGACAGAAAGAACTCAATATTCACTAGAATTGTCCCCGGTGAAGTCCGTTCCTTATTAAAAAAATAATCTACAAGGAATGGCAGAATATTTGGTCAACATCAAGCGCAGAAAAGGGCAGGCATTTCTTCGGGATATGTCCAAAAATCCCTGTGCAGCCCTGGTTTGAGAAATCGAAACTATGTAGAAAAGTGATTGTGCACATAATCCGACTTAGAATAGGCCATGCAACTACACCTGCATATCTACATAGAATCGGTCGGAGGGATAATCCTTACTGCTTGTGCGATAATGTGTCTTACGGAGATATAAGCCATGCTCTTTTAGGCTGTGAGCTTCGGAGGCATAAAATAGACCGACTATTTTTTAAAATTAGAAAAGAAATTGAGTTCCCCACTTATGCAGGGGTCCTCTTAGCTTCTCTCTCTGACGGGGGCATACTGGCAGAAACAGTCATCAAACACATAATTTCAATTGGGTTCGAACTATAATTAAACATATTTTTGCTAGATATCATCCTTTCTTGACTCGGATATTTTAATTAATTTATCTATTAGCATTTTTATCTAGATATATAGCTTATAAAAAATGTATAGGTTCCATCACATAGTCAATTTTTACTATATATTAATTTTTCTAGTGGTGTTAGACTAGGTAACTTGTTAAAACAAGTCTTCTGTTTTATCCCTCATTGAAGGGACTTATGAACAAGTACGTTCTTTATTGCTCTATATTCGTCGGCCATTCGTGATGCCCTTTGGCTGGTTGCGGAGGGATCGGTTTGGGATGCTCTGCTTGCCCTACTGTGCCCCCGAGCGGCCCGCCTTAGGGATCAGCATTTGAGGGCTGGCGAATTTATGGAAATATGAACGAATACGATCGGCTGGCTAAATGGGCATCTATGTTCCCGAGGCCAATAAAAGAAAAAAAAAAAAAAAAAAATATATATATATATATAAATATGTCAAATGTCATGGATCATCAGATAGGGAAACTTCTACATAAATTAAAAAATAAAAATGTTCAAAATACAAAAACATTTATTGAATATAAATTTACATCACCGAATATGAATACATGAATTTAAGTACATATTTCTAAGTTATTGTTCTGTAAATTCTTCTAAAATTGTTTGAAAATCTAATTTCCTTGCGTCTTCACTTTCAATCGACATAATTGCTAAACTATTTAATCTATCCTGATTCAGTGTCGATCTCAGACTCTCCAACTCACTCGACTCCCTGGCTCACCGAAGAACCGTTTATGCCCTTTCCCTGTACTACAGATACTATCACGGTGTCTGTTCAGTCGAGCTGAAATCTCTTATCCCCCCTAATGCCCTCTTTACGAGAAACACGCGGTTTTCTAACGCTCAGCACCCCTTCGCTGTCAAATTGGATAAAAGTCGAACAAGCGCTTTCGCCAACTCTTTTATTCCTATGACCTCCAGAGACTGGAACTCGCTCCCTGCCACCATCTTTCCCGCGACTTATAACCTTAAGCTATTTAAGACCCGTATCCACAGATACCTTCGACCTCCGCCCAACCCATAAAATTCTTTCTTCTTCTTTTCACGATGGAGGGGCCAACCGAGGCCTTTAGGGGTTGCACCTTTTTGGTGTAACCCCTTCTCTCATCATTATCATTAAAAAAAAAAAAAAAAAAGATAGTTTTTTATTAGTTTTAGCCTGGAAAATGATCTCTCTCCAGAAGCAACGCTTACTGGAATTGTTAAGAATATTCGGAGAGCAATAAACAAGTTTGGAAATGCCGTTGCTCTATTATTATCCGAAAAAAATTTGAACATTTTAAACTGATTTTCAAAAAATTCTGAAGGAAAAATAAATTTCAAAGCTTCAATTTCTTCAACTAAAATTTTTCCATCTATATCAGCTTCTTTCATCTTTGGTACATCATTTTCTGTTAACTTAGAATCTGTTAGAGAAATTTCTAATTCAGCTGCATGTTTTTGAAGTACTTCTTTTTCCATATTTTGAAATTTTCCCAGAAACGCAAACAATTCATTATGATTTTTTAATTGTTCAAAACACACTTTTAGTGATTCTGTAGCTTTATCTAAAAAAACAATTTTTTTGTTCATTTTGATGGCAACGCGGGCCCTTTCAAATGCGGGGCTCGATTTGGGCCCAATCGCTCCAATCGCCATTTATCCGGCCCTGGGTCTATTTGCTGTTAGTTTAAAGTTATTGAAATGTTGTATTGTTTGTAATACTTGGGCCCTTTTAAGTAATACGTGTTATACCCTTTTTAGAAATAGTTAGACCTTTTTATGACTTCCTATTTCAGTTTTTTTTAAGTTTAAATTTAAAAAATTTTTAACCGACTTCAAAAAAGGAGGAGGTTCTCTATTCGATTGATTTTTTTTTTTTTTTTTTTTTTTTTGTGCCTATGTTACCTCATATCTCCGCCAATTGTCAACCGATTTTGAAAATTTTTTTTGCATTGGGTCCAGTCTAGCTTCCGATTGGTCCCATTTTTTTTTCGATTTTTTTCATAGGTATTAGACCTTTTTTATTAGGTTTGTTTAGGTTTGTTTAGACCTAACCTCTTTGTTTATGAACCGATTTCGATGGTTCTTTTTTTTATCCGAAAGGGGGTGTCTTAGGGATGGTGTCATATTAATTTGGTCAAGTTCTGATGATATAATCACTATTAATAACATCACTAAAAAGAGAAAAATAAAAATTTTTTAAGAAAAAATAAAAATCGACTTCAAAAATTAAGTGTAACAAATATAAAAATACACTAAAAGGTATAAAATAATTATTATCTTATTTAGTTACAACTAAACGACGAAATATTAACACGAAATTACTTTTTGAAGTTGGTGCCAAACATATACCTTTTATGAATCGCACTCGACGGATCTTACTTAGTACGTTTGGCGGGTACGCTCGCTTATAGGTATAGTTTGTTTGGCACCGACTTTAAAAAGTAATTTCGTGTTAATATTTCGTCGTTTAGTTGTAACTAAATAAGATAATAATTATTTTATACCTTTTAGTGTATTTTTATATTTGTTGCACTTAATTTTTTGAAGTCGGTTTTTATTTTTTTCTTAAAAATTTTTATCTCAGATGTCTTAAGCCCGGTTCACACCAGGCGTTTTTCGCTGATGGTAGCCTTGATGGCTTGGCTGCCGCTAGATGTCGTGATAGATTTTTAGTTGTTGGCTTCACACTCTGCTATTTGCAGTAAGGCTGGATTTATTCTAAAAGGAGGATCTGATGCGTGCGCACAATCGCTCAGCAGTTGTGAAAAAATGGCTGGCATTTGACATATAATTGGAGAGGTTATTAATCGTAGACGAACTGCAATTATTGCTTTTTTACTAATTTGTGAAAAACGGCGAAAACAAAAACGTTTGAACAATCCGCCAAGACTGTGGTGTCGTCCATGGTTATTGCGGCTTCCCGATTGGTTTACCATGCGCATGTCACCCACGTGATAAAATACTGCTTTCCGATTGGTTCTCTCCCTAATTTTCCAAGCAATCTATCAGGAGAAAATAGAACATGTTCTAATCACAAAATCCAACAAGCTAGCCAGCTACCCAGCCCTCAGTGACGTCATTTTAAGCCTCTGGATCCATCCTAGCCAGCCATCTAGATTTCTATCAACAAAAAACGCCTGGTGTGAACCGGGCTTAAAGTTGTATTACTTGAAAATTATATATTTAAAGCTAAAAAGATGTTTACTAATTATCAAAATATACTTTTCTTTGAACATCTCAGTTCTACATTTTGACACTTAGATCCTTTAGAACTTACACTCTTTAATTTTAGAAATATGGAATCTATTGAGTTAAATACTTAAATATATGGGTGTATTGAGTTTTAGATCCACACTAATCTAAGCTGCTATCTTTGGTGTAGATAATTAAAAAAAACCGCTCTTCATTCTAC
This sequence comes from Forficula auricularia, assembly GCA_024734495.1. NCBI lineage: Eukaryota > Metazoa > Arthropoda > Insecta > Dermaptera > Forficulidae > Forficula > Forficula auricularia. The sequence continues at coordinate 1,999,371 of JALMQS010000084.1, forward strand.
CGTACAACCCCCGACTTTGATTCATTATCCTCTCTTTGTTATTTTTTCTTATTTTTATTGTTGTTTCGTTTATTTCCTTCCTTTTTTCCACTCTTTCTTTTTTTGATCAAATTCAAGCTTTAGATTAAAGCTCGTGTTGTATCCTAAATAGCATTGTAAAGATCCATTACAAAAGCAAGATTGGATATTGTAGCCATCCATGGTACAAAAAGATCCGAAAGTCGTATAATATACACTTTGCTGTCAGCGTACGGTATACGGGCTGGTTCTATTACTTAAATGTGTGAAAGAATACGATTCCGATTTCAATTGGATATGTTGAAACGTTAGAAAAGATAGAAATGGAAGCCGGCCGTCTATTACCGACCGATGTGATTTCTCTCTCTAGAGGGAAAATAAAAATAAATAAATAAACGGAATTGGCTTCCGGGAAATCCACGAAAAGAAAGTGGATGGAAAGCTCTGATCCGAGCCAGGATTTTCTCGTGGGTTGCAATAAACGGATACCAGTTTAATTTTTAATTCTAAGCTGAGAAATCCGGCTCCTTCCGGATTTCTCTCGGGCCAAATAGAACATTTCTTTATAATTAATTTATCATAATCGTTGAAGAAATTCCAGGATTTTAAGATATGGTTATTAATAAAAACGATAAGAGACTTTTATTAAAGAGCAAAAAAACTGGATCTGAATTTTTTAATGGATATCTAAAAGTATTATTATATCTATTTAATCCGTTTAAATTGAGTATAAAAATGAAAATTACGAACATAAAATCTTGTTACGAGAGATATTATTCTTTAAATGGAAACGAATAGCAGCAATGCGGAATTTCAAACGGACGTTTTTGTTGTAGTCTGTTGCAATTAAGTCGCTATAATTAACTTGATACATATTCCAGAGATCAGGGAAATATTCTAAAAACTAGGTAGGGACTATTCGTAATATATTATTATAGATATTTTAAAATATCTCAAGTACGAAATATACCCGACATAATATCTTCTGATAAAATAATCCCCAGTATAAGGGAGAATACAAAAGGGATTAAGTGAGAAGCTTATAATCATAGTTTTGAATAATATAAACAGACTTTCATATTTTGGCGGCTAATTAGCCGTTTGAAAGTGCTGCTGTCTGTCGTGTTTGATAAGGAAAAAAACGGGAGCCCCAAACACACCCTGCCCGACGATTGGCTGGTTCGGTTTTGAATGTGTTTGATTATAAAAAAATGGGAGCCCGAAACACACTCCGCCCGGACTAAACTCTCGGAGGTTCGGTTAATATTATAGGAGCTATACGAACCTAACCGAGCCGAACTGAATATATATTAACCGAACCGGAGTCGATTTGCATTACTCATGAGATTCTCGAGGGGAAGGGTTATTTTGTCATGAGATATTTTGTCTGAAGGATATTTTGACGGGAACTGAAATTTCGCGGAATCATTTTAAGGTAGGTACTTCAATCTATGCAATTGGATGTTGATGAAAGCAGTCCACGGTGGTTGTAAAAAATAAGACTATAGAGGTTTTATTATTTTACATTTATTTGTTAAACCGACGTTTCGGAGATTTATTCTCTCCTTCTTCAGGGTCTATATAATTGAGGGGAAGACGAACATTAATTAGTATTGGGATTTTTACAAGTCATTCATCAACATCCAATTGCATATTTATACCAGTCCGTCTCCTAAAGAAAATCTCTATCAACTTCAATCTATTATTATTTGTATTATATTCTTAATACGAATAAATTCTATATATTATACTAACTGGGGCACCCTTCGGAGGACCTCTTGTTGCCTGCATGGGGCTAAAGCCCCTGGACTCCTCAGAAATCCCCACCCCGCACCCCAACTCCATTTCACCTCCACACCCATCCTGCACCCCACTACGCACCCTTCCCACCATTCCACCCCCATGACAACCGCAGTGGACAAAATCTTGAAAAAGTTTAAAAATTTTACTTTTATTTCATAAAAAAAAATTATTATAGTTGCTTTTAAACACCGATACTCTAATTGAACGAAAAGCATATATGTATTTTATAAATAAATAAATCTTTATTACTCGACCTGCTTAGAGGCACAAGTCCTCGGTGGCTAGGTCAACAAAAAACATCAATACAAATGAACTACAGAAATTAATAAACATAAATACAAATCAATTAAAAGAAATTAATAATTAACAAACAAGAAAAAAATATAAAGTAAGCTCATTTACAAATAACATGATCATAGATTTCCATCAAAAGACAAAACGTAATTTAAATAATTCCGCGCAAAAACCCAATACCAGGAGCAAACGGCGCATTAGCCATCCCAACATTTGCCATAAGTTGTTAAGGAAACCTGGTCAAAACCTTAACAAGGATAGTAAGACCTCTCTTTACCTCACCTAATCTCTGCTTGTGAGAACTAAATAAAATTTTGCACAACTCTAGGACATTCGGACTTGACAAAATTTATAATTGATTTAATCACTATAAATGTCCCCTTATACATTCAACTCAATGCGTATCACTTGAATTAGTTGTTTAATTGAACTCGAAACGTATTTTGACACTTGATTAGTACTATTCATATGCTAATGATAATCGTAACAATGCTTGTTATGAAATGATGAATTAATATGCGTTTTAATTTACAATCCATTATTCTTTCATTAAAGAGCCGACTGTAATTAGGGAATTTTCACCATATTTTAAAATTATAGCTCGATTTGTTCTATATAATGAATTAAATATCTTGTTCTTAAATCAAAAAAATAATTATTAACTTGAATTAGTGTTAATTTGCGATTAATTGTTTGCGTTAATAAAAACTAATTATTCAGAAAAATTACTTTAATTATTTGATATTTTGCGATTAATTGTATGAGTTATAAAATAAATAAATATATATAAAAACAAATTGTTCAGAAAATTAAATTAAATTTTTTTGATATTCTGCGATTAATTGTTTGCATTTATAAAATAAATAAATAAATATAAAAACTAATTGTTCAGAAAAATTAATTTAATTGTTTGATATTTTGCGATTAATTGTTTGCATTTATAAAATAAATAAATAAATATAAAAACTCATTGTTCAGAAAAATTACTTTAATTATTTGATATTTTGCGATTAATTGTTTGCATTTATAAAATAAATAAATAAATATAAAAACTAATTGTTCAGAAAAATTACTTTAATTATTTGATATTTTGTGATTAATTGTATAAGTTATAAAATAAATAAATATATATAAAAACAAATTGTTCAGAAAATTAAATTAAATTTTTTTGATATTTTGCGATTAATTGTTTGCATTTATAAAATAAATAAATAAATATAAAAACTAATTGTTCAGAAAAATTAATTTAATTGTTTGATATTTTGCGATTAATTGTTTGCATTTATAAAATAAATAAATAAATATAAAAACTAATTGTTCAGAAAAATTACTTTAATTATTTGATATTTTGCGATTAATTGTTTGCATTTATAAAATAAATAAATAAATATAAAAAATAATTGTTCAGAAAAATTAATTTAATTATTTGATATTTTGGGATTAATTGTTTTCATTTATAAAATAAATAAATAAATATAAAAACTAAATGTTCAGAAAAATTAATTTAATTATTTGATATTTTGCAAAAAATTAATATAGCTTGACTTAATTATCAAAATAAATAAATAAATATAAAAACTAAATGTTCAGAAAAATTAATTTAATTATTTGATATTTTGCAAAAAATTAATATAGCTTGACTTAATTATCAAAATAAATAAATAAATATAAGTAATTGTACAGAAAATACTTTAATTATTTGATATTTTGCAATTATTTAATATATCTCGGTTTAATTAATAAAATAAATAAATAAATATAAAAACTAATTGTTCAGAAAAATTAATTTAATTATTTGATATTTTGCGAAAAATTAATATAGCTTGACTTAATTATCAAAATAAATAAATAAATATGAGTAATTGTACAGAAAAATACTTTAATTATTTGATATTTTGCAATTATTTAATATATCTCGGATTAATTATCAAAATAAATATAAGTAATTGTTCAGAAAAAATACCTTAATTACCAAATTATTTGATATATCTCGGTTTAATTATTAAAATAAATAAATAAATATAAAAATTAATTATTCAGAAAAATTATTTTAATTATTTGATCATTTTCGATTAATTGTTTGCATTTATAAAAACTAAATGTTCAGAAAAAATATTGGATTACTAAGAGGGGATAATAAAAAGTAATTCATTACATTAATTTGATGAAAATTCCATCGCCGTTTTCTCAAAGGTCATTTGGCACCCGAATTTCTTCTTTGAGGCCGGATGAGGGTCGAGAAACCACACTTACAGGGCCATTCTCGCCTTTATTCATGGGTTATTAGCACAAATTGACTCGTCTCTCTCTTCTACAAGCATTATCCCGAGAGAGAGAGAGAGAGAGAGAGAAGTTGCGGAATCATTAGCAGACCGGACTCCCTGAAGTTACTATTAATAAATCATCACCATATGGGTGCAATTACCAATCATATATGATGCAATTATTATTACCCATCCATTTTGAGAACAATTTCAAGATCAATTATCAACTTATTTTCATGTTTCATTTATAGAAACCATAATATAAAAAAATGTCATCATATTGAATATAGAAATTAAAGTCAAAATTCAGACCAGTTTTCGAACAGAAACTCCTTTGTCGTTTGATTTTACTTTACCATACAGGGTATGGTCAAGTATTGTAACCGTGCATGAAAAACGTGGTTTTTTTCCTTCTTTTTTCGAAATATCTCAAAAACTTCTGAAACTATTTTGTTTAAAAAAATTGAGCGAAACCATGGCATTACGCTCTACAAAAAAGCTCCAATAAGTAAACATCGAAAAAATTATATTTTTTGATATAATAATTGTTTTGTCAAAATGTCTGTTAGTTAGTTAGTTAGTCTGTGCGTTACCAAATTTTTGTGGACGAGCTAGCTCAAAAACTAGTTTGAACATCGAAACCAAATTTGACACGTAGTTTTGGTTCATTGAGATTAAGAGCTGATTAGATTTTGGTAAATATCAACCCAAATGGTGGAGGCTAAAAATTAAAAATATAGGCCATTTGAGCAAACTCAACCAAATTTTGTATACATAATCATTGGACCCCGAGAAGTCTAAAAATTCAAAAACTAACCGCCCAAAATGGGGGGGGGGGTGTAGTATCAAAAAATGAAAATCTTGGCCATTTACCAAACTCAACCAAATTTTGTATACATAATCAGTGGGACCCCAGAAGTATAAAAATGGAAAAACTAACCCCCCCCTACATGATTATAAATAATTTTAGGTGCCAGGTTGTATGGTAAAGTCAAGTGGATGGCCACATCAGAACACGTCAGCTTATTACTTTTCCAATCTGTTTGAATGGAGTGAAAATACTTGGCTTTAGTTATATATTGCATGTTTGGAGGTGATGGTCTCAAGTTGCCCGGAAAGCGTACTAGTGCTTGGGTTCGACTCCCGAGGGGACAAGACCCTCCTACATGCAATATAAACCTATCTATTAAAATCTTTGATAAATGATCTAAATTCATGTTCCTAATATAATACAATAATTTCAGTTAATTATTATTATTTATTTTATTGATTCACCAAACAGTTTCGGTCACCATTGGTTGACCATATTTAGTAGTAAATTTCGTTCAAGATCTGAAATTGTCTATGTTAATAAGTTAAGGATAGTTTATGTACACAAAGTGACAATTTCCAGATCTTGAACGAAATTTACTACTGGAGATGGTCAACCAGTGGGGACCGAAACTGTTTGGTGAATCAATAAAATAAATAATAATAATTAACTGAAATTGATAGAGTTTTTCTTTAGGAGACGGACTGGTATAAATATGCAATTGGATGTTGATGAAAGCAGTCCACGGTGGTTGTAAAAAAATAAGACTATAGAGGTTTTATTATTTTACATTTATTTGTTAAACCGACGTTTCGGAGATTTATTCTCTCCTTCTTCAGGGTAACAAAAAGTCAATGAAAGTAGTTCAAATCATAATTACTAATTAAAATTTCTTTCCGTAAACCTAACAATAGATTCCAGTAGAGTTTTATAAGCTGATTATCATCTAATTTCACGATTTTTTAAAACACGTCAGAATTTTGAGATATAATCGGCCAAAATAACGAAAAAAGCCCATTTTGACCTATTTTGGAGTCCCATTAGACATTAAACAGCACAATTTGAAATCAAAATGTTTTGTTGGCGTAATAGAAAACAGCTTCCTCTTTGATTGTCAAACTAACACTCGTTTTTAGCTCAATTCGAACTCGAGTTATAACTAAAAAACTAAGATCTTATGTTTTTATCTACTATATATTTATTATCCTTTATAATCTCGTAGTTTTAGTTTTTATTTATAACTCGAGTTGTAATTGAGCTAAAAACAAGTGGTAATTTGAAAATAAATGAGGGAACAAAATATTTTGATTTCAAATATTGCTGTTTAATATCTAATGGGATTCGAAAATAGGTCAAAATGGCCATTTTCGTCGTTTTGACCGATAATATCTCAAAACTCTGACGTGAGGTAAAAAATCGCGAAATTGCATGATAATCAGCGTATAAAGTTCTACTGGAATCCATTATTAGGTTTAGGGGTTGAAATTTTTGTCGAACAGTGTAATTCAGTGTTTCCCAAAGTGTAGGCGTACGCCCCACAGGGGGGCAATTTGCTGGTTGGAGGGGGGCTATTTGAGAATTGACATGACATATTTTGAACTGAATATATATTAACCGAACCGGAGTTGTTTGGACATATTCGGTTCTATTACGTGGTTTGATTTAATAAAATATTGTAAATAATATTAATAATATTTATTATATTATTATTATATCAATAATTACATTATTATTGATCTACTGCACTTTTAATTTAAAACCGATTAGATGGTGATATTTTTAAATCCCTGGTCAATATTCGTTCGTTCGTTGTGAGGAGCAAAATGAAGGCCATGTACGATTGTTACTACACACTGAAGTAAGGTGGTTATCAAAAGGGAATTGTTTAAAACGATTTATTGAGTTGTTTGATTCGCTTGCCAAATTTTTAATTGAAAAGGCTGAAATGAAGTTCTTATTGACAACAAATGGCAAGGCATATGTGGGTTACTTAGCCGATATTTTTGAGAAGCTAAATATATTGAACAAGCAACTGCAAGGACCAAGCAAAACACTGGTCGATGCTAAAGCAAAAATATTTGGTTTTGTTAAGAATCTAGAATTAAGTCAGAAACACGTAAGTAACAGAAATTTTGAACAGTTTCATTGGCTCAACAAGTGTAATGTTTCTAACTCTGCAATACTTGAAATTGTTAATCATTTAAAAATTTTAATTACGGATTTTAAAGAGAGATTTGCCTATTTAGAAGAAATGAATTTTCCGACATGGATGGTGCAACCAGTTTTGGTGGATTTAGCTGATATATCCAATCTGCAATATCAAGAAGAACTCGCGGAGTTGCAAAGTGACGAATCTGTAATAACTCTATTTAGTATTAAAGGTGCGATGGCATGGCTTTGCGATGAAACAGAGGCTAAATACCCCAATACCACAAAATGTGCAAGAAAACTCTTATTACCGTTTCCATCTTCATATCTAGCTGAATGTGGCTTTAGTGCTGTGAGTGATTTGTTGATTAAAAAAAGAAATCTTCTGGATATAACACAACGTGGAGATTTAAGACTTAAGCTAATTAAGCTTGAGCCAGATATAAAATCGCTGTGTAAAAAGCATTAAGTCCACAAATCACATTAAATTAAGTTTTAAAAATATATTATTTTTATTTATTAAAAGTTCGTTTCTTTGTTTTGACAACAGTTGTAAGAAATCGCTTTCAAAATTATCATTCATATTACTAAAAAGAACAAATTATTATATGGGGGGACATGATGATTTTAGAAATGTTAAAGTGGGGCATGGCCTAAAAAAGTTTGGGAAACACTGGTGTAATTAAAAGGATATATTATTAATTGCTAATGGGCCTAAAATTAAAAGGGGAGTTCTTTCGTAAATAATAATATTATTATTTTAATTCAATATTAACTATAAGATAGAACCCAGGTGTATGGTAAAGTCATGTGGATGCTACATCAGTTTATTTTTTGTTACAATAAAGGAGAAATGACTTAATAGAGGGGAGATAATATTTTTAAAACCTACTGATAGTTCATGACAAATAAAATTTATTAAAATTAATAAAAAAATATTATTTTAAAACTCACTAAATAGTTCTTGACAAATTATTTGTTCCTGAAAAATTTACAAAATGTAATTTAATTTTTTCCTTCAAAAAAAAAAATGTAGATATTAAAAAAATATTGGAGTTTTGAAAGTGTCATAGTGGTGTTTCACAAGTAAAAATAAAAAAAAAAAAATTAATTATATTTGTAGAGTTTTATTTTAAACTAGCTGCAAGGCCCGCTTTCAGCGGCCCTCGTGTTAGCCAGGGTGCGCCTTTTGGACCCCCAACCCACGAACCCCACCCTCACGATCCACTCCCACCCACCACACCCCCCGAAACCCACCCAGCACCCCTACCCCAACACTCTATCCCGCACCCCACCCACTTCGGAACCACAACCTCACACCCCACTCCCACCAACCACACCCCCCGAAACCCACCCAGCACCCCCACCTCCCGCACCCGTGCCCAACCCCTGCCCCCACACCACCATCCCAACACTCCATCCTGCACCCCACCCCCGTACCACCACACTACGCAACTGGACCCTCACCTGAACCCCCCACTCCACCACTCCGCACCCCCCGTGCCCCCCACCCCCGCCTAGCCCCCTGGACCCCACCCCCAACTACGCCCCCTGCACCCCTACTCCGACTTAATCCCTCACTCCACCCCCATTCCACCCCATGACCTAACTCACCCCCACTCCACTCCCGCACCATCACTCCACCCTCTGCGCCCAGTTTTTGCATTTCTAGCCTACTAGGTCACAGATTATGTATACAGAATTTGGTTGAGTTTGGTCCAAGAGCAAGAATTTTCATTTTTTGACCCTCTCTCCCATTTTGGGTGGTTAGTTTTTGCATTTCTATCTCTCTAAAGGCCCGCAGATTATGTATACAAAATTTGGTTGAGTTTACTCCAAGGGCAAGAATTTACATATTTTTCACCATCCCCTCCTTTTTCGTAGTTTTTGGGGGGAATTTTTTAAACAAAAGTTGTCAGAAATCACATCCCCTACAACTTTGTTTATAATAAAATTTGCCGTAGGGTTAATAGTTTAGGAGCTATTTGATAACTTTCATTCGTGCACCCCCCCCCCCCCCCACGCCCTTTTGGGGTCAAAATATCAAAACGTTATATAGCTAAAAATTTAAGTTAGAAGACATCTGATCTAAATATGAAATTTCATAATAATCCCTTTTGCCGTTTTAGACGTGAAACGTGAGCAACTTTTCGCGGAAACCACGGAAACAGACGAGACAGACATACAGACAGACAGGAATTTTGTTGAGAGTGTTTTCGTTTATAACTTTGCTTGAAACGTGTTCAACCAAAATTTGGCGTGATTTGAAGCAATGTACAGCCAAAAGTCTTTTGTAAACTCAAACTCCGATGATGGGATAAAAACCCCAAATATGTATAGATTATTTATAATAAAACTCTTAAAAATATAATTAAATTTTTTTTTACTTCTGAAACCACTACTATAACCCTTTAAAAACTCCCGTGTTTAATATGTTTCATTATAAACCAACACCGCTTTCCCTAAATGTTATAAAAAAATAGTGTCTCCCTATACAGATCGGACTCGTTTATATTAAATTAAATTAAAACCCGGTTAGTATTATTTAAAGAGAGGAAAAATCTAATAAAAAAAAGTTCGCTTTTTGAATGAATTTCTATTTATTTACATTTAAGCTTTTTTTTCTCTCTGTCCTGATTGAAAGATACATATCGAAAAATCAATAGAAACGACGGACTTCCGTCTCAAAAGAGCTCAACAAAAGCCCCCTCCCGTTCTTTTTTTCCTTTTTGTGAATCCACGGGCTAGATCTGATAGTATTTTTCGATTGAACAAAAACCCATTTCAGGTAGGGGCTTGAACCAATACACGGAATTAATTTATTTGTCGTTAAATGGTATTAAGTGCAATTTTTGGATGAAAGCCATAAATATAAAGCAAGATCCGAGGGTCAGATAGGATCGCATCGCATCTCCGGCTTACAAATGCGTCGAGAGAGGGGCCCTGGCAAACGTATCATATGGCCGGGTAATCGGATTCACTCATTGTGATCGTTAGATTTAACGTTAACGTGTTGCCTGTTAATCCTGGCAAACGCCATTACCCTGTAACTAAGCTAGACGAGGCAATTTTCGGATTGCATTACCGTTCATTTGATGTGCGAGCCGCATTTACCATAGTTTGAACTAATTCAGATCAACTGAACCAAGTTAGGGATTTTGTTGTTTGTTTGTTGGTCATCTCATCGTCGATGAAACTCGAGATTGTTTTCTATAGTTCTTTCAAATAAATTTCCTCCCTGAAAAACATATTATGCGTCCACTTAGATACGTATTTAGACCCATAAATGGAGGGTTTAAAGTGATCTCAAAACATGATAATTGAATCGAAACAAAAAGCCTCTTGCGACAACACAAAATATCACGCTATTTATTTATTTATTTGGCTTTTATTTTATTCAAACAATGAGTAAATTGTAATAAATAATAAAATAAATATAATATATCAAGTAAAATAGAGAGAGTTAGAGATTATATTTATTCTGAATTACAAGCATTTGCCTTTGTGTAGATAAAAATTGCTTGAATTAATTCAAATATTCAAATATCTATCGTGAATTTATCGAACTAAGGGGCTGTCCAAAATTAAGTTACACGAATTTCAAGATTTTTAGACCCCCCCCCCCTCACATTCTGTCACATTTTCATTAAGCCCCCCCACCCTGTATTGTAACGTCGCACTGTCACTTTTATACCCTATAATTTTTAGATTGAAATAATAATAACCTGAAATCTAAGAAATATATACAGGGTGGAGGCATAAAGGTCTACCATATTTTGAAGAGGTATAAAAAAAAATGAATATATTTTTGAAAAGAACATAAAATAATTTTTTTTAATGTGTTTTAAACATTATATCAGAGGGAAAAAAAAGGGGAGGGGTCAAAAATGAAAATTCTAGCCCTTTCGACCAAATTCAAGCAAATTTTCTATACATATTCTGTGGGCCCCAGAAGGCTAGAAATGTAAAAGCTAACAACTCAAAATGGGGGGAGGGACAAAAATGGAAATTCTAGACCTTTCGACCTATGTATACAAAATTTGGTTAGTTTTTGGATTTCTAGCCTTCTGGGCGTCCACAGAATATTTATACAAAATTTGGTTGAGTTTGGTCAAAAGGGCTAGAATTTTCATTTTTGACCCCCTCCCCCCTTTTTTTGTCTGATAATGTTTAAAAGACATTAAAAAAAATATATTTTATGTTCTTTTCAAAAATATATTCAGTTTTTACTTTATCCAATGCGAAGCATGGGGAAAGTATTGTAATCGGTCTCGCGGCAAGCGCGACTTCAAAGGGTCCTCAGGTAAAGACTACGGAACCCATGGACTCAATTAAAGTCACAAATTGTAGTATTCAATTAGGTTGAATTTTAGCACGTGATGGTTTTGCCAAAAATTACATGGGGTCTCGTCGAGAGGCCAAAAAGTGCGATTTTTTCATTTAGTGCGTGCGGATGTATGGATGTATGATATCGTTTTTTGGCCCACGATTTTTTCCAGACCGTTACACCGATTGAAATGAAATTGAAAACCTACCATTAGTTTAACAAAATGAAGCGCTGATTAGTTTTTGGTACATATCGGCCCACAAACATTAGTACTGTATTTCAGTACTTTTTTAGTTTTTTCTAAATATCTTGAAAATGACTTAACCAATTTTGATGAAATTTAATATCCTAATTAAGTACCTCGGGGACCACAAAAAGGTTAAATAAAGTTTATGTATCGAAGGCTTATTCCCTCCTTCTTCAGAGTCTTTAATCAATTAAAATGGGATTGGCCATCATTACAATTTTTGGACACGGACTGATAAGTGCATTGAGTGGATATTGATGAGATGATGAGTCAGTGTCAAAATTCAAAAAAAGAAGATAATTTAGGTAAACTATCTTTTTATTAAAGCAATTTATTTATCTATTTATTTATAAATATGTACACTACGGTGCAAATAAATCGAGCCACCAATAAAAACTTTATTAAATAAGAAATTATTTTTAAAATTGCTACAAATAACCATTATAATTTGTTCTATTAACTCTTAAACTAACATATTCAATAAATATGGGTGATAATTTTTGAATTTCATAGTAAAAATAATTAAATTAAGTTAAAAGATACAATTACAAATTATCCTACTTTCTCAATATCACTTTACAGTTAAATAAAGTTGTAATAAAAGATCAAATTCCATTTGAAATATCAATAAAATGAATCATTTCGAATTAAGAATCATTGATAGAAAGATAAAATATACAAAATGGATACATATTTCTGAAGTTCAAGCAGTTCAAATTGTGTGCCTAATTAATCAAGGGCTAACTCAACAACAAGTGGCAAGTACATTTGCAATAAGCAATAATTTTAATAATGTATGTTTCTTTGTAAAAAAATTAAAAATGATTTACTATTTAATCAAGTTTTTATTGGTTCCTCGATTTTTTTGCACCGTTGTGTATTTCATGTTATATCATAAAAATTTAATGTTAAATTTGAAAAAAATGAAATTTACAAATAAAATAAGAATTTAGAAATTGAAGGGTTTAGTTGAAAGATCACCGTCCGCCACTGACATATACAGGGTGCATAGGAAAGTCCCTTAACCTGAAAATACTTAATAACGGAGAGTGCTACAGCCACGCAGGTGAGGTAACTGTATAGTAAAGCGACTATGCCCGACCTAATGCAAACGACACCAGCGCCCCTAGTGGCGAAATGTGGAAGTTAGCCATTGCAAATCGAAAACGAAAAGAGATAGAGCAAAACTTCCAATTAGAAAGTTTTAGAGCATCAATCAATTAGTACGAAACGATATTTGGTTTACACGGAAAGGATAAATTACTGCCTGTATCCAAAAATGTCCGTAATCTATGCGCGACTGTCCTACTCTACCAATTTACATTTCGGAAATGTAGCAGTGTGCAAATGCAGTTTGTGACTTTGTACTGCACTGTAATGTCTGAAAACTTTAATTTCCAATGCATTTAAAATTTTAGTTTAAAAGGTGTTGGCGCTAGCTTGATAGTCGCGCATAGATTACGGACATTTTTGGATACAGGCAGTAATTTATCCTTTCCGTGTATACCAAATATCGTTTCGTACTAATTAATTGATGCTGTAAAACTTTCTAATTGGAAATTTTGCTCTATCTCTTTTCGTTTTTGATTTGCAATGGCTAACTTCCACATTTCGCCACTAGGGGCGCTGGTGTCGTTTGCATTAGGTCGGGCATAGTCGCTTTATTATACCGTTACCTCACTTGCGTGGCTGTAGCACTCTCCGTTCGCAAGTATTTTCAGGTTAAAGGACTTTCCTATGCACCCTGTATATATCTATAGATAGATAGATCTAGCCAATGATGAAATGAAGAATTTAATAAACATGAACTTTTGGTCTCTAAATAAAACCATTTTTGAATTACATACAAACTCTAGATGTAACCTTTAACTGGATTTCTATTGAATGTACTGAGACTTCTTAATTAATGATTAATATGAATGAATAGCGCGGATGGAGAGTGTTTATTAAATCAGAATTGAATGTTTGGCATTTATCTTTCAATTAATTTTCAAAATTAGATTTCTCGAAACTTTCAAACTCAACTCATTTAAATACTTGTTATTTGAACAGGTCTATAATTATAACAATATTATTTATACTTGCTCCTGAGAGTGTGGTGCTTGCGAGACGAGGATGCTTCCTCGGAGCTGCCCTGAGGCTAAAAATGAATGAAAACATGATGAACCTTTTCGGGCATGTTTTTCCTAAGCATAAAGAATAGTCTCAGTCCTTGAGAGACTCTTGTATAAAAAAATGTCATTTTCAAAAATCTATTTTTAAATCTTGTCTCTTGACCAAAATTTATAAGTGGGGAACCCCTCAGAGGGATATACAATAGAAGAACAAACATTGACAATACAACTAGAAGAAAAAATAGCACTTGACTCTCAAGTGCATCCGAACTTTAAATAAATAAATAGAAAACATTTTGAAAGGTCAATTTCCAGGTGAATGCAATTTTAACCCTAGAAACACACAAGCTTTTTCACAAATACAAAGTCTCGAGGTGGGAAACAACTTTCATTAGAACTATTTTTTTATACGACATCAAATATTAAATTAATTAGATCTCAAAAAATCCTAATAATTATTTTTAACAATTATTCAACTTAATTATCAAATAATAATTATTAAATCGAAAAGTCACAACAATGAATGTAAGTGTTTATAATTATCTTAAAACTTCATTATACACAGATTTGTTTACATTAACTAGTGAGTGCATATCTGTATATATTGACTAAGTTTACACTTTGACTGTAACACATACTTTATATATAGGGGTCGGCCCTCGAAGTGTTACCAATTAAAAATGCTGTGGTTTTTGACTCGACTCTATTCGCAGTCTATATAAAGCTTGACAACATGTAGCCATTTCAGTTAACCTAAAATCGGGGTGGGACTTGATAACGATCGCAGAATAAGTCGGCCGAAACGTCGTAGTTTTATTGTATTATTATTTATTCGTGTTCAATAAATAATTATAATTAATTAGTTATTTTTACATGTTCAAGTTTACAATATCGATATTTTGATATTCCTAGTAGGTACATAGCAATTTGTGTTTTGTCAGAGATATTCCAATGTCTAAATTTTACTCATTTATTTGAAGCTATTCTCTTTAAGTTCTTTTCTTCTTCCTTTAAGAGGTCCATCGATTGCTGTCCACCCCTTTCTTTTGACCTTGTGTCTCTCCAATAGATTATCATAAAATTATATATATTTAGATTTTCACTCCCCCTTCCTAATTTCGAATACTCTATTTACTAATAATATTAATTTGGTAACATGTATTTTTGACAATAAACTGGATTATATTGTAGCTAATTTCACCTGTAGGTAAATTTGATACAATAGTAATTTTAATGATATAATATTAGGTTACAATATACCCAGAGGTATATTGTATAAAGAAACTGCAAAAGGAGGCGAGTTGGAATATAAGGGTAAAAATAACATTTATTCATTTTTAGTTTTTATATAAAATTTTTATTTAAATATAATTTATTAAAAAAATAACTTAATAATAATTTCTTTTGTCCAATAGATTAGCCTAAATATAGATTATTCAGCAAATGTTAATAGTAAAGATAGATTGAAATTTGAATTTACATAGAAATTTAGTATAATGCGTTGCTTTGGGTGAACCTTTTAAGAATTGTTTAATTATATCTCTGTTTCAGTGAAAAATAAATAATAATATAAAATTTTACTTAAAGAATCATTACTTGAGACTAACAGAGAACGAAGAAGAAGGGAAGGAATTGGAGAAAGAAGCACAAAAGGGAGAAAAGAAAAAAGAGTGGGAGAGTCGGAACAAGACGACGGGAGATCATTCATATTATAGCAACACAACGCTAAACATATACTATAGCGAGCAATCATTCTAGACGGAGCTTTCATCGTCCAAACTTATCCACTCAACATTTCTCAATCTCTCCATCCTTCTACTTGGCACATATTTATCTCACCATATTTTCCTATATTCCACTCGATATATAAATATATCAGAATTGGAGTCCATTAAACACCGGCTATTTCTACGAGACACCTAGAATTCTTCTTTCAAAGCGCACCTGCATATCAATTAATCGGTGTTGAAGCTAAAATTCGGTCTCAAAGAAGACAGCAGGAAGATAGGACTATTCCAAGAAGAGGGAATTATTACCAAAAGAGGAAATTACTACCGTGAGAAGATCAAGAAGCGATACTAACGGCTCAGCACACCAAAGGAGTGCAACAAATCTTATATTAATAATCAACAAATTTCTCTAATAAAACATTCTATTTCTGTTAAAATCAAGTAATGGTAAAATATAAATTCACATTATTAAATATTAAATAATTCTAATCAAAATCTTTATTATCATTGAAAACTTCACATCCCTCCTTTTCATATTATTTATTTGTTTTTTATTCTTAATCAATTTTTTTTATTAATTTTCACACTAAAATCAGTAACGTAAAATCACAGTAAAATTCAATCAATTTCAGAGAGAAAGCATTAAGAGAGAAAACCCTGAGATACACCCGCCACCCTAAACAACCAAAAACCAACATCAAAACTTCATTTTACACACTGCAAGGTTGATGCATAATTATGGAACGTTTGTATTGGCGCGTTTTTCTTTAGCCAAAAATTGCGTTTTGTTTATTTTTTTATAAAAACAATCTTCTCTATTTATAGTTAATAAAAATGCGTGTCGAAAACCATATTCATATTCGTCATATTATGCTCTACCACTACGAGAAAGGATGGAAGGCAGCACAGTCATTTCGCCATCTCAACGAACTTTTTGGCGAAGGAACAATTACTGATAGTGCAGTACGGAAGTGGTTTGCCCGTTTCAAATCAGGTGACACTGGTTTAGAGGATAAAGAAGGAAGAGGTCGGCCATCGGATTTTGATGATCAGGCACTTCTGACAGCCGTGGAAGAGGATCAAAGCCTTACAACACGAATGCTGGCTGCAGACTTCAATGTCGACCAATCAACGATCGTTCGACGAATTTTATTAAATAAATTATTTATTATATTTATTTATTAAATTTTATTATTGTTTTTGCTGAATAAAGATATTTTTAAAAACGTTCTATAATTATGCATCAACCTAATAACATTGAGTAACATGAGACGTATCTATTTTGATATCTAATAATATGCATTTCGATGCCCCAATAAATAGCATTATTTCTTTTACACTAGAACGCATAACCCGGCCCGGACAAACCTTTTCTTTCCAACAACTTTCAGAAAGAGGTCCCATAAATTACAAATATTTATATTCCTTCATTAATATATAATAAAAGTATTTTAGAGGTTTTTTCAAAAAAAAATGTAATACCTTTTTTACTTTACCATACAGGTTATTGTCAAGTATTGTAATCGTGAATGAAAAAAGTGGGTTTTTTTCCTTTTTTTTTCGAAATATCTCAAAAACGGCTGAAACTATTTTGATTAAAAAAATTGAGCGATGCCATGGCATTTCGCTCTACAAAAAACCTCTAATAAGGGAACATCGAAAAAATTATATTTCTTGAGATAATAATTGTTTTGTCAAAATGTCTGTTAGTTAATCTGTTAGTGTGTTTTAGTCTGTGCGTTACCAAATTTTTGTCGACGAGCTAGCTCAAAAACTAGTGTGAATATCAAAACCAAATTTCATAGGTAGTTTTGGTTCATTGATTTTTCGTTTATTGGGCCACGCAGGTGGGGGCCTCCACTAACAAGAAATATTTACATAATCGGCTGAATTTAATTACCGGAGTATTTACATAATTATAGGAATATTAACATAATATATTTACAAAAAAAATTTCTTTTTTTCTTTTTCTTTTTATATACAATTTCTAGCGCATGGCGATTTCCCTATAAGTTCTCCTGTTGAAGCTGTAAAAATTCATTAATGAACCCCTCATCGCCCTGAAGGTCATATCGTATAAAGTTCTCTGAGAAATTCCCAGGGCGACAAGGGAAGGCACCGCTTTATGCCACCACACTCCCTTCCACGAGAGTGTGATGGCTTCAACTCTCACAGAACCCGAGCCCTGCCCAAACCTTGCCGCAATGTTGCTCACCAGACTGGAGTTGCCCTTATAATAATTGATTTTGTTTCTGTGGGCAACCCCCAGTCCGAGGAGCGCTGACACTATCTGCACATCCAGAGCCCACACCGTCCTCGACCCGTCCTTCGCCACGATGTCTGGCTTCCTGTTCCCGGCCGAGCTCTGATATAAATATTCGAGCTCGACTCTCATTCCCTTTTTATTAGCTCATCAGCCAGACGTCTAGCCACCGCATTAAGAGCTGATTAGATTTTGGTGCATATCCACCCAAAATTAAGGGGGTGGAGGGGGGTTAAAATTAAAAATCTAGGCCATTTGAGCAAACTCAATCAAATTTTGTATACATAATCAGTGGAAGCCCAGAAGTCTAAAAATGCAAAAACTAACCGGCTAAAATGGGGTGGGGGGAGGGTAAAAAAATGAAAATCTAGGCTCTTGTACCAAATTTAACCAATTTTGTATACATAATCAGTGGCCCCCAGGAGTCTAAAAATGGAAAAACTAACCCCACTTCCCTAGATGATTATAAATACTTTTATTCAATATTAAACATAAGTGAGGGGCCAGGTTGTATGGTAAAGTCAAGTGGATGGCCACATCAGAACACGTCAACTTATTTAATTTTATAAACGGAGTTTTTCAATATTATATCAAAATCAATACTATAAGAGTTGAAATTTTAATAAAATCACACATAAATAATTAACTATTGTTAACGAACATATAATATTATAAAAGTATTTTTGAAATTTTTATAATTTTACCTCTCTTAACAATGCCAGAATAATTCCAGTACCCGCAGAAGTTTATCCCCCAGGTGCATCAACATGGATGTGTCTCTCTCTGTGTGTGTGTGTGTGTGGGTGTGTATATGATTAAATAGCTAGGTGGGCCAGACTTTAAAAATATGTTCCCCCTCTCGTGAATTTCTGCGGGCGCCCATGCACTGAATATTGAAAGATATAAAATGCTTTGTTTTGATATTGATGAACAAGACATCTCGTAGGCTGTAATTAGAAAATGAGTCTTGAGCTTTCACAAATACCTAGTAATTAATAAAGAATCTATGGCTTAGCCAAGGGGACTGCGGAATTAGGGGCCGTCCGTAAATTACGTCACACGAATTTCGAGATTTTTAGGCCCCCTCCTTCATCTGTGTCACATTCTGTAACATTTTAATTGAGCCCCCGTGTATTGTGACGTCACAATATCACTTTTTTCTTTATTTGAAAAAAAAAATTATAAGTATTTTTGCTTGCTTACAATTTTTTGTCTAGATTTGTTTTGCCAGCATTTTCAGTTTCGAATAATAATAACTTAAAATCAAAAAATCTATTTGAAAATTTTGAAAATTTTGAAAATTTGACTTTTTGTGAAATCACAATTTTTAAGATCCCCGGGCCCTCCACCTGTCACATTAGCTATATTCGTTTTGGAATTGGCGTGTGTGCCTTAAGTTGCGTCAAGTATTCCATCTGGTGTCACTTTTTTAACCGACTTCAAAAAAGGAGGAGGTTCTCTATTCGACTGAATTTTTTTTTTCTGCCTATGTTACCTCATATCTCAGCCAATTGTCAACCGATTTTGAAAATTTTTTTTGCATTGGGTCCAGTCTAGCTTCCGATTGGTCCCATTTTTTTTCGTTTTTTTTCATAGGTATTAGACCTTTTTATTAGGTTTGTTTAGACCTAACTTCTTTGTTTATGAACCGATTTCGATGGTTCTTTTTTTATCCGAAAGGGGGTGTCTTAGGGATGGTGTCATATTAATTTGGTCAAGTTCTGACGATATGATCACTATTAATAACATCACTAAAAAGAGAAAAATAAAAATAATTTTTAAGAAAAAATAAAAACCGACTTCAAAAAATTAAATGCAACAAATAAAATACACTAAAAGGTATAAAATAATTATTATCTTATTTAGTTACAACTAAACGACGAAATATTAACATGAAATTACTTTTTGAAGTCGGTGCCAAACATATACCTTTTATGAATCGCACTCGACGGAACTTACTTAGTACGTGTGGCGGGTACGCTCGTTTATAGGTATAGTTTGTTTGGTACCGACTTCAAAAAGTAATTTCATGTTAATATTTCGTCGTTTAGCTGTAACTAAATACGATAATAATTATTTTATACCTTTTAGTGTATTTTATTTGTTGAATTTAATTTTTTGAAGTCGGTTTTTATTTTTTCCTAAAAATTATTTTTATTAGATGGGTCACTTTAGGTGTGCCTAAGCTTGTTGCATTCTAAAACGAATGCATTTAGAGCACAAGCAATACGAAATTTAAAAAAAATATATTATTTTTATTATTATCATTTCCGTCCATAATTTAATTTATAATTTGAAAGTTTATATTGGGAAAATAAGGACAAGTTTTTATGTGTGACTTTTTTATTTATCCACCAACGTTTCGTCGACTTTGCCGACTTCTTCAGGGCTTCTATAATTATAAGAACATTCTTGATATTAATTTACAAAAGTACAGTCAGAATCCAAAAACAAACATGTATCAATAGTTTACCTACCAAATAGTCATGTCACACATTCGTTTAAATTTTCTTCTTACCTTCGTTACCATTGAAGGCCATCAGAATACAATTTTCAAAAGATATTTGGCACATTCACAAAAAATACAATTTTTTCTCTTTTTAATAACAACCTTATCAATACAGAACAGAACAGTAATCACTTCTTACAAAAAATAGAATAAAATATTTTTCTTTTTATCCCTATATACAAAAATCTCAACTTCGAATAAATTAAACTTATATATTAATAAAATATATGTCAACGACACCAGTCAAGTTATTATTAGATGAAAAAAATATCCATTAGAAATCTATTTTTATTTTCAACATCTAATTGCATTTATTTTTGAAATTTTTTATTATTATTTATTTTTTAACTTTTTATTTTTATCCTTATACCTGTCTAGCAAAAAACTATATATGCCACTTAAATTCTGGGTGTCTGTTCTAAAATTCACTGTATCATTTAACGAAATGTGAATCATTTCACTTATTGTTCTTTTAAAATACACTGGTTCAAAATCTAATATTAATGTATCATCAAACTTGAATTGATGATTTAGATCAAAATGATGGGTAGCTAGGGCGGTTTTGTCATTTTTTAAAATATTAGACACTCTACAATCATATATATGTTGTGTTAATCTTTTTTTTAAATATTGCGATGTCTGTCCTATATATGCTTTTCCACATGAACAGGGTATCTTATATACAACGCCTGACTTTTTTCCTTCTCTGTTCCATCTTTTAATCTACTATACAATGAACCCACAGTTAAAATGTTATAAAAAGCTAATTTCGAATTTGTTTTCTCCAAACATCTATCAACTTTATGTGAGATTTCTGGGATAAAAGGAAATTTAAAGAAATTTTTCCCTCCGTTATTCAAAATTGTATTTTGCCTTTTGCTGTTAATACTACCATTCTCCATTCTACCCCTATTATTCACCAAAAACACATCAAACGCCTTCCTTATGAAAAACTCAGGGTAATTATTTTTCTTTAATATGCACCTGATTCTCTCCAAATTGTCCTTATGAAAAATCTCTCCACTGAGATAAATAGCACGATGCAATAACCCCCTTATCATTCCTAATTTCTGTGAACTGGGATGGTTGGATTTAAAATTTAAAACTCGTCCAGCACTCGTTGGTTTTATATACCAATCTGTTATTAGTTTTTCTTCCATTTTTATAACTTTTACATCCAAGAATGGCAAAGCCCCCTCCTTTTCAATCTCCATTGTAAATTGAATTTTTATATTTATACTATTAAAAACTTTCATAACCTCTTTTTCAGTATCTCTAGGTATCAATAGCAATAAATCGTCCACATAAAGAACTATCTATTCATTTAAAACCCGCAAACGTTTCTAGAGAATTTCTATATTTATGAATTTAATTTTATTATCATTTTCTGATTCATTCGCCCGACCCTTTCTTTCTCTTACGAGATGCATGCACAGTATTATATTATGTCACTATTAATAACATCACTAAAAAGAGAAAATAAAATAAAATACAAAATAAAATTTCAAAAGCTATAAAATAATTATTCTAACTTAAGTGAAGTTACAATTAAATGATGAAATGTTACATGAAATCACTTTTTGAAGTTGGTGCCAAACAAACTAAGTAGTGCAGTTTACCCGCCAAACGTACTAAGTAAGATCCGACGAGTTCGATTCATAAAATGTACGTTTGCCCGCACCGACTTCAAAAAATGATTTCATGTAAATATTTCGTCGTTTAAGTTGTAACTAAATTAGATTATTATTTTATACCTTTTAGTGTATTTTATTTTATTTTTGAGTTTTATTATTTTATTTGTTACATTTAATTTTTTGGAAGTCGATTATATTTTTTTTTTATAAAAATTATTTTTGAAATTCTTAGAAGAGTGTTTTTTAGTTTTTAATTTATCCAATGCGAAGCATGGGGGAAAGTATTGTAATCGGTCTCGCGGCAAGCGCGACTTCAAAGGGTCCTCAGGTAAAGACTACGGAACCCATGGTCTCAATTGCTGTCACAAATTGTAGTATTCAATTAGATTGAATTTTAGCACGTGACGGTTTTGCCAAAAATTGCATGGGGTCTCGCCGAGAGGCCAAAAAGTGCGATTTTTTCATTTAGTGCGTGCGGATGTATGTTATCGTTTATTTGGTCCACGATTTTTTCGACACCGTTTCACCAATTGAAATGAAATTTAAAACCTACCATTATTTTAACAAAATGAAGCGCTGATTAGTTTTTGGTACATATCCTCCCACAAACATTAGTACTTTATTTAAGTACTTTTTTAGTTTTTTCTAAATATTTTGAAAATGACTAAACCAATTTTGATCAAATTTAATATGCTAATTAAGTACCTTGAGAAACACAAAAAAGGTAATAAAAGAAGTTTTTTGTAAAATTATATTTTAAAGTACTTTACCCTAGAATAAGATAGTACATTGATAAAGTTTAGCAACGATCCGTTGCAGTTTATTTTTTTATATATATAATTTATGAATTTTTAATTTTTATTAGCAATACTAATCCGCCTTTGCATCTTTTACTTCATAATTAAAAAGGTTCTTGATGAATATTTAATTTAAATATCTGAACCAAGCAGGAAATACTCCATTTTTAAATTCTCATAAATCATTATCCATCACCTGAACTAGCAATCTACCTACTTAAGAAAAGTTGTTTGTGTTTAGGTTTAGAAGGAGGAAAGAGAATCTATGGATTTATTTATGCTTTAGGGGAACATTTTGAAGTGCGGAAGTTGTTTTTGTTGTAACCGCGCAAGGTGGTCTCTCACGGACGTACATTCCAGATGTTGGATTTTTGTAGCATATTTAAGAGAGTGTCAGCCTGTAGCTAGGGAAGAAATGCGTGTCAGACCTGAGACCTAGCAAGTGATGAACGATCGCTGGTCTGAACTCGTGACGCACATGTGCAATGATGATGCAAGCTTAACGGGAGAACTATAATTACTGAAATTGAATTATCCTGCGAAAACTAAAAGGAAAAAAATATTAACTAACTAATACAACGATAAGAAACAATCGGAGTAACGATTATTCAATAATAAATTGTATTCAGGTGCTTATGATAAATTTTCAAATTTTTATAGAAAATAAATATTTGTTCTAATTTAGGGAACGAAGAAAAGATTATTTTTTTTACAGACAAAAGGATCAGCCGGGGCTCGAACTCGGGATCTTTGCATATGTACTGCAATGCTTTGTCATAAGAGGTTTACCTCCTATATCCACTAAGCTACTGATCCCCGAACCCAAACTAATACATAGAGAAAATTATTTTCGATCTTTGGGGTCTGCGATCGATTGGGAGGCGCTGGAATAATTAATTGTTCAATTAATGAATCAAGGCCTACGCTGCGAAAAATGAACAAGGAGAGGATTAAAAAAGAAATTCCATAATTCATATAGACAAAAGGTATTAGTTTGGGTTCGGGGATCAGTAGCTTAGTGGATATAGGAGGTAAACCTCTTATGACAAAGCATTGCAGTACATATGCAAAGATCCCGGGTTCGAGCCCCGGCTGATCCTTTTGTCTGTAATAAAAATAATCTTTTCTTCGTTCCCTAAATTTGAATTTGTTATTAATTGTCTTTACACGGCCTCGTTGTGGTCGCGCCCCGGGTGAAGAGAAAATTATTTTCGATCTTTGGGGTCTGCGATCGATTGGGAGGCGCTGGAATAATTAATAAATATTTGTATTTCGAAGGGATTATAGGTACTTATTTCTAGTAGAGTATTTTATAAAGATATAGGAAATGATAATTCTCGAAAAAAAGTTTATTTTTATACCCTTTATTTTTAGTTGAAAGTTGATAAGGGTTCCCCCTTATCATCATTTTTCAAATTTATTTAGAAAATAAATATTTGAATTTTTAAGGGATTATACTTTATTTTAGTAGAGCATTTTATAAATATATAGAAAATAATAATTTCGTCAAAAAAAATCGATTTTTTTTTACCCTTGATTTTTAGTTAAAAGTTGATAAGGGTCCCTCTTTATCATCATTTTTCCAATTTATTTAGAAAATTATTATTTAAATTTCGAAGGGATTGTACTTTATTCTGGGGAGTCGGGTAGCTCAGTCAGCTAACGCACTGGCCTCGCTTCGGCATCGATCGATTATGACGATGTTGGAGTGGAGGTCCGGGGTTCGATCCTGGCTGGCAAATAAAAATTTCTACCGGCTGAAAACTCGGCTCCCTCACTAACCCTACTAACACTCTACTTATGTGCTGTCTAAATGGGCTTTGTTCCCGGTGACATTAAATAAAAAAATAAAAATAAATAATACTTTTTTCTAGTAGAGTATTTTATAAATATATAGAAAATAATAATTTCGTCAAAAAAACTAGAAAATAGTTCCTTTTTTAACCCTTGATTTTTAGGTGAAAGTTGATGTGAGGGTCCCCCCCTTGCATGCATTTTTTCTAATTATATTTAGAAAATAAATTTTTGACCCTCACAGGGATTATACTTTATTCTAGTAGAGTATTTTTAGGAAATAATAATTTCCTCAAAAAAAAACTCTCGAAAAAAAGTTCATTTTTTTTACCTTTGATTTTCATGTGAAAGTTGACAAGGGTCCCCCACTTATCATCAGCTTTCTAATTTATTTAGAAAAATACATATATTTGAATTTTGAAGGGGATTATACTTTATTCTAGTAGAGTATTTTTAGGTAATAATAATTTCGTCAAAAAGCTCGAAAAAAGTTCATTTTTTTACCTTTGATTTTTAGGTGAAAGTTGATAAGGGTCATTTTTCTATGGAATTTACATATTTTAGAAAAATAAATATTTGAATTTCGAAGGGATTATACTCTATTCTAGTAGAGTATTTTATAAAGATATAGGAAATAATAATTTCGTCAAAAAAAACTCGAAAAAATGTTTTTTTCTCACCCTTGATTTTTAGTTGAAAGTTGATAAGGGTCCCCCCTTATCATTATTTTCCTCAATTTTTTTTAAAAATTAAATTTTTGAATTTCCAACGGATTTATGCATCTATTCTAGTAGTGTATTTTATAAAGATATGGGGAAATTATAATTACATAAAAAAAACAGGAACCCTGAAAACCGGCTAACTGGGCTCTGGTGAAGGACGGACTCCACTATGACGACCCATGCGATACACGGAAACCTCTAAACGAAAACTTTATGGATGAACGACGAAAATAAAAAAACGATTACGGAACAGGGGCCCGGATCCCCAGAACCGGTCGGTGTGGGTAGTGTGCGAGTGGGCTCCCCCCGACCGTCATCAAACGACCACTCAGTGCTTGCGACGGATTCCCGGGTCGCAACACAGCAAAGTGCTACCGGAACAGAAAGCGGGACGAATCCCAACAACGAACCTTTTAGAAGGAGCCGCCTTCTCGTAAGGACCCCCCCAAAGGAAGACACAGAGATAACAAAAACTTCTTCTGAAGGAATGACTACAAGGCATAGAGCTCATAGTAGACTAAACCTCCACAGTCAACTGGAAAGATGTAATTCCACGAGTGGTAGGCCCAAGAAAAGAAAACTACTCGATCTGGACTCTAACGAAAATAAAACTAAAAAACAAGAAAGAATGTCCAGTAGTCTTAAACATTATTGAAGCAATAGATTTGGTCACCAGATATGTTGAAGATCTAGAGAAAGAACTAGAAAAACCTAAGCTGTCGAAGGAAAACATAAAAGATATTGTTGGTAAAATTAAATCCCAAAATAACGTACTTAGCAAAGATACATCAAAGAACTGGTTATCAAAACACAGATGGATTGACCAACCTGTACACAAACATAATGTAGAGTCACAAACAGAGACATGGAAAAAGAATAAATTACTAATTACATCACTAGAAGGAATTGACAGCATTGATAAATGGAAAAAGATCGAAGCTGAGAAATGGGATGACAAAATCTTCACCTTCAACAGAGACAATTATTGGGAACCCAATTGAAACCCCCGATGCCGTGGTCAAGGTCGTAATAGTGGAGCCAGAAGATCCAGAAATGGAAAAAAGCATACAAAAAATGTACAGGAGCAGATTCCCCGAACTAATCACAGTTTCTGGAGAATTCGAAATTGTGGAACAAGTGGTTAAAGTGAAATCCAAAGGTGCGCACCACATTGGGAGCAAAAAAATTATAAAAGTTTCACCTCAAAATACAATCGAAGATCTTTGGGACAAAATTCTCATGGTAAAAAATGAAACAAAAGAAAATGAACGAATTGCTATTCATCATGTCAACAATCTCCAGGCTGGACACCATGAAAAAACTAATTGAGTGCATCTTCCATGACGGAAAGACGAAAGTAAGTCTGTACACTACTAAGTACAAACAACAACCAGAAACTGAGATTAATGACAGGAAAGCAAAAGAACACAAAACTTTTGCGCTGATTGTTGATCAAAAAGACAAGGACTACAAATCTATTATTTCTAACGTCAAAGAGCGCATTAGCAACAATCAATCAAGTAAAGCGATCTTAGGGCTTAAGCGTACAAGAAATGGTAAAGTTCTTATAATCACAAAAAAAGACCAGCAGGCGCTGGAAGAAATTAAAAAAGCATTAACTGATAAGGAAACTAAAGTATACAGGGCGGGACAGGGTCTGGAGTTTGAAACATTACACATCAGAGACCTGGACGCTTTGGCTACCAAAGAGGACATAGAAAAGGAAATAGGAAGAATATTGGGAAACTTGGAAGTAGTGAGCTACAAATTGAGCGATCCAAGACCTAGCTTCAGGGGAACTCAGGCTGCCACTCTTCAACTAGAGAAAAAATACGTTGAAAAACTAATAAACCCAAAAGAATTCAGAGTGGGTCTTGTTAGGTGCACAATCGAAAAGAGAGTTAAAATGATCCGATGCTACAAATGCTGGTCATACGAACATATTGCGGTAAACTGCAATGGTCCTGATAGAACTTCTCTATGCTATAAATGTGGTAAATCAGGCCACTCACTTAGTCAATGTAAGAACGAGGTAAACTGTCCTATTTGTATAAGTTCTGGCCATAGTGCAGGAACAGGGAAATGTCCAGAATTTAGAGAAGCCTTAAGTAAAGCAAAACTATCAAATAAACTACACTCTAATAAAAGAGATAGCGGCCAAAACACAAGACCATGGCATCATAATAAAGAAGATAAGGGTGTTACAAATCAATCTCAACAGGTCTAGAGAGGCACAAAGCCTCCTATATCATACAAGAGAGATCTGCAAATCAGATATATTAATAGTCAGTGAACCCAATAAAAATCTTATTAAGAATAATGATGAATGGATGGCTGATGATCAAATCGATGCTGCCTTAAAGGTCTATAACAAAACAATAAAAAACTACGGTAAAGGTCAGGGGTTTGTATGGGTAATCGTAGAGGATATTATTATATTTTCATGCTATAAATCGCCTAATTCAACACGGGTGGAATACGAAGTGTTTCTGAACGATTTGACGCAACACATAATTGCCAATAAAGAAAATAACCAGGTTTTAGTGGCAGGAGATTTTAATGCCAAAAGTTTTCTATGGGGTTCTCAGTACGAGGACACTAGAGGAACATTATTATGTGATTGGCTAGCTTCGCAACAGCTAAGTGTTGTTAATGTAGGAAATGTACCAACGTTCAACAGAAGAGGGCAATGTAGTATAATAGACGTCACATTTGCGTCAGCGGGCCTGTCAAACAGGATCCTGGATTGGCGTGTTGCGGATATTGAAACATTGAGCGATCACAACCTGGTCCAGTTCACGATACATGGCTCATCCAAGATGGACGTTCACGGGCCTAGCCATAATACGGGTCTCTCCAGGTGGAAGTATCTGCCTGACAAAGCGTCGCAACTAGAACAAAATATTAAAACAAGGCTAAGCAAATTAGATGCCCAAGAAGTGAACTCATTTATTGGTTCCCTGCAGGAGGCATGCAGAGAAACACTCTTAGTGCAGGGACATGAGAGGAGAAATCCGGTATACTGGTGGAATGATACCATAAAAAATCTTCGACAATCCTGTATAACTAAGAGAAGGACGTGGACACGTGTCAGGGCTAGAAGAAATGCTAATACTGAGACCACTAATGCTATCTACGAAGAATATAGCATGGCAAGAGCCGCCCTGCGAAGAGAAATTAAAACTGCAAAAGCTCAGTGCTGGCAAGACCTCGTGAACAGTGTTGAAGATGATGTATGGGGAAACGGCTATAAAATTGTCACCAAAAAAACCGGGCTGCAATCAATGCCAAAGCTCAGTACTGCAGAAAAGATAGAAATTGCAACCAAACTTTTTCCAAGTAGACCCCTAGTGCCGTGGCAGATAAATGGTAATATAGGCGATATACCTGAAATTACAAATAAAGAGCTCATGCAAGCATCAAGCAGACTTAAAGATAAAAGGGCTCCGGGACCAGATGGCATTCCTCCGGAGGTGGCAAAACTGGCGGCAAGGGTAGACCCATCCCATATGGCCACTATTTTTAATAAAATTATTAAACAGGGGAAAATACCCACTGAATGGAAATCGGCAAAGCTGATCCTGATTCCCAAGCCGGGAAAACCACAATCATATAGACCTATATGCCTCATCGATACGACGGCTAAAATACTGGAGAGAATAATCTGCGACAGGCTACTAGCTGAAATTGATTCTCGAGGTGGACTGTCTGACGATCAATATGGCTTTAGGGAGGGCAGATCCACAGTAGACGCGATCCAGGAAGTGACTAGAATTGCACGTAGTGCAATCGAAGGGAGAGGGAGGCACAGGGAGCTATGCTTAGGCATAGCCCTTGACATAAGGAATGCCTTCAACACGGCCTCATGGAGGCACATCATCGACGATCTAATGAACAGAGGAGTGTCCCAGTACCTAATAAGAGTTATATGTAACTATTTTACTGATAGATGCATAACTGTTGACGACAGGTCCATTGGTATCTCATGCGGTGTCCCCCAGGGATCGGTGTTGGGGCCCTTGCTGTGGAACATTCTGTATGACGGGGTATTAAAGCTAAGCATCCCAAGAGATTGTAGAACAATAGCCTATGCCGATGACCTCATGTTGCTGGTTATTGATAAAAAAGAAGAGGAAATAGTCCTGAAGGCCCAGGAGATGATCCGGAACATAGGTGAGTGGCTCTTGGAGAGGCAACTGGAGCTGGCCCCTGAAAAGACAGAAATAATCGCTCTGATTGGAAGGAAAAAGACTTCTGACATGACGGTAAATGTAGGAGGAATACCAATGCAGCCAAAAAACAGCATCAAATATCTGGGCGTCATAATTGACGGAAGTCTAACATGGGGTCAACATATAGTCAAGACAGCTAGTAAAGCGAGTAGGAGCGCAATGGCACTACAAAGAATAATGCCAAATGTAAACGGCCCTAGCACGAGCAAAAGGAGAGTCCTCAACTGTGTGGTTACTTCAGTGATTCTATATGCAGCTCCAGTGTGGGTAGACGTACTCAAGATCAAAAAGTACAATTGCCTCTTGATGAGAACTCAAAGGAGCTCCCTTATTAGAGTATGCTGTGCATACAGAACTGTGTCGACAGTCGCAATCCAAGTTCTTGCTTCGGTGCCCCCAATTGATCTATTAGTGTCGGAAAGATCCTACAATTTTGGGGCTGAACCAGCATCGCGACCAATGAATAGAGAATGGCTATTCCAAAGGTGGCAAAATAGGTGGGATAACGCCCTAGAGGGTAGATGGACCCACCAACTAATACCGAATGTGAAGGTGTGGTATCAACATAAAAATAAAAACTTAGACTTTTATATAACTCAGGTCCTAAGCGGCCATGGTAAATTTGGTACCTATTTGAAAAAAATGGGAATCAAAGAAGATGAGAAATGTAGTGTCTGTGAAACTCCAGACTCTCCGAAGCACACAATATTCGAGTGTGCCCAATGGAACGATATCAGAGTTCGTACAGAGGAGCGACTCGACTCGAAGCTCTCGGTTGAGAATTTTATAACTCTAATGACGAGGGATGATGGAAGCTGGAAAGCGATATCGGACCTCTGCAGGGAGATATTAACCGCCAAGGATACCGGGTGATAAGGAGGTCTACCTGCCTACCCTGAAGTAATGCAAATAGCGGTTCCGGGGTAGGGTGAATCGGGGAATGGAGGGGTTTTAGTCGGTAGGAGTCCGACACTACCCATGAAGAGGTGTCCATGACGGATTTCCCCTCCAAAAAAAAAAAAAAAAAAAAAACATAAAAAACTCCAAATAAGATTCTTTTTTTACCCTTGATTTTTAGGTGAAAGTTGATTATGGTCTCCCCTTATCATCAGTTTTCTAATTTATTTAGAAAATAAATTTTTGAATTTTGAAGGCATTATACTCTAATCCTAGTAGAGAATTTAATATAGATATAGGAAATAATAATTTGGTCAAAAAAATCTCGAAAACAGTTCCTTTTTTTACAAAAGAATTTAATAAGAAAGTTGATAATGGTCTCCCTTATCATCCTTTTTCCAATTTATTTAGAAATTAAATATTTGAATTTGCGAGGTATTATACTAATTTCTAGTATAGTATTTTATATACCTACTTATTTGAAAACATTCCATTAAGAAAATGTATTTTTTCTTCTTTTAATTTTTCATTACAGTTAATAGCATTGAAATTATTTCAAAAAATGTATATTGTAAAATATTAAAAGCAATGAAAATGACATAAAATAGTTCTCGACTCTAGTCGTAAAATGAGGTCCTTTCGCGAGGTTATTATAGCCCGGCGTTCTATTAAATATATTACGCAATTATTAAAACATATTACAGAAAATTATCCCGGTTAATAGCTATACGAGAACTACAATAAGTTCTAAATTGGATCATTCACTCGGCTTTGGACATATAATTACTAATTTCGTATTTCATGAGTTCAATTCAATTAAACTAGCCATCAGAGAACATCTTTGTAATCCCAAATCCGAATTTCCTATTTTAATCAATAATTAGAATAACAAAAAAGTGCAACAAATCATTAATTATCCGAGCAAATTCAAGATTGTTTTCCACTTTAATTTCAAATTTAAAAAATTGTTCTTAAAAAAGTATAGATTGAAATAAAAACCTGAAGAAAATTTTAAATCAAATTTACACAGGTAAATCTGTGGATTCATTTTTAACCGATTTCAAAAAATGGAGGAGTTTTTCAATTTGGATGAATTTTTTTGTATTTTTTTTTTGTATCTATGTTACTCGATTTTTTCGCCAACCTTAAACCGATGTTGATGATTTTTTTGCATTGGGTTCAGTAGGTATAGTTCCCGATTGGTACCATATTAATTTAGTCAAGTTCTGATAATATGATCAATGACAAAATACTTAACTCATTCAGGTTTAAATATTTACCTTTCTGAGCTTTATTAGTAAAACTCCTCGTTTTCTCCTTCATATAATTAACCTCGCCGTTTACATACTTAGCCTTTTTGATTTTATATTTAATTAGCTGTTTTCATACTTAACTAAGGACTTTAAATACTTAACTACATTTCTCCAACTTACCTCTCTCGTTTTCATATACTTAACTCATGCTGTTTACATACTTATCTTGTTGATTTCATATTTAATTAGCTATTTTCATATACTCACAACTCAAGGTTTAAATACTTAGCTTTCAGTTTTTCTTAGTTAACTCTCGTTTTCTCTTTCCTAATTAACTCGCTGTTTACATACTTATCTTGTTGATTTCATATATTTAATTAGCTGGCTTTTCATACTTAACTACATGAGTTCAAATACTTAACTATGATTCAAATACTAAACCATAGGGGTTCAAATAATTAACCATGTTTCAAACACTTAACCACAGCTTCAAATACTTTAACCACGGTTCAAATACTTAACTCTCCGTTTTCTTAATTAGCTCGCTATTTAAATACCTTGTTGATTTCACATTTAATTAGCTGTTTTCATATACTAAAACTAAGAGTTTAAATACTTAACTATCTATTTTCCTACTTACCCTCCTCGTTTTCATACTTAACCTCCTGTTTAAATAGGAGATTCTCATAATCATCGATTTAATCTTCTAATTTTTTTTTATTTTAGCATCTATAAGTGTCATTCGATTTCTTCGCCAATTGCTACAACCGATTTTGATGATTTTTTGAATTGGGTTCAGTATTTTTTTTTTTTTTTTAAAATTTTAATGCAATCGAATGGCAAGAAGGGGTGCACCAGTAAAGATGTAGCCCCTATGGTGATCTCGAAAAAGACCCTTGCATTACCAAAGAGAAGTGGAAAGTTGATTAAGTGAGAGGGTGTAGACGTAGGTGTCTATGCACCCTGGTTTTGAAGGTTTGAAGATCATAGGTGCTGGGAAAGATAGAGGCTGGGAGAGAGTTCCAGTTCCTTGAAGTCATGGGGATATATGTATTCGCGAATGAAGTGGTCCGGCACTTTTCCAATTTGACCGCGAAAGAGTGTTGGGAGTCGGCAAAACGTGTGCTGCGTGCAAAGCATGCTTTGGGGGAATTAGTATAGGTTTCCAATTGGTACCATATTAATTTGGTCAAGTTCTGATAATATGATCAATGACAAAATAGCGGAAATCTCCAATTCCTATGACCATATAATCGAAATTATAAAAAAAAACAATCTTAAAACCTTCATTTAAAACCCTCTAACGTTTCGAGAGAATTCCTCTATTTATGAATTGAATTTTATTAACATTTTTTTATTTATTCACACGAATCTTTCTCTTACGAGATGCATGCAAGGTATTATCATAAGTCTCACTATTGCCAACATCACTAAAAAGAGAAAAATAAAAATAATTTTTAGAATGGAGTGAATGGGTTGACAGTAAATATAGTATATATATTGAGAAAACTCTCTCTCTCTCTTTTTTATTTCTTACACGTGAAACAAGTGACCTAGTGAATAAAAGATAGTAGAAAAAAAAAAAATTACTTTTCTTTTATTAAAATATGTTTCACCTCGCACCAGACTCTCCAAAAATTAGTATACTCAATTTGTAAATTTCCTATCTTTTTATAGTAAATTTACAATTTTTTTAACAGTGTAAGCTAGATTGAGTGTGGGGAGGTAGGAGCGTATATACTTGATGGCTCTAAAGCCCTTTTTTATTTCTCGACATTCTTTTGTCTCGTTCGCTTGTCATTTCGATCCTTTGGCTATTTGTTTCCAATTTGTGGCACCTATAAATCATTGTTCTTAATTCGGTGGTTTGCTCGTCGCTTCGAATCCCTTCTGACGTTTTTACTAGGTTGGGATTTCGTTAGTGGACGTTTTTTTACTCGAAAGGGTTGTCAATGTTATTGGTAACCAGCTGCAAAGTCCGCCTTAGGCGGGGATCTTACTATCCCTAGTCTCCACAATGGGATTTAAAATACTAATTCAAATTTCCTTATTTTAATAAATTTTATTTGTCATGAACTAAATTAAGTGACCCAAAAGTGATCATACCCCTTAAAGCGGACATGTTAAAACATTTTTTTTATAATAAGGGCAAATAGGCCCCAAATTCTGTCTGCTGCAATTCCATCGTCTTCTGAACAGTATTGCAAAGAGTGGCCAACATAACATAAAGAACTTGGGCTCTATTAGGCCTTATTTTAAACACAAATGTTTTAAGGTGTCCGGTTTAAGGTGTATGTCCACTTTTGGGTCACTTACTTTATTAGTGGGTTTTAAAATTAAAAAAATCACGTTGGCGTCGTCGCCCAAGCAGATTATAATAATTATATATATAATCGTGATCTCCTGCTAGATTATTAATCCAAGAAGAAAGAAATATTTATTATTAAATTGATAATTTTTTACTTGGCATTGAAGAGAATAAAAGAAAAAAAATCTTTTTACATAGTTAGTATAAATACTGTGGTGAAATTGTAATTTTTTTCCTATGGTAAAGTGAAACGTATTGAAGCATTCCACACGCCAAATCGGAGGGTTTAAAAATTTTTAATTTTTTATTTCTTTCATTTTTTTGACATTTTGTAGTACCCATCAAAAAACTCTTCCTGGTAAATTTTGAAATTTTTTTGATCACCAGTTTAAAAGATATCGAATTTCGTTTTTTCGCTCATAACTTCATCAAAAATGATCGAAATACATTTTTTTTTTGATTTTTTTTTACATACTTTTTAGAAAAAAATACAAAAAATATTTAAAGTGTTTTTACATGCGATTTTTGAGTTTGAAAATTTTAATCTTGTTTTTTGAAACTATGTGTATCTACTCAACATCTACAGTATCTAGAATTTTTTTGATAATTTTTTCTTTAAATTGATGATAATTACTGTTTTTTCCGATTTTTGAAAATTTCCAAAAAAAATTATTCGCTATGAACCATTATTAAAACCACTTTTTGGTATAGAGTTCTCTCTTTTTTTAATTATTTTAAATTAATTTTTATCATTAACAGGTGTTTAAAATAAATAATTAGTATTTTAGTTTGTTGAAAGAAAATCAAAATCAAAAATCGAAAATCGAAAAAAATAGTAATTATCATAGGACCATTATAAACCCGGTCTTAAAATTTGTAGAATGAATAGAAATTTAAAATTAAGAATTATCTAAAAAATCGAAGACTAAAATATAGTGCAAAAACAAGATTAAAATGTTCAAACTCCAAAATCGCATATAAAAAACACTTTAAATAATTTTTTTGTATTTTTTTCTAAAAAGTATGTAAAAAAAAAAAAAAACGAAAATTACAAGGAAAAAATTTGTATTTAGACCATTTTTGAAGAAGTTATGAGCGAAAAACCGAAATTCGATATCTT
This sequence comes from Forficula auricularia, assembly GCA_024734495.1. NCBI lineage: Eukaryota > Metazoa > Arthropoda > Insecta > Dermaptera > Forficulidae > Forficula > Forficula auricularia. The sequence goes on from JALMQS010000084.1 coordinate 2,034,656, forward strand.
TTAAACCGGTTATAAAAAAGAATTTCAAAATTTTACAGGAAAATCTTTTTGATTGGTTCTTAAAAAATGTCAAAAAATTAAGCAAATCAAAAATTAAAATTTTTCAAACCGTCCGATTTGGCGTGGAAAGCTCCATTTAACTAAATCTTTTAATTTATTTGCAACGAAATCTTCTCTGTAGACGGACTGGTAGAAATTTTAATTGAAAGTAATGGAAGGCAGCCCAGGGGTAGTAAAAAAGTAAAAAAATAACACATATCCATTTAAGGTGTAATTTATTGGATTATTTCCTCCTTTCCTTTCACACCGACGTTTCGGAGGATATTTTCCCCCTTCATCAGGGTTTCAAATGGTCAATAAAGGAAACAAACATGTTTTCTTCCTCTTTCCACAGCAGTGTTTAAAATTTTCTTCTTCCTTAGCAGAAGCATTAAAATAGAAAAATTATTCTTTCTTAATTATTAAGAAAAAGAAGAAAAAATTGTTTGAAACGTCGGTTTGAAAGGAGAAAATAATTTTTTATAAAAAATAAATAAAACCGAATTCAAAAAACTTAAATGCAACAAATAAAATAATAATAACTTAAAAAATAAAATAAAATCCACTAAAAGGTAAAAAATAATTATCTTATTTAGTTGCAACTAAAAGACGAAATATTTACATGAAATCACTTTTTTGAAGTCGGTGCCAAACAAACTATACCTATAAGCGAGCGTACCTGCCAAACGTACTAAGTAAGATCCGTTGAGTGCGATTCATAAAATGAATATTATGTTTGGCACCGACTTCAAAAAGTAATTTCATGTTAATATTTCGTAGTTTAGTTGTAACTAAATAAGATAATTTTTTTATACCTTTTAGTGTATTTATTTTATTTTTCTCTTTTTAGTGATGTTATTAATAGTGACTTAATATAATACCTTGCATGCATCTCGTAAGAGAAAGCGTGGGGCGAATGAATCAGAAAATGATAATAAAATTCAATTAATAAATATAGAAATTCTCTCGAAATATTTGCGGGCTTTAAATGAATGTTTTAAGATTTTATTTATTATAATTTCGATTATTTGGTCATAAGAATTGGAGATTTACATTATTTCGTCATTGATCATATCTTCAGAACTTGACCAAATTAATATACTACCACCCCTAAGGTACCCTCTTTCCAATAAAAAAAGAATCATTAAAATCGGTTAACAATTGTCGGAGACATAAGGTAACATAGACACAAAAAAATTCAGTCGAATTGAGAACCTCCTTCTTTTTTCAAGTCGGTTAAAAAGAGAAAATAATCCAATAAATTACACCTTATTTGGATATGTGTTAATTTTTCCTTTTTTCACTACTCCTGGGCTGCCTTCCATTACTTACTTTTAATTTATAATTATATCCAAATGTAGTTTTACACACAGGGGGCGAAATAACTTGGCGCAGCTCTCCATATATAAATATTTTTCCGCTTTGAAATACGACTAAAGCGGGCCAAACGAAAGCCATTTTGTGTACACTAAGCATATCAGAATATTTTTTTTGTGTATTTCATTTATTATAGCATTATAGGTGATTTATATAAATATCTATGTTTCCGATTTTTGACTTAGCCATGTAAATATCGGTTGGCTGCCCCAGTGATTGAACACCCTGAGTGAGTGTATGTGTTTAGGTCGACGGCGCCGGGCGTCGCGGCGCCCGGGTGGCCTGGCCACCCCTGCACCCTCCTCATTGCTACACCCCAGCCCCCCATTCATTGCTTCTGTGACAACTCATCTATACTTACACACACACACACACACACACACACACACACACACACACACACACACACACATTGATCTTTCTCAATTTCATCAGCAATTTTTTTCCACTCTCATCTGTTTTCTTTCTATTTATAAACTCTTTCCGCGTCTTCTTCGCATTTTCTTTTTTTTCTATCCTCACAATTATAAATCTATATCTAATTTCCGTTCTTAAAGCTCCGCTCATATATCTTTCACCTCTCTCGAGAGGTCTTTTGCAATGTGAACTCATTAGCCATTCGGGATTAGCATGAAAGCAAACGGGTTATTTTTTGTTTTAATAATTATTATTAAACATTTTCAACTTCGTTTCACTATGAACATAACTTTTATACAAGGGTGCAGGGCAAAAATCATCAGACAGAGGGAAAGGTTTTCTAAAAAGACTACGAGCCCCGTCCCATCTCAATTGGCCCACCAATATTTTTTATTTTTAAATAAAATTATGCTAATTCACGGTAAATTTAAATTTAAATATTTATTTTTATTATCATTAGGAACAACATTTTAAACAATTTAAAACATTTTATTGTAACATTTAACTTAAAATTATTTTTTAATTGTTAAAAACATATTTTTATATAAAAATATAGTTCTTTGCTTTTCACAAACCTTTTTTAAGAATCTTTGAATATGTGAAATAATCAAGTAGGCTTTGCCTGCTTCCAACAAAAGAAAGTTTGTTTTGTTTATTATTAGTAAAAATGACTCGTGGAAAGGTTGCAAGATGAAAAATTCGCACAATTATTATCAATTTATTTAAAAAAAGGGAAAATCAAACGAAAGAGAAGAAGACTCAATGCTGCTCCAATTTCTGAAGGCGCGAAAATAGAGATTTCCCTGATATCTTCACTTCGATTCGAACAATCCCTGAAAATGTGTGACAGCCTCATCCATGTTGCGGCGCCTCTGTCGCATCTGACCTGTCTTGGAACGAACACATTCTCCTGTAGCGAAATCTGCAGCAAGGAAGATTTCGGCTCTCTTATTCAGGTCCAAGCGATTTGCTGACAACCCCCACAATCCTCGCCACCATCTACAAGGCCCAAATCCGCCCCTGTCTCGAATACGGCTCTCATCTGTGGAGAGGAGCCTCAAAATTATTCTCTTGGCAACCCTCGATGGCAATCCAGAAACGAGCCGTCAGGCTAATTGACGACTCTACCCTCACCGGACTCCTCGACTCGCTGGCTCATCGAAGAAGATGTCTCTCATGGCCCTTTCCCTTTTCTATAGATACTATCACGGCAGGTGCTCTCTGATGAGATAAAATCAATAATTCCCCCCAAAGCATGCTTTGCACGCACGCGTTTTGCCGACTCCCAACACTCTTTCGCGGGTCAAGCTCGAAAAGTGCCGGACCACGACCATTCGCGCACACCACATATCCTCCATGACTTCGAGCGAACTGGAACTCCTCTCCCAGCCTCCATCTTTCCCAGCACCTATGATCTTCAAACCTTCAAAACCAGGGTGCATAGACACCCCTACGTCTAGCACCCTCTTCACTCTTAATCAACTCTCCTCTTCTTCGGTAAATGCAAGGGTCTCTCGAGATCCATAGTTGCATCTTTATTGGTACAATTCTCTTGCATTCGATTTACTAAAAAAGAAAATTATGATCTAGTTAATTTATGAAAGATTACCGTCAGAAATATTATTCGAGTTTATAAAACAACGGGTACAATAGCTACAAAACCTTGGTATGTGCCGAAATCCAAAATATCAGAGGCTGATAAACGGGTACTGAAGAAGATTATTAGAAAAACAGGCTTTCGAACTATGAATTATCTGCTCTTTGAAGCGATGCTGTAGGGGCGAAGTGTTTTGTAAGATGATAGGAAGCCTTAAAGACTTAAAAACTCTCCATTTTTCGGTTCAGGGTCAAATTTTGAAAAAAATGAAAAACTAACCCGAGAATTTAACAAGTATTAATCCGCAACAAACAAAACTTTTAAAAATAATGGATTCTTGATCCATCACTTGCTATTCTGAGCGCCTCATATAGAGAAGATTATATAGCTATAAATATAGTATATATTTATATATAGTTTTTATGTTTCGTTTTCTTTATGGCATTAATTATATGTATATATGCGTCCATAAATCATTGAGTTTATTAAATCCCTCATAAAAGTGTTGAAAATAAAATAAAGTACTGTTAATTATAAATATTAATAATTAAATATCTAAAGTAATAAGTGGATACAGATTTGCACTAGCCACTTTTATGATATTTTTGCTAATTAAGTATCGCATTATTTATTATTGCCAATATTATAATTGCGTTTTACTTTTTTCTTTGGGATTGTTTTTTTGCATCATATCTATTAATGAGCTTTGAAAAGTTTTGCATAATATGCAATCAATTGTACCAGCAGTTTTAGCTGGTGTTTATTCAGCTTATGGCCTGGCACAATATTTCAAAAAATAACAAGTTGTTGCTAGTTGCTATAAATGAACTCTTTTCGAGTTGAGAGAAATTACCTGTTAACCACAGTGATTCAAATTAAGACAATTTTGATATAATTATGAGCCCTAATTTTGTTGCATATAAAACCCACTTCAAAAAATTAAATTTAAATTAAATAAAACAATAATAACTTTCAAAAACCAAATAAATGCACTAAAAAGGGTATATACTGACAAAAAGCAGCCTTATATCTCAAAGGTAGTAAGAGAAAACCAAATACATGATAATGTCGTCGAGATATCCATACCAAGTTGCACACCACGAAAAGTGGGGAAACAGGGTTTTTGAGGGCGGGGCGTAGCGAGGTTTAAACATTAGCTCTATGACGTCGGATGCCAGAATAGACCAGAAACATCTCTCGAATACGCGTGCGGGTGATAGAGCTTGGCAAGTCTGAGTGGACCACTGAATGAGAGTTCTATCACGAGAGAAATAAAAATAAAAATATACAATACCTTAATAAGACCGGTTGTGATATATGGGGTTGTGAGTCGTGGACAATGCACGCTACTTAACCAGAGGAGACTGATAAGTTTCGAGAACAAAGCTCAGGAATATACAGGGCTCTCCCGGCAGGGTTGTTCAAACCTGTCTTCAGGAATGGAGACGAAGATCCGAGGAAGAAGTCAGAGACTTGACAAAGCAGCCGTATATATCAAAGGGGTAGTGAGGAAAAGAAGATTAAAATGGGCTAAGGCCGTGTGGCTGTGTTCGAAAACTGGGGACATAAAGAACTCCACGAGAGCTACCCGCCTGGAAGACCAAGACAAAGATGGTTTGGATAATGTCGTCAGAGATTCAAGAGCCGGGGCAGGATGAGGATTGGCCCAGATAGAGGGATACAGGAGAGACATCACACGAGAGGCTCAAGCTCTCTACAAGGGCGATTTGGCCATCGGAAGTAAGTAGTAAAAGGTATAAAATAAATTATTATCTTATTTAGTTACAACTAAACGACGAAATATTAACATGAACACGCCTCTTTGAAGTCGGTGCCAAACATATACATTTTATGAATACGCCTCTCGACGGATCTTACATAGTACGTTTGGCGGGTACGCTCGCCATATATTTTGTTTAGCACCGACTTCAAAAAGTAATTTCATATAACAATTCTCCCATAGTTTAGTTGTAACCAAATTAGTATAATTATTTTATACCTTTTAGTGCATTTTATTTTATTTCTAAGTTCTCATTATTTTATTTGTTGCATTTAATTTTTTTGAGTGTCGGTTTTATTTTTTTTTTATAAAAATTATTTTAATTTTTCTTTTTAGTGATCTTATTAATAAAAAAAGTGACTTTTCAATATAATCAATACCTTGCATGGATCCCGTAAGAGAAAGCGTCGGGCGAATGAATCGAGAAACGATAACAAAATTCAATTCATATTCTCTCGAAACGTTTGCGAGTTTTAATTGAATGTTTTTTGATTTTTTTTATAAAGATTTATTTATAGTTTCCCGATTATTTGCTCATAAGTAAGAATTGGAGATTTACGTTATTTCGCTTCATTGATAATATCATCAAAACTTGACCAAATTAATATGGGACGCACCTCTATGGTGTTCCCCTTTTCCAATGAAAAAGAATCATCGAACTCGGGTCCGCGTAGAGCAAAAAGTTATCGATGAACATACATAAAATAAATAAATAGTAAGATATCTTGGCTATCTTGGACCTATACTGATCCAAACGCAGAAAGAATGATTAAAATCGGTTCATAAACAAAGAAGTTAAGTCACTGAAAAGCATAATAAAAAAGGTCCAATTCCCAATGAAAAAAAAAAAACAGGAACTAGACTTAACCCAATGCAAAATAATCATGAAAATCGGTTCACAATTGTCGAAGAATTCGAATAACATAGACACAAAAAAATTCAGTCGAATTGATAACCTCCTCCTTTTTTGAAGTCGGTTAACAAATAAGACAGGGGCTGACAATAAGCGTTTGTACATTATTTAAATATTTGTATAGAGCCTGATAGATAAATTGACGAAATGTTGCAATTGATCCCATGTTTTAACTTGGTGTTTAATTGTTCCTTTCTTTCCTCTGATTTGACACATCTAATTCTGATAATGGAACTGAATAACAATAAGGATTATTTAAATATAATATATTAAATATAAAATATTATTATTATTATTATTATACGAGCTTTTCGTGCGTGCCTTCGGCACGCCCTCGAAGCTCGGCCCTCCGGGCTGGTGCCCTGGCGGGCAGCGTCTCGGTCCAAAAATTTTATTCCTCTTAAAAAACCACACTCCAAATGTATACCCGTAAACTACCGAAAATACATCGTCTCTTAAAAGTTTCGCCTCTTTAATTTTTGAGTGGCGGGGGGGGGGGAATAATTATGAATATATTTAAATTTAAAATTTAAATTTAAATTTCATTTTTCCTTTTCAAAACAAAAATAATGAAATGATTTATGAACTGCAAAAAATTCGCAGGCTGAATCATGGAAATTATTCAAATTTACGCGGTTCAATTAATTTAATTAATTACAAAAAATATATTTAATGTTTCTTAATTTAAAATGAATTGGAGTCTTTCATTTCAAAATTCGAGTGCAAATTAAAATTATATTTCAAATTTGCCTGGTTAATGAAAATCCATTGGAGCTGTCAGTTTAAAATCCTAGCTGACAATTATATTTCAAATTTGCCTCGTTAATTAATACATATTTAATGTTTTTTAATTTAAAATCAATTGGTGTTTTTTCATTTTCATTCGAGTTCAAATGAATACAATATTATCTCGACACAAAGTCTAAATCAAAAATATCTAGTTTTAGTAAGAGAAATCAAGATAGAAATATTAATGTCCCAATGGTGTAATCGCTAGAGCCAATGACCATAGTTCAAGAGTTCGTCGGTTCGATTCTAGGCAAGAGCGTAATTTTTAGAGAAATTTCTCTAAGCGTTGTTACAAATTAATCTAGACGAATATTATATAGTATTAAACTGTTTGTCGGTTTTAAAAAGATTAAATTTAAATTTGTAGAAAAAATCAATTAGAGTTTTCTTATTAGAACTTGGAATAAAAAAAAGAGGTCGGTGAACATATATATCTTCCTGGGACTTAAAGTTCACTATTTATAAATCACACCGGTTACTTGACCCCTCAGGAGTCCATGTTTCAAATTTCAAGTCAATCGGTTAAGCCGTTTAACCTGGAGGTCGGTGAACATAGAGATATAAAATCCTAAAACTATTATATTGATTAAATTGAATGCTTTTTTGCCGAGAGTAGCATAATTTTTATAAATTAAAGGAGACGTAATAAAGAGTGAGCTCTCTGCTGGAAAAATAATTTTTTTATTTATTTATTTATAATAAGACTATAGTTTCGAGACCTTTTCCCTTCATCAGTCTATTACAATTGATTCACAGAATTTATGTGGAAGTATAAAGTAAACTATAGTCTCATTATAAATAAATTAAAAAAAAGATATTTTTCCAGCAGAAGACACACTCTCTTTTATTTTCTGGTTTAATTTAATATATTGATGTTTGCAAATCGTTTAAATAAGTTTAAGAATATTAAAATATCCACAAAACATATAAGTATGGTGGAAGAAGTCAAAAAGAAATCAAATTAAGAATTGGCTAACCAAAATGGTATTCGAAATAAAAATTAATATGTCCCTCATCAATTAGCTGAGAAAATAAAAATATTTTATTGAGCATTTAATTATGTGTAAGAAGCGTCGAGTTGTATGAATGTGAAATCTGGACGATAGGAGAGGCAAAATAAAGAAAATCAGAAATCTCTGGTCCTATACAAGATTAGTGAACGATTAATCAATGATCAGTAATTTTCCTGTATTTGATTCGATACGTGAATCGAAAGCAGGTGATTTTTGTCAAATATTAATTGAAAATAATATCTGAATTTATATATTTCTAACTTGAAATAATGAAGTTAAATAAATTTATAATTTTCTCATGTTAATATATATCAAAGAATAATTAACATATTAACGAGAATTGCTTTTGATCACGCTTTTAAACAAGATATATATCGCATCGCGAGACTACTGCTGGTTGAAGCTATTGGAGTCTGCTGAGTCTTAACATACGTGTTAACAGATTCTAGCGCGTTGACTGGGAGATTGAATATACAGGGTGGTCCCGAATTCATGGTACAAACTTTAATGGTAGGTACAGGACATTGTAACAATGAGTTATTGTATAGGAATGTATAGTCGCAAGTGACGCGGTGAGGCGTAAACAGGGGAAATAAAAGGAAAGAGACATGGAGTGATCGGTGGGTATCATTGCCGGTAGAGGGCAGGAGATGTAAAAAAATTAACCTACCAATTAATTAACCTAATTAATTAATTAACCTAATTAACCTACCATTAACGTTTGTACCATGAATTCGGGACCACACTGTATAACATCTCAGATTTCAAATACATTTGGTGGTCGATATCAGTAGTGTTGATATAAAAAACATCATGCGGGCTAAACGCGAAATGACGTTGGATTATAGATAAATGGATCATATCTTTTTTCATTCTCTTGGTCCAGACTTAAGACTCCAATAGCTTCAACCAGCAATAGTCTCGCGATATATATCTTGTTTAAAAAGCGCGATCAAAAACAATTCTCGTTAATATGTTAATTATTCTTTGATATATTAATGAGAAAATTATCAACCGGGCATTCAGATTCTGCGGGATCCGGACCATCACGAAGTCAAGGAAGAAACAATGGAGGAATAACATCAAAAATCCATACATACCTGGGCACCTTTAACATCAATACACTCATCCGGCCAGGAAAATTACCTGACCATAGAACTCGATAACACGTTCCGAAAAAGAGAGAGCCTTGGAAGGTCCAACCAGAAAAACATCAAGCTTTGCGTGATCCCAAGGGTCCAAACGCAACAAATAAATAAATGAGAAAATTATCAATTTGATTAATGAATGGTTAAAAAAATTCTTTATTGAATTAAGAAAAGAGAAGATGCGGAAGAATTTTAGATGATTGGACACGAAGTATTTCTATATTGATGAAGAATTGTGGCCTTGTTATTTTAGAGTAGTGAATGAGTCGATTAGAGGCGAGCAGTTGTGTCAAAACAATCTTTAAACTGAATACTCAACATCTACAATGATGATGATGGACTATATATAGAAAAATTCTATGAATTCTTAGGCTATGAAAGTTTTAATGTAAGACGTTTGGCATTCTCTCTTTCACATCAGGTTGCCTACCCTACAGGCTTTTTTTGTTCTTAATGAAATCGTAATACAGTACAAATCAATATAATAGTTTTGGGATTCTATATCTCTATGTTCACCGACCTCCTGGTAAAACGGCTTAACCGATTGACTTGAAATTTGAAAGATATACTCCTGAGGGGTCAAGTAAGCGCTTTGATTTATAAAAAGTGAACTTTTAGTCCCAAGAGGATATGTTCACCAACCTATTTTTGTTCATTTTGCTATTCTTATTCCAAGTTCTATTAGAATAAGAAAACTCTAATTGAATTTAAATTTAATCTTTTCAAAACCTAATTATTATTAATACAATTTTATAAAATATGTAGATATATCCACAATTGTTTTTAAGGAATTTGGTGTTGGTATCTTGGTGAAACATTTTTTAAAATTATTAGATAAAAATAGAGTCAACCGAAATAAATTTAGCTCTCTCAAATAAAACGAATATACTAAATAATCAATTAGAAGTTAAGAAAAGTACAATCATTGATTACATTCTTTAAATATTTGCAAATTTGTTTTGTGTGTAAATTCTTATTTCTCAGAAGACCATTCAAAATTAAACAAAATAGACTTCTCCCTACACTAATTTTAAATATTTACCCTTTTGTTATCTTAAAAATAAATTTTACCATTGAGTTGTATTCAAATTCGAAATCCTCATTTCTCAGAAGGCCATTCAAAATTAAACAAAAGTAGACTTCCCTACCTTTTCTCCCTCCAATAATTTTAAATATTTACCCTTTTGTTATCTTAAAAATAAATTTTACCATTGACTTGTATTCAATTTCGACTTATCCAGGTCAGTTACCTTCTGTTTCTCCTGAAGATGGGTTAGTCACCCGAAAATATATACCATATATCGAGATTAAAGATTCTCCAAAAATAAATTCGTTTTATTTTTAACCGACTTCAAAAAAGCAGGAGGTTCTCTATTCGACTGATTTTTTTTTTGCCTATGTTACCTCATATCTCCGCCAATTGTCAACCGATTTTGAAAATTTTTTTTGCATTGGGTCCAGTCTAGCTTCCGATTGGTCCCATTTTTTTTTCGTTTTTTTATTCCATAGGTATTAGACCTTTTTTATTAGGTTTGTTTAGACCTAACCTCTTTGTTTATGAAACGATTTCGATGGTTCTTTTTTTATCCGAAAGGGGGTGTCTTAGGGATGGTGTCATATTAATTTCGTCAAGTTCTGATGATATGATCACTATTAATAACATCACTAAAATGAGAAAATATAAAAATAATTTTAAGACAAACCGACTTCAAAAATTAAATGCAACAAATAAAATAGCACTAAAGTATAAAATGTATTATCTTATTTAGTTACAACTAAACGACGAAATATTAACATGAAATTACTTTTTGAAGTCGGTGCCAAACATATACCTTTTTATGAATCGCACTCGACGGATCTTACTTAGTACGTTTGGCAGGTACGCTCGCTTATAGGTATAGTTTGTTTGGTACCGACTTCAAAAAGTAATTTCATGTTAATATTTCGTCGTTTAGTCACCCGATGTAACTAAATAAGATAATAATTATTTTTATACCTTTTAGTGTATTTTATTTGTTGCATTTAATTTTTTGAAGTCGGTTTTTAATTTTTCTTAAAAAAATTTTTTATATCTTAATGTGAACCCTACCAAGTATTTTATTTATAATGTATTTTAAGTATTTTATTTATTCCCTTACTTTAGAAATATTACTGCTAAATAATATTGTAGGTAATATTATATTGATAATATGTGCCCTGCGGCCACGGACTAAAGCTTGTAATTTAATAAATACATGACCAGCGAATGATAAACTTTTTATTTTATTTCAGTCAAAATTTTTATTAAATATATCCATATAATCTATCTATAGGTATGTATTTATTATAATAGGCTTGTGCAAGGACGCTGACGTATATTTTATTAATTTTAAAACCCACTAATAGTTAATGACAAATAAAATGTATTAAAATTTAAATTATTATTGCGATGAAATGGTAGGAAGATGGATAAAGAAAATTAAATTAAAAAACAAAACATTCTCATTCAACATGCCGTACGTTTTGTCCCTTTATTTATGACTTCTTCAGCGGCTTATTGTACAAATCAATTGTCTGATATCCCTGTAACTATGAGAAATAAACTGATGTGGCATCCACATGACTTTACCATACACCTGACCCCTCTCTTATATTTAATATTTAATAAAATAATTTATAATCATTTAAGGGAGGGGGGAGGGTCAATAAATTAAATTCTAGGCCATTGGACCAAAATCCGACAAATTTTGTATACATAATCAGTGGGCCCCCAGAAGGCTAAAATTCAAAATCTACCAGCCCGAAATGGAGAGGGGAGGGGGAGTGGAGTTAAAAATGAAGAATAGGCGGTTAGTTGCCTTTGCACTTACAATCTTCTGGGGGCCCACTGATTATGTATATGTTGGAGTAAAACCCGTTTTAGTAAGAACGGGTTCTTACTAGGTAAAACACGTTTCACTGAACACCTTTGTGGAAACTAGAGTTTACTGATGTTGGTTGAGTTTGATTCAGTAGGTCTAGAATCTTCATTTTTGACTCGCTTGTTTTTCAGGTTAAAAAAATTTTAAACGAAAATGTCAAAAATTGAAGCAAAGTTTTAAAGGATGTGATTTTTGACATTTTCGTTTAAAATTTTTTGAAAATAAACATCCAAAATAGCGGCGGAAGGTCAAAAATGAAGATTCTAGACATTTAAAATAAACTCAACCAACATAAGTCAAACTCTAGTTGCCACAAAGGTATTACATGAAACGCATTTTAACTAGTATGAACACGTTCTTACTAAAAAACGGATTTTATCTGCAATACATACAAAATTTGGTTGAGTTTGGTCCAAGGGCCTAGATTTTCATTTATTGACCCCTCCCCTGATTTTGGCCCCAGAAAAAACAATCATCTTTTCGTCATTATAAGTTATATTATTAGTCCGAGTCAAATTGAGTTTTTATCAGGAAAGTTTTGGGGCAGTTATGATTTTTGGCATATATATGTTTTTTGGGGCTCTGAATCCAAATCTGAGATCTCCCACCAAAATTTCGTGACGCAACTTAGTAGAAAATGCGAACAAAGGTGAAAATTTCCATTTGTTGACGGTTTTTCGCTTATAACTCGGAAACTATCAACATTTCGTAAATTACGTTATATTTGCAAAATGAAAGTTCATCAAATTATCTACAAATTTTATTATTTAGGTTTTTTCTCGACTAACCGTTCGGGCTTACGCGCAAAATCCAAGATTTCGACCTAGGCAGCCCCCAAGGATCAACCAAAAAAAACTCGCACTTTTTTTCGATATCAAAATAAGATGAAACTTTGTTTTAATTGTAGCAAATTTAATCTAGTTTAAAAATGTATAGAGTGGTCTTTGTCGTAAACGTGCTTCTTCGTGGTCAAAATGGGAAAATACCGAAAAAAGTGCTAGTTTTTGGGTGATCCTGGGGCTGCTGAGGTTGAAAACTTGGATTTTGCGCTTTAACACGAACGGTTAGTCGGAGAAAAACCCTAAATAATAAAATTTGTAGGAAATTTCATTAACTTTCATTTTTCAAATAAAAAGAATTTACGAAAAGTTGATAGTTTCCGACTAATAAACTAAAAACCGCCAAAAAATGGAAATTTTCACCTTTTTTTGCATTTTCTACAATGTTGCGTCACGAAATTTTGGTGGGAGATCTCAGATTTGGATTCAGGGCCACAAAAAACATATATATGCAAAAAATCAGAACTACCCCAAAACTTTCCCCATTAGGGCCCATTTGAACACAATTTGACTGGACTAAATGTAATGTTATAATTTTAAAAAACACATTAGTCTATTCTTTCTTTTTAAAACAATATTTTACACAACACAAAAAATTCAATAAAATTAATCAAGACAATAATTTTAATTTTTTGAATTGACCTATCTGATCTGTCTATCGAATCTTTCCTTTGGCTATTATCTCTCCGGATCATTTATAAGAGTCTTTTTATGGTTCGTTCCATAGGTACTTAGTCATTGTTTTGTGAAACCTTTGGTTCGGAAAATAATAAATATCTAGTACATGTAGATTCTATTTGAGAATTCAGTTCATTTTGATGGAATGTTTCTGATTAGAATTGTCTAAGCGTTTTCATTTGGAAATTCAACTGTTTGTATGCTAAGAGGGTTTTTCCTTATCGGAATTTATTTAGCCAAGCTGTGCATCTGGGCCAGAGATCCCTTTCTTTGCCGCTTATCAGCAGGAAATCTAACCTTTTGTGTTAATTATATTAGACTCCCCCCCCCCCACCCTGTCATCTTCTTTTGTAAAGGTCTAGCCCACCCTCTCAGCCCCCCTTCTGGCATGTGTGTTGATGGCAATATGTAAATAGAGAAGATCTGCTGACGTGTGTTCTCTACATACAACGTGAGTTCCTGTTTGTTTTTGTTGTATGGGTGACGGACTGGCTATTGCGCTACGCTAAAATTGTTAGCTTAGCTCCGGGGCTCCCATCCAGGTCTAATTACCATTTGATTGCTCAGCCCGCCACAGGCCAATTAATTACAATTAACTCTCCCAGATGAATTTTACCGCATTTGCAATGACATTTAAATGTTTAACTAAAGATTTTAACTTGCGGGCCCCCATTGCAATTAAGTCAAAATCTTAATGCCCGTCAGAGAGAGAGAGAGAGAGAGAGAGAGAGAGAATAATACTAGTATGGATAATGCTAAAGGTAATTATTTTTAGAATGGATATAGAGATGATAAGTTAGTTATTACAGTGGAAATCTTAATAGATTTAACAAATTACATTTCATCATTTGATCTTTGATGAAATAGAAGAAAATTTAATGATTAACCAAATTTTAATTTAACTATCTATTATTTATCATTTTTTACTTTATCCAATGCGAAGCATGGGTAAAGTATTGTAATCGGTCGCGAGGCAAACGAGGCTTCAAAGAGTCCTCAGGTAAAGACTACGGAACCCATGGATTCAATTAAAGTCACAAATTGTAGTATTCAATTAGGTTAAATTTTAGCACGTGACGGTTTTGCCAAAATTACATGGGGTCTCGTCGAGAGGCCAAAAAGTGCGATTTTTTCATTTAGTGCGTGTGGATGGATGGAGTGTTATCGTTTTTTCCGTCCACGATTTTTTCCACACCGTTGCACCGATTGAAATGAAATTGAAAATCTACCATTATTTTAACAAAATAAAACTCTGATTAGTTTTTGGTACATATTGGCCAACAAACATTAGTACTTTATTTCAGTACTTTTAAATTTTTTTTAAATATCTTGAAAATGACAAACCAATTTTGATGAAATTTAATATTTTAATTAAGTATCTTGGGGACAACAAAAAGCTTCAATTCTTTTTAAAATTTTTTGTAAAATTATATTTTAAAGGACTTTTCCCAAGAGTAAATTAGTAATTTTTTAATTCTTTAAAATTTATTCATTTGATCGTTTTAATATAGCTCATTTAAATTTGCTTAAGTAAGAATGGATAGGCTTCTCTCTGTGAAATGCTAAAAATTTGGGAGGACATTTTATAAGTAACCATAGCAACTGAGTTGTTTTTTTTTTTTTTTTTTTTTTAATGCAATCGAATGCAAGAAGGGGTGCACCAGTAAAGATGTAGCCCCTATGGATCTCCAAAGACCCTTGCATTACCGAAGAGAAGGGAAAGTTGATTAAGTGAGAGGGTGTAGACGTAGGTGTCTATGCTGTCTACTCTGGTTTTGAAGGTTTGAAGATCATAGGTGCTGGGAAAGATAGAGGCTGGGAGAGAGTTCCAGTTCCTTGAAGTCATGGGGATATATGTATTCGCGAATGAAGTGGTCCGGCACTTTTCCAATTTGACCGCAAAAGAGTGTTGGGAGTCGGCAAAACGTGTGCTGCGTGCAAAGCATGCTTTGGGGGAATTATTGATTTTATCTCATCAGAGCACCTGCCGTGATAGTATCTATAGAAAAGGGAAAGGGCAGAGACATCTCTTCGATGAGCCAGCGAGTCGAGGGAGTCGGTGAGGGTAGAATCGTCAATTAGCCTGACGGCTCGTTTCTGAATTGCATCAAGGGTAGCAAGAGAATATTTTGACCCTCCTCTCCACAGATGAGAGCCGTATTCGAGACAGGGACGGATTTGGGCCTTGTAGATTGTGAGAAGTTGTGGGGGTTTGTAAAATCGCTTGGACCTGAATAAGAAGCCAATCTTCCTACTTATCCATTACCTTTGCTGAAGACATAGAGGAATCGAGTTAAAATCAAAAATATCGATTGATTCTCATCTAGTACTTGAGGAGTAACCATTCTATATTGGATTTTTGACCTTTCAGTTATTTTTGGTAACCATTGATGAAGACATGGAGAAATTGGCTTATTCTTATCTAATATTAGAGGAATAACCTTATTGTATTCCATGTTTGATATTTTGAGTATTAATGGCAACCTCTAATGAAAACGTGGAAGAATCGAATTAAAATCAAAAAGACTAAATTTTTTTTTTGGTAAACAACTCGAGCTTTTGGTTGAAATCGAAACACTCTTTCATTTAAGATGCTGAGGAAGGAAACGTATCGTTTTTTTAATTTTTTTTCTTTATCAAGTATATCAAATTTGATCATTCTAGAGTCATTGTAAATATTTTAACTACAAGTTAATTTAGCCTATGAATTTCACCCCTTCATTTTATGTCCTGAAGAAGGGAGAGTTTCGGTTTCTCAATTTCACCCTTTATTAATACCTCAAACAACACCACCATCCCGAAAATAATGAAAATTTATCGCACAAAATTCCCCCTTTCATTTTATGTCCTGAAAAAAGGAAAGTTTCAGTTCTGCGATTTCACTCTTTATTAATGTACCGAATTCTCTAACAACATGCCAAGTTTTAGCGTTCCAGTGTCATTATATTTTCACTGCATGTATGTTAATTTAGTCTATAAATTTCACCCCTTTATTTCGGGCCTCGAAAAAGGGAAAGTATCCACAGATGAGTCTCGGATGTAAGATCTTAAATTTTATGCACAACTGAGCGAATATTTAAAGATCATTAATTCCAATAAACATTTTCAATCGAGCAGGATTTCATTCACTAAGCAAATATTATGTTTGTATACTTTCTTTGATCTTCTCTCCCAAATATTCATAAGCTTTAGATTAGTACCCCCCCCCCCCCCGCCTTCAATATGAGATGGAGGGAATCTAATCGAGTTTGATGGACCATGAAATTACGCATTTGTAAACTGAAGGGGGACGTTAACAACTATCCGCAATACAAACAATCAAGCAAGGTAGGGATTGCGAATCATATACAGGCTGACTTCAAAATAATCGTATTCAAGTTTGTTTTTTCTCTGAGGCAAGTATCGTGACGTGGTAAATCCCCCCGCACCCTCCCCCCTGCCTCGTCCAAGATGCGATATCTTAAAATATTCAACAATTCCATTAAGACAAGCTATTAAGGCTACTGGTCAACCAATATTTGATTCTATGAAAGAAATCACATTAAGAGTTCGAGAGATAACAGCCCCAGTACTTAATGAATGTAAAAACCACTTCTTTCTAATATAAATCAATAATATCGCTTTCCGATAAATACCTTTTTTTCAATAGATTATTATGGTATTTACAAAGCTCTCTTCTTTATCCAAACGCAGATAATACTTTTTACATTTTATCCGTTTATAGGAAATAAAATAAACTTGTATTCTTTTTCATTAATGAAATTTAGACAATTGAATCATCCATACATCATTCGTAATTTAAAGTGAAAAAGCCAGGTAACTCGTCGAACCCCTCCTTAGCTATGTACCTGGATAATCTATCTACTCTTATTAAACGAGCAAAAATTGTATATTTGTAGATATATTTGTTTATATATTTGTATCTTGGTTCTATTTTGAAAAGGGCTTTACCGATTTTGATGAAATTCACGGGTTAGGGGGTTTTTGAGGTGAGAATTCGATCTGTCACGGTCTCATCTTCGACAAAATTGTTTTTGATGGGTTTTTTCGTAATCAAATTAATTATTCTCAGGTAGACAAATCCCATTCTTAGGGTTCTAAAAAAAGGTTTCACTTTTCCTTTTGTGCTCAGGCAGACAATGGGTTGGTTTAAATCTTTGTTCTCAAAGGCCTTGAAGAACTTTGTGATTGTGGTGTGTTGTTGTCAAGCTACGTTAAACCCGAACAAAGCTCGGTCTTCCAGGTATATATATATATAAGTATTTGTATTTTATTTTTTATTTTTTAAACGGATCTAACGATTTTGATGAAACAAACTCTATTACAAGTTTTGAGGATGAGAAAGCTTGATGCGGAGCGGGGGTGGATGTGGGGGTGCAGAAGGTGGGGGGCAGTGTTGGGGATCCAGGATAGGGCGAGGTTTCGGGGGTGGGGTCGAGCAGGGTGGAGGTGGGGGGTACAGTGGTCGAATAGTATATAGATATATTTGTATTTTTTTAATTTGAAAACGGCTCTCAAATAAAAATCGACCTTTTTATCAGAATTTTAAATTAAAAATAATTTTAAAATAAAGATTTTAACTGAAGGAAGAAGTTACCGAGCATCGCTCGATGCCTCCAGGTACTATCATTATATCTGTGCAAGGCCAACTTTTTTGATCCTTACCGACAATATATCAAGGATTTATTAAAATTTTCCATCTACCTAGGAAAAAAATAATTTTTTATCGGTAACTTCACTTTTTTTTTTTTTAATTGCTGAACATACTTTAAATACTTGAAAGGATAAATTGTTACTAATAAAAACGTAGTGAGCGCGATGCGCTAATTTCGTCGAGCATCATCAGAGGACGATCAGGGGCAGCCGGTTCTATCTCTACCATTTTTGGTACGATCTCGCTTCAAGTTTTCTTTTGACCACACATATACGTATACCCATTTAGAATGAAGTTTTTCTTCCTAACCAAAAATGATCTATGTTTTTAATTAATTCGAAATATTTCGTAATTTATTTCTTTATTTATACTAGAGTGAAATTTATTATATGTTGGTTTATAGACGATTTATTTGCTAAAAGAAGTATAAGAATCAAAATAAAAAAATAAAAAATTTCTCTTAATAATGACCTTGATTTCAAAGGTAAAATATGTGGATGTTTCAGAATTATGAGATGTGTACAAGAATTCATTAATTTGCTAAAAGTTATTAAAATAATTTTTAAAATTATGTTGTTTAAGAAGAAATCAATGAGGTTGTCTTCTGCTACTCATCGAATATTATATTTTAGAAAAACTTGGACGTTTTTATTGTTAGCATATCTTAATATATCTACTTATTAAACGAGCAAAAATTGTATATTTATTTATTTATATATATATTTATTTATATATTTATATCTTGGTTCTATTTTGAAAACGGTCCTACCGATTTTGATGAAACAAAATCTATTAACAAGTTTTGAGGATGAAAAAACGATCTAGCTAGGTCTGGACCTCATCACAATTCATCTTAATTGATTTTTTCTTAATTAAAGTAATTATTGTTAGATGAAAATCTCAATAAAAAAATGACTCGCCGGATGTCAGATTAGGACCTGAGCCCTCTTGCATCAGAGGCACACACTTTACCACTGGACCATAGAACTATTTTGAAAATCTTTGCTTTTACTTTTACTAAAATGAATATTTTTGAATTAGACTTTATTATAAGATTGGAAATAATTGAATATATTATATATAGCTATGTATTTTATAAATAGAATAATTTATTGAATAAATTGCGGCGTGGCAAATTTGAAATATGTATAATTGAATTAAACTGAAAGAAAGACAACAATTAATTTTAAATCCAGGAACAATTTTTCGCGGGGTGGGGGGAGGGAGTACAGTGGACGAATATTATATATTTTTGTATTTTTTTTAATTTGAAAAGGGCTCTTAAATAAAAATCGACCTTTTTATCAGAATTTTAAATTAAAAATAATATTAAATTAAAGCTTTTAACTGAAGAAAAAGTTACCGAGCATCGCTCGGTGCCTCCAGGTACTATATCTTATTATATTAAACGAGCAATTCTTGTATATATACCGGGTGAGTTTTTTTATCTTGAGACAGTCTTATAAGTAAAAACATTATTTGGAAAAAGTTTTAAATAAAAATTTATTTATATCGAGAAGGAAACTAAACCACGCTATTATTTTTCGACGTAGAACAAGCTTTCATGGGCATTTCAAGGTCAAGTTCTGTTTTTTAAATGGAACCCTATATTTTTCTATACGTCTCCTTAATCTACAAAAAAACTGAACAACTTTTATAAAAACTATTTTTTATACGACATCAAATAAACAAAATACATGAATCAATTAGATCTAAAAAAATCCTAATAATTATTTTTAACAATTATTTAACTTAATTATCAAATAATAATGATTAAATAATTAATTATTATATAAATAATTTAATAATAATTAATAATTTAATAATTTTTCGACACCGTTCTGAGACATTCCAAAGTGTATCGCAAGTCTTTTGGATGAATTCCAGTTCCAAATTCCTTATTTTGGACTGTTCCAGGCCTTTGCACCTCCTGTTTTTTACAACACAATAAAATGAAGCTCCTGATGGTGTATCCATGTCAGGAAAACGCTCGGCATTCATTTCAATGGCAGCCCCATATAACAGTTCTTCCACATTCACCGCATAAATTAAGACCATTTTAATTCTGTCTTCAACAAAAAAATGCTTAATTTTTATTATGCTAATACAATATAACTATCTACTGGATTGTCAGGAGAAATAAACTTTTTTAAACTCAAGAATTTCAAGTAGTTCTTTTAAGTAGAAAATAATCTCTTAAATCTGTGTATAACGAAGTTTTAATATCATTATAAACACTTATTTTCATTGTTGTGACTTTTCGATTTAATGATTATTTATTTAATAATTAATTATTTAATCATTATTATTTGATAATCAAGTTAAATAATTGTTAAAAATAATTATTAAGATTTTTTTGAGATCTAATTTTTAATTTAATTAACTTAATTTTGAGAGTCATGTATTTTGTTTATTTGATGTCGTATAAAAAATAGTTTTTATAAAAGTTGTTCAGTTTTTTTTTTTTTTTTTGTAGATTAAGTAGAAGTTTAGAAAAATATAGAGTTCTATTTAAAAAACAGAACTTGACCTTGAAATACCCATGAAAGCTTGTTCTAAGTCGACAAACAATACCGTAGTTTAGTTTCCTCCTCGATATAAATAAACTTTTATTTGAAACTTTTTTCCATATAATGTACTGTTTTTAAGTTATGAGACTGTCTCAAGATAAAAAAACTCAGCCGGTATACATATAATCGGCTTCTCGATGATTTGGATAAAATTTACGGGTTAGGGGGTTTTTGGGTTGACATTCGATCTGTCAGGCTCTCATCTTCGGCTAAGATTAATTTGATGGGTTTTTTGTTAATTAAAATAATTACTCACAGGTGGTTGTGTCAATAAAAATGTATATAATCAATTTCATTTTATTAGATAATTGGTTTTTTAATTTTAAAACTTACTAATAGTTCATTACAAATATTATTATATATTAAAATTAGACAGTTTATTTAATTAAAGGTATTTTTCTATTTTCTATATTCAATAATTTTTTTTCTTTAAGTGCCATATCAGGTCTCCCTGACGTTTTGGCTCCTCTCCACATATACCTGTGCTGAGTGTGTTTAGCTGTTTTTACACAGATATACCGGGCCAACTTTTTAACGCCGGTTCCGAACGGCTAGTTTGGAGAGGTTGACTAGGCAATTATACTCTTGGTAGGTTGCCATCGCTTTTCAAGAGGATGGCGACTGTAAATATCTGCCGAGACTCAGTTTCGAACCAGCGTATTTCAGGCCAGCGGCCCGACACTCTAACCACTGACCCATAGTCGCCTTCTAATTTATTAGTGAGTATCAATTTCATTCTCTTAAAAAATCCGAGAATTCTAAGGATCGTACCTCATTCTTCAAGATTTAAAAGGGTCAACGAAAGAACCTCCGTGTATATTTACATTATTTTTAATTACAATCACATTCAAAACTTTGTGCCCAGTGATATTATGTCTTGATAATGGCCATTCTTCTAGGTGTCAGATTGTCCTAGTGGTTAAAGTGAATGCCTTCTAATCAAGCTAGCGCGGGTTCAAGCCCAACTTGATGCAAATATTTCACCGGCTATAATCTGATTCCTTAAAGGGGAAAGCAATGGGAAACCACCCCTGTATAAAATTACAATGGAGACCAGCAATAATCGCACCTCGGATAAACCTCATTGGTTACGATATTGCCGCTGCGCAAATTACACTGGAGAGTGTACCAAAAGCTTGCTGTTCTCCTTCTAGACTATATCGAGCTTATGTTTCGAATTTCGTAGCTCAGAGACTTGCGAAACGCAAGGGGGTACATACGTATATACGTACATACATAAGTACGCACAAACGAATGGATTTTTGGCCTCTTTTTGGGATCTGGGGGCCACAATATTCGGTTTTATATCCCAAATCCGGTTTCCAACTATTAAGGGCAACGATTCCTTCTACCTAGAAGTTACAAAATGAAATTAACTTTTTTCATCTCTGAGATACAAGCTCTCAACGAGTCAGAACCCAGACTTGCCATCGCCATACTTCCACATTATATTCTATGAATATAAATGTGAAAGTAAAAATAATATTATAGCACTTTTAAATGAAGCAAAAAATTATCGATCATCACTCGGTGTTCTAGGTACTAATGCGAATTTCGGAACAATTTTCAACCCCCCTCCCCCCAGAAATTGAACGATGCGCCCTAACCCCCTCCCCCATGGCAAATTAAATTAAAATTAAATTTTAACAATTTAATAAATACTCTTTACAATTTAAATTGAAAGTTTTTGTGCCGAGAGTAGCAGATTTTTTATATATTGAAGGAGACAATAAAAGAGTGTGTCTTCTGCTGGAATTATAAATTTTATTTATTAATAACGAGAGTATAGTTTCGAGGGCTTTGCACTCTTCATCAGTCTATTACAATGGATTCACAGGAATTAATTTATGAATCTAGCAAAGCCCTCGAAACAATAGTCTCGTTATAAATAAATAAAATTTATAATTCCAGCAGAAGACACACTCTTTTATTGTCTCCTTTAACTCTTTACAATGGTTTAGGAATAGAAGCTGTAATGCTTGCTGTCTCTTTAATATTTCATTAAAAATTAACGTTCTAATTAACTGAAAAAATAAATAAATAAACTTTTTATTTATTTTTATTTAGGTAACGCGTGTGTCGTGTGGTTAATCTCAAAGAACTGCTCATTTCCACTCTCGAGTTTTTTTGTTTGTTTACTTTTGTTGGATTATATGGTTGCTAGCTAGCAGTCATTGGGCTCGTTCAAATATCCTCTCATGTTCCTCCTCTCTCGGTTCAAAATATAAAGTATGGCCATTTGCTGTCGACACTTGGGTCTGTCTGGCTGGCGTCGAGTGTCTCTTCTATCTAATATATATATAGACCCATTTTTATTGATGATGCCCCCGTCCAAGGCTCATTGAGATTCATTCATTGCTCACGCACATTCCGTGGTAGAGTCGAGAAGACCCTCTCTACCTTTAACCTCAACCTGAGTCCTGAGTCCTGAGCCCACCTCTGACCTTTAATTGATTCTGGCTTGCGCCCTTCCTTCCTTCCAGTTATGTATGTCTGTCTCTCTTTCGCATAACATTCATTTCAATTTATAAACTGTGTGTTTGTTCTCTCACTCTGTAAATATTTTTATTTCTATTTATTTCACTCCAGAGAGTCAACCATATTTTATACTACTACTAATGATTATGAAGACAAATCGCCGAATTCCGCTTTACGCTTTTTTATCTTCCTGTGGGTTTCCCCAGCTAAACGATTATTCTAAACTCAATCGAATCAATTAGCCAGTTAAATAAAAAATCTGGCGTGACTTGAACACAGCACATCTACTCTTATTTCGGTTATTTATTTAATATTTATTTTTGTGGACGCACTAGATCAAAAACTATTCTGAATATCAAAACGAAATTTCGCATGTAGTTTTGTTGTATTGATATTAAGACCTGATTAGCTTTTGGTTAAAATCAACCCCAAAATTAAAGGGGGGGGGGCGGTAAAATATAAGATTTTCAAACTAAAAAAACAAGAAAAATGAAAATGAGCCTAGGATAAAAAAAGAGAGTTATTATTTTCTTCGGGGGCCAAAATTGGGGGGGGGGTGGTTCAAAAATATAAAACTATCAATATATGTTGTAGACCCTTTAATCGATTTGTAAGAAATTTTGTATTTACACCCTATATAACTTTATGAAAATGACTCACTAAGTGAAATTGATAGTGACCAATAAAGGTGTGTGTGGGGGGGTTAAAAATAAAAAATCGAAGAAATGTGATATTTCAAATAAAATAGCCTCATAATTAAAAGGAGATATTATTAATTGCTAATGGGACCAAAATAAAGAGGGGTTTTTTCGTAAATAATTAGAAATTATTTTAATTCAATATTAAATATAAGAGAGGGAGCAGGTGTATGGTAAAGTCATGTGGATGGCCTCATCAGTTTATTTTGTTCTATTTTCCTTAAATTGAAAGTTTTTGTGCCGAGGGTAGCAGAATTTATATATATTGAAGGAGACAATAAAAGAGTGTGTCTTCTGCTGAAATTATAAATATTATTTGTAACGTGAATATAGTTTCGAGGGCATTACCCTCTTCATCAGTCTATTACAAGCTATTCAATTGTAATCATAAGTTTCCTGTATTTGATTCAATCGCGAATCAAATGCAGGTGATTTTTGTCAGATATTAAGTGAAAATAATATCCGAATTTATATATTAAAAAATAATTAACAAATTAAAGAGAATTGATTTTGATCGCGTTTTTAAGCAAGATATATACTAGGTGTATAACCTTAAATCCGCTGTTTTTTAGTCAAAAAACACATGGTTTTTTCATAGAAAGCAAAATCAAATTTATTCAAAGTACTTGCCCTCGCTAGCTATATATATATATATATATATATATATATATATATATATAATATATATATGGTATATATATATATATATATATATATATATATATGGTATATATATATATATATCCGCGAGACTACTGCTAGTTGAGGCTATTGGAGTCTGCTGAATCTTAAGTCTGGACCAGGAGAGAATGAAAAAGATACTACATTTATCCATGATCCAGTACCATTTCGCGATTAGCTCGCATGACGCTTTTATATCAAACACTGATATGGATCACCGAGGGGTGAACCGCGATTGGAATTAGGTGTACACCATTTTTGTAATTATTTGTAATTACTTTGGAATTCATTAGATAATCTATTGTCATCTATTGTCTGCTACTTGGAAATGGAAGAGGAAGTAGGTGTACTCGATTTTAGGTCGCGATTCACCTCTCGTGGATCACCAAATGGCCAAAAAGCGATCAAAAACAATTCCCTTTAATATGTTAATTATTCTTTAATATATTAATTAGAAAATTATTTATATTCAATTTTAATAGACTGATGAAGAGGGCAAAGCCCTCGAAACTATATTCTCGTTATAAATAAAATTTATAATTCCAGGAGAAGACACACTCTTTTATTGTCTCATTCAAAGTTCTGTTTCCTGCTTAAAATCCGTCAAAAATTATTTGCAATCGACAATATACCGCAGTAATATTTTAAATCAATCAAATTTTACATTCAAGATATGTTTTTTCTTTGTATATCTGAATTTCTCTACACACGAAAACTCAAATTATAAAAGTTAATTCTGATGATAAAATGTAGGTATCTAGGTATTTTCAAAACAAAAAAAAATTATTAAATTTTGGACTTTTTAGCTTCAAAACTTCTCGGTTAAAAATGGAGAAAAAGAAAAAAAATCAAATTGTCTTATGGAGACCTATCAAAAGGTTATTTTTAATGAGCTGAAATTCGGCATATAAGCAAACTACATATTTGTGCCAGGCTTCAATTATTATTATTTTTTGTTTTTTTAAATTTTTGCTGACAAAAAACTACTTAAATCACTTGAATTTGCCGAAAGCATAAAGAAATATTTTTTTAAAAGTTTTCTCATTTTTTTCTCTAATTTTTTAAATTTAATTTGTCTTTATTAGTTTTTTGTGTAGTAGCTAAAGCGTTTGATTACCTAAACGTTGAATTAAGCTTAGTATTATTAGAGGCCGGATCGAATTTCTGCTGGGTTTCTAATTAATAACTAAGAACGGCCAGTCCCTCATTGAAGTCGGCCGGTTTGTTTTAGGCACTGCGAAGACCACCATGATTTTATGAGCATCATAAAAATATATAATCTAGCTTACGAACATGCTACGCGACTTTCTTTTACTTATCCCGCATTAATAACCAACCAGAATTAAAATTAAATTTTATTTATATTTATGAACAGAAGTACCTACATTAAAAATGTATTTTAATTTATAAATCCGGAAGTTACTTGTAATATGGCTAGATGGTTAGGCCGATTTTAAAACATTAAATAGGTACATTTTAATTTCTGGCAGGATTCCGTCTATACAGACAACTGTTTCAGCGTTAATTAATAGTACCTGGAGGCACCGAGCGATGCTCGGTAACTTCTTCCTTCAGTTAAAACCTTTATTTTAATTTAAAATTCTGATAAAAAGGTCGATTTTTATTTGAGAGCCGTTTTCAAATTAAAAAAAATACAAATATATATAGTATTCGCCCACTGTACCCCCCCCCCCGAAACCTCGCCCTACCCCCGGATCTCTCACCACTGCACCCCACCTCCTGCACCTGTTTTGATTCAACCATATGATTCATTTTTATTCATCCAATTGTTAATAAATAAAACCTATCAAAATGTGTTGTTTTTTCAGAAAATTGAGACCTGCTTATGCGAAATATATTTTTAAATAAATTCTTGATTATTTTTTATTCTATTAAATAAATAAAATTCTTTATAAAAACAATTATAAAACGTTTATTAATATTTCTAACGTTTAGGGAGAACAAAATATGTTAAAAACCACAATCACAATACTTCTTCAAGGCCTTTGAGAATAAAGGATTTACCCGACCCATTGTCTGCCTGAGCACAAAAGGAAAAGGGAAACCTTTTTTTAAAACCCTAAGAATGGGATTTGTCTACCTGAGAATAATTAATTTGATTACAAAAAAACCATCAAAAACAATTTTGTCGAAGATGAGACCGTGACAGATCGAATTGTCACCCAAAAAACCCCCTAAATCATGAATTTCATCAAAATTGGTAGAGTCGTTTTCAAAATAGAACCAAGATACAAATATATATACAAACAAATAAATATATATTAAATATATATACAAATAAATATACAATTTTTGCTCGTTTAATAAGAGTAGATTCATTTACACTTGTACATATAAGCCATCCTCAGGTCTACAATTAAAAAACTTTCATGGTTAGTTATATATTAGCCATATTACAAATTAAAAAAAAATTAAATTGTAAAATTAATAGTCCAGACAAATTAACGATTTTAAAAATAATTATCTCCCGGTAAAGGTTTTAAATTTTTTCCCCAAATCTGAATTGTGGAATTTGCGCTTCAGTCATCAAAATGAGCAAATTTCGGGGGTTTTTCAGTCTTTCTTGAATAACTCTAAAACCGCTTGTCAAATCAAAAATATATTCATTAGATAAATTAAAGCCCTTTAAATTCCATGTAATATTATAACATTTTCATCCATTTTGGTTCAGTAGAATTGGTACCTTAGCGCCTGTCAAAAATTCCACTTTTCCAATTTTTGCAAAAATTGGTACTTTTTGTCTAAAAAATGGCTCTATTCTTCAAAATTTGAGTATTGATACCGTGTATTAGTATATTCTAGTACTGGTATTCACCATGATCTCATTAATATGTTTTTTAGACAAAAAATACACATTTTTGAAAAAAGTGGTATTTTTCACAGGCGCTAGAACCGATTCTAGTCAACGCATATAGATGAAATTGTTATTATTTTATGCAGAATTCAAAGAGCTTTAATTTATCTACCTAAAATCTTTTTGATTTGATCAGCCGTTTTAGAGTTAATCAAGAAAAGCTGAAAAAACCCTGAAAATTTGCTCATTTTGAGGTGCGCAGAGGAAATTCCACGATTCAGTTTTGGGGGAAATTTTAGGATAGCAATTTTGGGACACCAATAATTGTATGGCCATAGAAGTAACAAACTGAAATTAATTTTTTATTCTCTGAGATAGAAGCTCTCAAAGTGTCAAGACCCCCGGAGGCGATTTCAATACTTCCACATTATATCTAAAATCATTACATGATATATGTGTTAGAGCTGTTTTTTGGAAAATAAAGTCTACTAAAGACCCGTTGATAATCTTTACTAAAAGGATGAGTTTTACGAAAAGGTTGCAACATTAAAAATTAGTATAACTATATATAACCAAACTTCTTGAGGATACAAATTTTCTTTTAAATAGGTGTTGGTTTTATTCTTTTTTGACAAAAAAACACATTTTTATCATTTATTTTTCTTTATTTTATTTTATTGTTACCAGGAACGTTTCGACATTTTCAAATATGTCATCATCAGCCTAAAACATTTCAATCATTACATAATTTTTATACAATGACAATTTCTCCACACAACAACAACTTAAAATTAACAACAAAATGACATACCTTGGAACAATCTAAAGATGGGAAAAAATTCCCTCACATCGAAATTATTAGAGTATGTAACATTATTCTTTTGTTCAACAATTATTTGTGTATAAACATTCAAAGTTAAAGACACTTTCATAAATCTCTGACCGTTTGTTAGATTCAAATTCTATTTGACAACTGAACTCCATTGCCAACTCAACACAACAAATCCTCCCAAACATATCTCAATTACCTAAATGATTTTTAATTTTATTTAAAATTCCCGAGTAATATTTACTATTATTTTCCGTGTCTACCTTAAAATTCACAGTTTCAGTTCTTTCTTATAAAGATTGATTCATAAAATTTTCTTTTAAACGTGTTACTTTCCGCGTAAATTATTTTCGTGTCATCAAATTTAAAATTATGTCTATTGTCTAATGCATGTATAGCCAATGCAGACACTGGGTTCTTATGAACTACAGATTTTTCATGTTCGAGCAATCTAACCTTTAATTTCCTCTTTGTTTCTCCAATATACATTTTATTACAGTCTCTGCACTCAATCCTATACACTACATTGTTCATTTCTAGTTTTTCTATTTTATCTTTATCTTTATCTATAAAACTAATCAAGAAATTAAAAATTAGATTTTTATAACAAACTTAAGTTCCTGAGAAAGAAAATTGATTCTTAGTAGGTTGAAAAGTTATTTGATTGGGGCGACAGGAAATAAGATAGAGTTTTTCTTTATAATTAATACCAATACGTAAAAACAGGACACAAAATCGATTGAGAAGAAGAAAAAAATACCTCTAAAAACAATGAATGTAAAAAAAATACTTCAGATTTGAAATAAAACCTTCTTGTGTGTTTTCTGTAGCTGCAAACTAAAATACTCCAATAACAGAAGCTATATTTATATTACGAAATGATTAGACACACTTGATTACCATTTGGCCTTCAAATCCGCTGAGGAGTATCTCATTCTACTGTATCTACAAGCACAGTGTGTCATTTAAAAATATATTTTATTTTATATGAAAAAAATGGAAGCTTAATATTGGATAAATTTATTGTTTTTCAAATGAAGACAGACATGTGTCCAATGTCTTATAAACTTTAAATAATATTCCTGAAGATGTAGACGAAACATCTTTTGAATCTTGCTCTTCCCCCCCCCCCCCCCTCCTGGACTATGAAATTTGATATTTGATTAGACGGGGAAATTCCATAAGAAAGTGATCTTTATGAGGCATTTAGTGTGGAAAAGGTCTGAGAGGTATTCGTAAAGGTTTATTGAAGACATTATGACACAGAAGAATGTGGCAGGCAGGAATATTGAGCACAGGATTTATAGTTATTATCAGATTCTACCCCACTTATGGACTATCATTAAGCGGAAATTAAATTATAATATCTGCTAGATTAATAGAACGAGAGATTTGGATCTTAATAATATTGATTAGCAAGGAAACTATTAATTTAATTGTTATAATATAGTAAAATAAAAAAGGACTGAAATAAAAGTCGATTTTTTTAGGTTAAACGTGTAGATTTAACTTTATTTACTTTTTCAACAATACAAATAAGTAATCAATTAAATAATATAAACAAAACAAATTTAATTAATTAATTAGATTCAATAATTTAATAAGTCTTAGAAAATCATAAGATGGTGTCATCTATTAGATTCGATGGAATTGATTATTTTTAACCCGAGGGGTTAACCCTTCTGACATGTAATTAAAAATAAGCCATTCCATCGGATCTAATAGGTGACACCATCTTATGATTATCTAAGAAAATTTGAATCTATTACCATTGGTAAATTGAAATCTCTCAATTTCATAAGTATTACGTTCAATTCAGAAAATTGCGGGACACTAATAAATCTCAAAAATGTAAATACTTATATGGTAACTAATTATAACTATTTTATAGTATTTTTCATTGCACTTATGGAATCAATTGGGTTTTTCACATTTCTTAAGTCCTAAAGTACTTATACAAGTACAATTTTTTTTTTCAAATCCAACAAATGAGATAATATTTATATTTTTTGCCCTCTCCCCTGATTCGGATAGTTGAATTTTTAATAAAATAATAATAAGAATAAAAATTGTTAAGTACCTAAATTTTTTTTTTTCCAATAAACATCGCAACATTTTTTGTTTGATTTTTATCCTTTAAATTTATTGTAAAATGTACATTAACATTTTGAGAATTATATACCATTTATTAATATTTCAAAAATCACTTTGAAAAAAAAATACGATGAATTTGATAAATAAATAAAATTGATGAATTAATTAGTTTTATTTACTTTTTCAACAATATAAATAAATAATAAATAAAATATTATAAACAAAACAAATTATTGTTTAAACAATTAATTAATTAGATTTAATTATGATTCAATAACTACATAATTATTACGATCAAAATAAGAAAATTGAGGGACACTAATAAATCCAAAAAATGAAAATATATGGTAACTAATTATAACTAGGTATTTTATAATTCTATTTTTTTAACCGACTTCAAAAAAGGAGGAGATTCTCAATTCGAATGAATTTTTTTTTCATTTCTATGTTACTCGATTTCTTCACCAATTGTGAACCGATTTTGATGATTTTTTTCCATTGGGTTAAGTTTAGTTTCCGATTGGTACCATATTAATTTGGTCAAGTTCGGATGATATGATCAATGACAAAATAGTGGATATCTCCAATTCATATGAGCAAATAATATGAAATTATAATAAAAAAATCTTAAAACGTTCATTTAAAACCCGCTAACAAACTATATAAGCGAGCTTACTCGATGTTGTGTACATTACACACCAAAAGATCCATCGAGTGCGATTCATAAAATTTATATGCTTGTCACCGACTTCAAAAAGTGATTTCATGTAAAAATGTCGTCGTTTAGTTGTAACTAAATTAGATAGGTAATTATTTAACCGACTTCAAAAAAGGAGGAGGTTCTCTATTCGACTGAATTTTTTTTTTTTTTTTTTTTTTTGTGCCTTTGTTACCTCATATCTCCTCCAATTGTCAACCGATTTTGAAAATTTTTTTTGCATTGGGTCCAGTCTAGCTTCCGATTGGTCCCATTTTTTTCGTTTTTTTAAATTAGACCTTTTTTATTAGGTTTGTTTAGACCTAACCTCTTTGTTTATGAACCGATTTAGATGGTTCTTTTTTTATCCGAAAGGGGGTGTCTTAGGGATGGTGTCATATTAATTTGGTCTAGTTCTGATTATATGATCACTATTAATAACATCACTAAAAAGAGAAAAATAAAAATAATTTTTAAGAAAAAAATAAAAACCGACTTCAAAAAATTAAATGCAACAAATAAAATACACTAAAAGGTATAAAATAATTATTATCTTATTTAGTTACAACTAAACGACGAAATATTAACATGAAATTACTTTTTGAAGTTGGTGCCAAACATATAGTACCTTTTATTAATCGCACTCGACGGATCTTAGTACGTTTGGCGGGTACGCTCGCTTATAGGTATAGTTTGTTTTGCACCGACTTCAAAAAGTAATTTCATGTTAATATTTCGTCGTTTAGTTGTAACTAAATAAGATAATAATTATTTTATACCTTTTAGTGTATTTTATTTGTTGCATTTAATTTTTTGAAGTCGGTTTTTATTTTTTTCTTAATAATTATTTTTTTATACCTTTCAGTGCATTTTATTTGATTTTTGAGTTGTATTATTTTATATGTTGCCTTTAATTTTTCTGAAGTCGGATTTTTTTTCTTTTATTTAAACTCTTCGGAATTTATATGGATTATTAATTGGATATCTATCAATAATCCCAGGGTTGGGGAGAGGGTGGGTGGAGTGGAGAATGATTGGAGGTGGAGGGGAGATAGTTCAGGAGTAGGGGAGTGGGTCCAGGGGCCGAAGGCGGACTTCGGAGCTAATTATATAATAAAACCTTATAAAATATATTCAAAGTTAACCAGTTTTTTTTTATCTGATTTTTTACGATTCATTAAATAGGATAGATTTCCAATTTGTCTTTTACCCTTTCAAATTACCAAGTGATATTACGATTAATGGGCATACACTAAAGTCGACTTGTAACGTTATCCACCCACGAGAGAACATTGAGCATTATTACTTTTGAATCATTATTCAATGTATAGTGAAAGCATTGACAGGTTTATATAAACATTGTACACCCTGGCTGGCTGACATGGGTTCATTTATTATTATTTATTTAAATTTAATGTTAAAAGAAAAAAATAATATGAATAGCGTTGATGATGAATAAAGGCACTTGTCCTTGTTTCGAACTTTGGGCACTTTACATATAAATAAATCTATAAGGAGAGGATTTTGAAAAATATATATTTTTTTATGGATATGATTTTGTATTTTTTATTTCTCTCCCCAAAAATGTACACAATAGAATACTTATTATCATATTTGTATACACGTATAACCCTCCTACAGTACGGCATTTTACAGCACGGTTTCGCTCTAACACGATAAAGGATAAATTGCAGGAACTCTCGTAGCAAGGTTTCACTCTAACACGATAAAAAAAATGCGAAAACCTTTGTACAACACTGTATATCTAAAGTACTAGAAGAAATTTGATTAAGGTATTTAAAATTATTATTTTTTATACTGACATTAATAATATCGTTTTAGTCCAGGGGGCCAATCCCCCCACACCAGTTTTATTAAAAGAACCCACCCCACCCTTACAAATAAGGGAACAACAGTAGGTCTACTCTAAGGGCCAGTTGTATGTCGGTTTGTAAAGTCTTTGTTAAAATTAACAAAGGGTAAAACCTTAGAATTCACCTTGTGTCTGGCCGGATGGCCAATAAGATGACAAGCACTTTCATCTGATTGGCCATCCCGCCAGGCACAAGGTGAATTCTAAGGTTTTACCCTTTGTTAATTTTAACAAAGACGCAAAAAAACACACTTTTTTCATGCACGATTACAATACTTGACCATGCCCTGTATTGTAAAGTAAAAAGACTTTACAAATCGACATACAACTGGCCCTAAGACTTCACCCGAGGAAAGTATCGTTTGGTGTTATATCATATTATAGTATAACTTGCTGTACTCCTTCTAGCCCAGCCATACTCAACCGTTTTTTTCTACGGGCCACATATATATTTTTGCTAAGTTACGCGGGCCGCAACATTATACACCATGTGGGAAAATGG
The DNA here is from genome assembly GCA_024734495.1 of Forficula auricularia. Lineage (NCBI taxonomy): Eukaryota > Metazoa > Arthropoda > Insecta > Dermaptera > Forficulidae > Forficula > Forficula auricularia. Next base: position 2,068,037 of record JALMQS010000084.1, read on the forward strand.
TTTTACAGATCCCCCCGCCCATATAACAAATAAAACACAAAACATAAATAGATCCAAACGTTTATTTAAAAATTAGTGTGATACTTGATATTGAGACAAATTCTTTACTATTTTAGACAAATCAGGTTTATAATTACTACATGCTACCCTCAATACGTCATCAAGGTGAGAATCTGTAAGTCGATTTCTATATACGTTTTTTGCGTATTTCATTTTGGAATAGGATGATTCACAGAGATAAGTTGATGCGAACAACGTGAGAAGCAGGTGGGCACATTTTTGTAGAGTCTTGTATTTTTCTGGTACTAATTTCCAAAATTTGGTGTACTCCTTTCCCTCTCTCTTTTCTTTGAAAATAACTTCCAGATGCGTATCGTTCTTAAACTCGATAAATTCATCGAATAGCCTTGCATAATCAAATCCCAATGCAGCTAGTTGTGTTATAGTTGCTGTTTGTACGTGCCAGGGATTTTCTACAAGCAACAAACAATTTTTGATGCAACGTAAATCCTGAAACCTGCTCTTAAATTCCTTGGATAAGGCAGCTAAATAATTAGACAATATCGTATAGATATGCCATCTTGTTTAGCTTTTGTTACGGTTGGGAAGTTATGCGATACTTGGTTCTGTATTTCTTCGCAATATATTTTTAATTTCTCTTCAAAAGCAAATACAAAGAACAAAGAATATCAGATTTGTACGTCACGTAGCCTAGTAGACATAATATTTACAAATATGTATTCATTTGATACGATTACGTGGAATTTTAATCTAATTTCAGATTTAGTCGGAATTCAGAACCAAACCTAATTTATAATGAACGTCAAAATTGTATGCTGCCATCTAGCAGAAAGAAGTAAAATAGCTCAAAATTAGTTCCAAATTTCGTACCACTTTTTATCCAACTTTGAGGGCGGTTATTTGAAAACACAGTCTTAAATGACCAGATTTTTATATGCACCTTCCTGATAATAAGTGCGTTTCGGGCCGTACATAAAAGCCAAGCGGGTCGCAGGTTGAGTATGGCTGTTCTAGCCTATAACGAGTTTAAGTTTCGAATTTCATAGCTCTGAGACTTATGGATTCCAAACGCAGGAGATACATACGTATGCCCTGACTAATTTTTGATCATTTTTTGACCCCTGGGGACCACATTATCCGGTTTTATGTTCTAAATCCGGTTTCAAATTATTAAGGGCATCGATTCCTTCCACCTAAAAGTCACAAAGTGAAATTAACTGAGATAAAAGCTCCAAGTGTCAGGACTCCGACAGGCGATCTCATTACTTCACATTATATTCTATATCATTACATGATATTGAAAATATATATATGTGAAAGTAAAAATTAGTAAACCATTTTATTGTAGTTTATATTATTAAAACTTTGATTCAACCCTTCCGCATTTCATAAATCTAATCATAATAAATATAAAAAGTCGTATTATTCTTCATTAGAGCACGCATTTTCTTATGTTGTTTATCCTCAAAATTCTGAATAAAGTGCTTTTTTGTGTTTTCTTTATATTCCGATGTCTTGATTAAAATTTATCTATACACATTTTCCGCTTACATAAGAGGCTCGCTGATTATCAAAGTGAAAGATTATCTCTTTGATAATAATCATTGGAGATGAGCTTAAGGAAGGAGTAAAATTGCTTTTCGTCCAAATTTAAGGCCGCAATGAATTTACTATGAAATAATATTAATTGAGATTCATTTTGACACCTGTCTGAGTTTTGCTTGCCACAATCAGCTACATGATCAAAGGGCTCAGAGAGGAAGGAAGAAATATGTACGTTAGTTGAATTAGGGATCCTTAAATAAAGATCAAACGTAGCCTTTCACTTTCGACTACCCTGATAGTTTATCTATACGATGTGTTACTTTCTCTCACAAGGCAATAATTCATAAAATTTAATTTTAATTTATATAGGGTGGGGCAGAGAACTTTGCTTATTTAGAAATTCAATTAAGAAAAAAGTTACGCATATATATATATATATTTAATTCTTTGAACAGCATCAAGTACAACGTTTAAATTTTATGTTTATACAGTTATAAAAATGATATCAGGCAGATGGCGTCCATTATTCTCAATGCGTCATCTCCTCGATGGGAGAACTGCACTGGGGCCTGATTTAGCCCCCTGTGACTATTTTTTATGGGCCTATCTAAAAACACTTGTCTACAACGATCGTCCTAGGACCCTGGCTCACCTGAAGAACAACATTCGTCAAGCTGTTGCCAACATACCCGTCGATATGCTGGAAAGAGTTGAACGAAACTTCCGAGTTCGATTTACGCAGTGTATTGAGAATAATGAACGCCATCTGCCTGATAAAATTTTCATCTTTAAAACTGTGTAAACATAAAATTTAAACGTTGTACTTGATGCTGTTCAAAGAATTAAATATATATCTGAGTTACTTTTTTCTTAATTGAATTTCTAAATAAGCAAAGTGCTCCGCCCCAGCCTATATGAAAATCCAATTTTTTATAAAGTTTATGAAGTTAAGTTGCAGTGCACGACGACGCCTTTGCCATAAAGGCGCCGACATGCGACCATTGATCATGAGCTATATTAAACAGATCAAATATGAATACATTTTAAAGAATTAAAAAAAATACTATCTTACTCTAGGGTAAAGTACTTTAAAATATAATTTTACTAAAAAATATTATATAACTTTTTTGTGGTCCTCAAGGTACTTAATATTAGAATATTAATTTTCATTAAAATTGGCCAAGTCTTTTTCAAGTTATTTAGAAAAAATTAAAAAAGTACTGGAATAAAGTAGATACTAATGTTTGTGGGCCGATATATACAAAAGCGCTTCATTTTGTTAAAGTAATGGCAGGTTTTCAATTTCACCTTTTTTGGGTAGTCATACCCTTAACTAATCTACCAATTCAGTTGTCTAAATCAGTGGTTCTTAACCTATGGATCGCGACCCAATTTTGGGTCGCAAAGCGTATTCTTTGGGTCGGGCAGTGTCGTTAACCAAATATTTTACCTACTATATTTATTTTAAATAAGTTTAAAAATATATTTTAATTTATTCAATACTATTAAAAACGAAAAAATGAAAAACAAGTACTTTTTCATTAAATTTTCCTTGGATCAAAAAGTCTCCTTGTTTATCTTAATTAAAAAAAATAAATATAATAAATGCGTTAAAAAAAGGTCATCAAAATTTCTTAATTAGGTATGATCTACAAAAAATATTTAAAAAGATTTGTCATTTTTTTTTGGGGGGGGGGGGTGGGAGGGGTCGCGACATGAACATATTTCTCAAATTTGGGCCGCGGTCTTAAAAAGGTTAAGAACCACTGGTCTAAATGACAGGGACTTCCATGATACAAGGAGTGGCTATTAAATGGCAAGACTGAAACATAAAAAAATGTTTTGGCCACAGTAATTTGGCTCAGTGAATGTAAAGGCACCAATCAGTATTTCGCACGACGGTGCCAAAGAGACTTGGCGCGTTCCTGATTATTTTATTTCAATTTCCATAGGATACCAATATCTCTAGATAGAAAATAGCTTGAAAAAGTAACCTAACTCTGCATGGCAGCATGAACCTCTTAAATTAACAAATGTTTTCATTAAAAATTAAAAAAATTCTAACTAATGTTTTTTTAATGACCTCTCGAGATGAACGAGCGCAGGTATTTTCAGAGGCCCATAGATCATCAAAACCTTTTTATTTGTGAAACGGCATTAGCCCCGGCCGCGTTCTCTCATGTGTCAATCTTTCAATACCTAATTGAATAATAACCAAAGACTAATAATGTTCTTGTCCAGGTGGGTGGGAGAAAGAGGATCAAAACAACATCCGTTGTATAGAGAGGAAGTGCCTGTTGTTCATCTTAGTGATGACCTAAGCCTCAAAATAGCCTTCTCTAATTATTTCTCTCCCCGGGCTTTCTCTTCATTTCTATTTACATAGCCCCCGCGTAGCAAACACTCAGGGATTATTAAATCTTTGATGGATGGTAAAAAGGGCCGGTTGTTTGGCCAAGATGCCTCTCCATATAAACAACTAGTCGAGGAAATACCTATCCAGGCACATACTTTCATATTTCATCTTGTTTGAAGAGCGTCGCGTCGCGTCGCGTCGCCACCATAGAAAGCATTAATTGAATAAGTTTCTATTAAGCCAACCAGCGCAGTTGTTGAAGAGGGTTTTTTATTTTAAGTAATTTAAGTGTGTTTTAACTTAATTATTATTCTATTTTGTTAATTATTTTTCTTATTTACAAAAATCTCATCACCACGAGAGAGTATTTATTCAGTCCTAGGACTAATTTGATGCAACCACTCGACGCTATCTCAACTCTTTCACTTTTTTTTCACACATCCCTTATTCTTTATTTATCTGCAGGAAAAAATATTTTAATCTTATTCTTTGTGTGCAAAATATATTCAAATAAAAAATAAAAAATAAATTGAGAGTGTCTTTTTGCCGAGAATAGCAGAATTTTTATAAATTAAAGTAGATAATAAAAGAGTGTGTCTTCTGTTGGAAAAATACATTTTTACATTCACATTTATTAATTAACAGGAATAGCAGAGAATTGGACAAAAATTAAAAACAAATTTTTTATTGAATGGGCCAGACGTTTCGTCGATTAATTTCGACTTCCTCAGTGGCTCATTCTATCACTCTTTGTCAAAAGACAATTCCACTACGCGACGAAACATCCTTTAATCTTTTTTTATTTAAACTATAATACATTGTTGGCTTATGCCTCAATTCAATTGCTCAAGAATCTTGAACTTTTTCACACTCGAACAATCAAAAAATTAACAACCTTTAATCAAAATTTATCACAAAAAAAATATGTTGTTTCTACTCTTTAAACAGACAAAGAAACATTCACATTCACATTTATATTCTATAGAATATAGTAATGTAGAAGTATAGCGATGGCCTGTCTGGGTCCTGACTCTTTGAGAGCTTGTATCTCAGAGATGAAAAAGTTAATTTCATTTTGTAACAAATTGATGACTTTATTAGTTGGAAACCAGGTTTAGGACATAAAACCGGAAATTGTGGTCCCCAGAGGCCAAAAAGGGGTCCAAAATCCATTGTTCAGTGCGTTGTACGTATATATGTATGTACCCCCCTGCCCCTGCGTTTCGCAACCATAAGTCTTAGAGCTACGAAATGCTTTTTTGGTTGAAATCGGAAAACCGGAGGTGGACATTTACATGAAAGATTTTTTTTTAATTAGTATATTTATCAAATGTCATGAGTTATTAGTTGTATCAAATTTTTAATCCGATTGAAATAAAGGAAGGGGTGTAAATTAGGAGTGTCGTAAAATAAATATTTTAATTGTTCATATCTCGTCTTCGGAAAGTTGTAGAGCCTTGAAATTTGAAACTTAAGCTATATAACAAGATTTTGGCTAAAATAGAAAAACCGGAAGTTGATGTTTACCTACGTAAGAATGTACCCCCTTCGTTTCGCAGCCATAAGTCTCAGAGCTACGAAATTTGAAACTTAAGTTCGATATAGGCTAGAAAGAGTACAGCAAGCTTAATTAATTATTATAGTTGCAACTCCAGTTTGTTCGGGAATATCGCGGAGAGGTTCGGAGTCGCCGCCGATGCTGTCACCGTTTTGGCGGCGACAATATCGTGGAAGGGGGTGTGGTGTCCCCGGTCCTTCGGGGACCTACGCGCCCTGGGTGTCCCCAAAACTACATTAAACAAAATGACACTCAGGGCGATGCTAGGTTCCCTTTTTAACTTTTCCAGTTTTATGAGGCTGACTTTCCGTACGGGGCCCGGCCTTAATTAATTAAGACAATGAATTTAAATTTATGTGCATTGCTGGGCTGGCCTTCCTCGACAAATGACCTTTCTGCAGTGGCCAGCCCATTTTAAACGATTTTTACTATTGTTATTATTATTGTTTTTTTTTTATTTATTTTTTTTAGCATTTAAATGTTAATTTTTATTTATGTTTTTCCTTTTTTTTTGTTTTGTTTTTTGTTTCTAACATTTGATTATTGTTTTTTTTTCTTGTCGCATTGCACAGTTGTGGGGCGCTTTTGGCGCTCCCAACACTCTGGCCTCGGTTCTGGAGTCCTACTGGCGCCCATATATACTTTTCACTAATAGCCACAACATCTGGCGTAATTGTTTGGACGGCTGATGAGGGTTTTAACCTAATATGTAAACAAATCTGTATTCTTTCTGTAAAGGGCTGCCCCCCTCTGCGTGGCGAAATAAATAATTCAGTCAATTAAAATTGAAATCGGAAGACTGGAAGTGGACATTTACATACGGCGCCGCGACACTCCTACTTTATTTCAATCGGATTAAAAATTTGAGACAACTATTAACTCAAGGCACTTGATAAATACATTAATTTTTAAAAAAATCGTTCCAGTCGTTTTTTAAAAAAATCCGAAAAAAACGAAATAAAGGAAGGGGGTGTTAATTTTATTTATGTATATGTATTTTATAATTTATTTATATCTATTTTATATTTTAAGATTTCGCTAATTTCTAAATCACAAATTATCTACTAGTATAAGCTGATAGAATTATAATGTTATCAAAATTTGACTGAAACAAAATAGTTAAGATATTTTTGTTGAAATAATGCACAAATATTATACTTTTTAATTTGGAAAAGAATAAGAACTCTTAATTCCACTATTAGGTCAGTATCATGGTTTGAAATAAACCAGAGGTTTCCAAACTGTGAGCCGCGGCGCCCCGGAGAGCCGTGTACTCTTCACAGGTGCGCTGTGAAGCTTCATAACTAATTAAAGCAAGACATTTGTCCTAGCTAGTAAGAAGCTAAAAATTTATTTATTATTTATTTTTATATCTTACTTTTTTCTTAGACATACTTTTAATTTTTTATTTTGTTCTTATTTGCCTTTTGTTTTTATTCATATTTTTGACTTATATTCATTTTTTTTGTTTTTGTTCGTGTTTTTGTATTCATTCTTTTTATTTTTGTAAATATTTTTAGTTTTTTTTTATTGTTTTTAACAATTTTTTTTTGACATATCGTCCCTTTGGAGTGTAAACCTGCTAGCTCATAATAAGGAAATTTTACAGAGCAGAGAAAAAACAAACAAAATTTAATATTGTTGTTATGGAAAGAAACTAATTTTCACATTTTTTTTTCTACAACTTACGATTATAATTTTAAGTAGCAGTTTTAATTGGACAATGTTGCATCTCTTTTTCTTTCGAACGGTATTAATCTACTCTTATTAAACGAGCAAAAATTGTATATTTTATTTATTATTTGTTTGTATATATATTTGTATCTTAATTCTATTTTGAAAACGACTCTACGGATTTTGATGAAATTCACGAGTTAGGGGGTTTTTGGGGTGACAATTCGATCTGTCACGGTCTCATCTTCAACAAAATTGTTTTTGATGGGTTTTTTCGTAATCAAATTAATTATTCTCAGGTAGACAAATCACATTCTTAGGGTTTTAAAAAAAGATTACTCTTTTCCTTTTGTACCCAGGCAAACAATGGGTTGGGTAAATCATTTTTTCTCAAAGGTCTTGAAGAAATAGTGTGATTGTGGTGTGTTGTTGTCAAGCATTAACTAAACCCGAACAAAGCTCAGTCCAAGGGCGGATCCAGGGGGGGGGGGGGGGCGACCCCATAGAGGCCCGTGCCTGGCAAAAAAAAATTGTAAAAAAAAACATTTATTTTTTAAAAAAATTTTAAAATTGAAAATAAAGTTCTATGTGTGTGTGGGGGGGGGGCGTCTCTGACCCCCCCCCCCGCATGGAAAATTCGATCGCGACACACTTTCGAGATAAAAAGTACACCTTATATACATTCACCCCCCCCCCCCCTGGATCCGCCCTTGGCTCAGTCTTCCAGGTATATATATACCTGGAAGATATATATATATATATAAGTATTAGTAATTGGATGTTGATGAAAGCAGTCCACGGTGGTTGTAAAAAATAAGACTATAGAGGTTTTATTATTTTACATTTATTTGTTAAACCGACGTTTCGGAGATTTATTCTCTCCTTCTTCAGGGTCTATATAATTGAGGGGAAGACGAACATTAATTAGTATTGGGATTTTCACAAGTCATTCATAATATAAAAACAATATACACAAAACAAAAATAATAATCATAAATCTACTTACAACAAAAAGTCAATGAAAGTAGTTCAAAAAATAGTTACTTTCTGTCTCCTTTGACAATGCCAAAAAAACATTATAAAAATTCTTTTTCATCTCGAATAGAAAACAAAGTAAAAAGCAATTGATGATCCATATGTTAATGAGATATATATAAATGAATGAATGTATAACATGTCCCCACCAATCATTGGATGCGCAGAATATCGTTGCGCATATCGGTATAGTTGTTGGTTTTTTTTTTAAATTTATATTACAATTATTTACAAATTTATAAATATGATCATTATCAGTCCCAAAATTTTTACAAAATATATACAAAGTTATTTTTTTTTTTTTTCCTTTTAAAAAACATAGTTCGGAACGTCATTAATATATTTACATATTATGAATATTTTTTTTTTTTTTTTTTTTTAATTTAATTAGTCACAGGAGTTTTAAATTATTAATCAAGCCATCCATTAATAATTTAAAACTCCTGTGACGAAGGAGTACAGTGGTTGAATACTATATAAATATATTTGTATTTTTAACCGACTTCAAAAAAGGAGGAGGTTCTCTATTCGATTGATTTTTTTTTTTTTTTTTTTTTGTGCCTATGTTACCTCATATCTCCGCCAATTGTCAACCGATTTTGAAAATTTTTTTTGCATTGGGTCCAGTCTAGCTTCCGATTGGTCCCATTTTTTTTTCGATTTTTTTTCATAGGTATTAGACCTTTTTTATTAGGTTTGTTTAGGTTTGTTTAGACCTAACCTCTTTGTTTATGAACCGATTTCGATGGTTCTTTTTTTATCCGAAAGGGGGTGTCTTAGGGATGGTGTCATATTAATTTGGTCAAGTTCTGATGATATAATCACTATTAATAACATCACTAAAAAGAGAAAAATAAAAATTTTTAAGAAAAAAATAAAAACCGACTTCAAAAAATTAAGTGCAACAAATATAAAAATACACTAAAAGGTATAAAATAATTATTATCTTATTTAGTTACAACTAAACGACGAAATATTAACACGAAATTACTTTTTGAAGTTGGTGCCAAACATATACCTTTTATGAATCGCACTCGACGGATCTTACTTAGTACGTTTGGCGGGTACGCTCGCTTATAGGTATAGTTTGTTTGGCACCGACTTTAAAAAGTAATTTCGTGTTAATATTTCGTCGTTTAGTTGTAACTAAATAAGATAATAATTATTTTATACCTTTTAGTGTATTTTTATATTTGTTGCACTTAATTTTTGAAGTCGGTTTTTATTTTTTCTTAAAAATTTTTATTTTAATTTGAAAACGGCTCTCAAATAAAAATCGACCTTTTTATCAGAATTTTAAATTAAAAATAATATTAAAATAAAAATTTTAACTGAAAGAAGAAGTTACCGAGCATCGCTCGGTGCCTCCAGGTACTGTCATATATGATAAAAAGTGGAGTTAGCAGGTTTACACTCTAAGCCGACAATATGTACCTATAGAATTCTAAGATAAATTCTACTACTGTAAATAGAGAGGGAGAGAGATAAAAATGTAAATATTGCCACCAATGTATAGACCAAATTTTGTAAACTTCTTATCTCTTGTAAGAGGAGACCCCTCCTGCGGGGCCAAAATAATTTTTTTTTTTTTTTTTTTTTAATGATATTGATGAGAGAAGGAGATACACCAGAAGGTGGATCCCCTAAAGGCTTGTATGGGATGGCACCGTGAAAAGAACAGAGTAGAAGGAAAAGAAGCCGGGATCACGAGCCTATCTCAGAAACTTAGATACAATTCAATATCCAATTTACTAAGGTTTTAGGGGCTTCGAGCAGTGGTAAATTCTCCGCGCGATAAATTCGGTTAAATTTATCTCCCACTTAATTTTTATTACCAGACCCTATACTTACAGAAAACATGTCTGGGTATAGCCGGGAATCGAACCCGAGACCTCCGGGTTGCCAGTCAGTTACTCTGACCATTACACCACGGAGGCGGACAAATATTATAATATTATATAATAGGGCCCCACGGAAACATTTTAATTGAAAAAAGGCGTCGGCACTTAAGAACCCCTGAAATAAACTAAAGGAAAAAGTATTATTAACTCCATTGGTACTTGTTATAGCATAATAATTTCAATTTAACAATCCAATAATCGTTATCTTGATTCGTAATTAGTTTCTTAACTCTTCTTGAGCCATTCAGAATGTGTGAGCGAAACAATCTTTTCGAGGGTCACTTATTTAAGATAAGAACCAAAGGAGACCAATCTCTCTGTTCCCTGCAGTGAAGAGCTGGTCCATTAACTCGGCAAGGCACGTTAGAGGTTCCCTGATTCCGTTTTGCCTGGATCCCTTGGCCCTTAGAAAGGGAAGATAAGTAACGAGAGGGCTTTTTTAGACATTTGCAACGCTTGATCAAGCAATTATTTAGACAAAAATTCATTGGGAATAGGAAAGAAAGAGGGCTCTACGTCTGAGAAGAGAAGGGTCTTTAATTACTTTTCCATAATCGGATGCCCTTAAAAAGGGCGGCCGCCAAATGCTTTAGATGCAATTTACAACCCTTAGGGAGAGAGAGTGGTGATAAGAGCGTCTAAAGTAGTAGATGGGGTGGTTATATTCAAAAACAACCTCAAAAACAATTAATTTTATCTTTTATCAGCACAGTTTGAAGACACAGAGGAAAGATTAAGGGAAATGGCTTCTGTGTGTGGGCGGGCACGGTGAAATATACACCAACAGATGCTCCACAGCGACCCTTAAAGTGAATTTAAACTGAAAATAAAATGTTATCTCAGAGTTTGGCTTTTGATGAAGTTGATTTGATATCTAAACCCAAAAGATTCTATTAACGGAAAGAAAACAAAGATTGTCTTTTTAAGAGAGTTGGCAACTTCTTCTTACCCAAACGTTATCATATAGCATGGGGTGTGCATATTTAATAATCCAAAAGATTTAAAGTACCTATAAGCAAATTGGAAACAGTTAATGAATAAATAAATCCCTTTGGGTAAAGACATATTAAATCAAATAGCTAATTAATGTCTTCAAAATTTGATGCAAAATATATTTTTGAGGATCGTAAGAAGAAATTTTATTTATTTATTATTATACTACCTAAATGGTGATCTTTGAAATCGTCACGTTAAAAATTAAGTAGATATTTACAGGGTGGGCCATAAAGATCTCCCACATTTTGAAGAGATATAAAAAAATGAAAATATTTAACTAGAAAAAAACTGAATATATTTTTGGAAAGAACATAAAATATATATTTTTTAATGTGTTTTAAACATTAACAGACAAAAATAAACTGCAACGGATCGTTGCTAAACTTTATCCAAATTCATTTGAAATATTAATATGTTCTTGAGTAAAGTACTTTAAAATATAATTTTACTAAAAACTTTATTTAACCTTTTTGTGGTCCCCAAGGTACTTAATTAGAATATTAAATTTCATCAAAATTGGTTAAGTCATTTTCAAGATATTTAGAAAAAACTAAAAAAGTACTGAAATAAAGTACTAATGTTTGTGGACCGATATGTACCAAAAACTAATCAGCGCTTCATTTTGTTAAACTAATGGTAGGTTTTCAATTTCATTTCAATCAGCGCAAAGGTGTGGAAAAAAATCGTGGACGAAAAAAACGATAACACACATACATACATACATACATACATACATACATCCCCACGCACTTCCAAAAAAAATGGCACTTTTTGGCCTCTCGACGAGATTCCAGGTAATTTTTGGCAAAACCGTCACGTGCTAAAATTCAATCTCATTGAATACTTCAATTTGTGACCTTAATTGAGTCCATAGGTTCCGTAGTCTTTACCTGAGGACCCTTTGAAGTCGCGCTTGCCGCGAGACCCATTACAATACTTTCTCCCATGCTTCGCATTGGATAAAGTAAAAAAAAGGGGGGGGGAGTGAAACATGAAAATTCTAGCCCTTTTGACCAAACTCAATCAAATTTTGGATAAATATTCTGTGTAACGCCAGAAGGCTAGAAATGCAAAAACTAACCACTCAAAATGGGGGAAGTCAAAAATGAAAATTCTGGCCCTTTTGACCAAACTCAACCAAATTTTGTATACATATTCTGTTGGCCCCCAGAAGGCTAGAAATACAAAAAATAACCAATTTTTGTATAAATAGTTTGGTTGAAATGGCTAGAATTTTCATTTTTGATCCCCCCTCCCCCATTTTGGGTGGTTAGTTTTTGCATTTCTAGTCTTCTGGCGGTCCACAGAATAGAGTGTGTATACAAAATTTGGTTGAGTTTGGTCGAAAGGGCTAGAATTTTCATTTTTGACCCCCCCCTGTCCTTTTTGTCTGATAATGTTTAAAATACATTAAAACAAAATTTATTTTATTTTCAAAAATATATCAGCGTAATTTACCAATAATAAAATTTATTGAAGGAGACAATAAAAGAGTGTGTCTAATTTTATTTATAACGAGACTATAGCTTATGAATCATACATTAATTTCTGTGAATCAATTGTAATAGACTGATAAAGAGGACAAAGCTCTCGAAACTATAGTCCCGTTATAAATAAATAAAATTTATAATTCCAGCAGAAGACACACTCTTTTATTGTCTCCCTCCTTCAATATATAAAAAAACTCTGCTACTCTCGGCACAAAAACTTTCAATTTAATAAAATTTAAAAAATCAACAATTTAAGAAAAAAATTAAAATAAAATTGATGATCTGCGAACGTCACGTTTCTTTAGACTCCTTCCTACCCTTTGTCACATATAATCACACTACCCAATACACCTCCCTCCCCCCTTTTTGCGAACGTATTTTATGAATGACCCCAAAGATAGTGTATAAATTTGAATTGATAAGTAACGAGTGTTGCCCTCTAAGGGAATATTTTGTAAACTGGCCGGAGCTGGGCTCTTTAACCAGCCAGCCAGTTGATTGATGACTTCGCTTGCAGATTGATTTTTGATAGATTTGAGAGAGTTGATTTATATTGTTGAGTAAAAACGCTCGTTAGCCATTGAGAATTTATTTTATTTTTGATTTAAATTGTTTGGTACTTAAATCTCAATTGTTTATTATTTAATTTGATTTAAACAACTAAATTGAGAATTGTGGATTGATTAAAAGTAATTTTAATCTTTTATTGAATTTGGAGAAGAAACCAAACTTGAATTCATTATCATATCATCGGAGAAAAAACCCCAGTGAACCGAATAGCCACAAGAAGTCTGCATTCGATCACCGCCATCGCCATTTGTATAATATCTCATTTTCGTATGTACAAAATCAGCATTATTTTCTCTCATTAAAACCATTGTTAATATTCATATCACAAATCTTTGCCTTTTATTTATTGAAGAAGAAGAAATACACCTTCCTTTTATTCTTAATTTAAGATATACAGTCCACACCCTTATTAAACCCGGATCTTCAAGCCAGAGCTTTCCAGCCCAGCAAGAAGATTATTTTGGAATTTATCCTTTGGTCATTCTCATATGATCAGGAAATTTCAAAATTATACAGATAGATTTTAAAAGTTTTTTTTTTTTTGGGGGGGGGGGGTTCACAAAGAGAAACCTTATCTAAGAGAGTTATCGCATTAAAGAGTGTAATAATGTAGGGTGAAGTAGAGGTAAATAGAATGAAATGAAATATTTAAAAATAACATTGGGGCTGAATTTATTGAAGTGTCTGTTGGTAATTAAATTTAAATAATGTGAATTTTATTGCTCTGAAATGAACACATAATAGTAGGAGGTGTGGACGAGAGAGAGAGTGAACCTCAACCTCGATTTGTCACGCGAGAACTCTATTAACACAACGAGAACAAGAAGGGTGCAGGGTGCAGGGTGCAGAGCCGAGAAAGTGTGGGCGGAATGAACCCGAGGGAAGGAAATCCACCTGCAAGCAATGATGAGATTGGACACTCAAAAGAAAACAAATGGCTACGGCTACGGCTACTGGCTGAGGTGCCACCGGGAATGACAATGGCTTTCTCTGGAAATTGGCTAGAACACATTTGCACCCTTTGTAGCAAGCTTGCTTGCTTGCAACATCCCCCGGGGGCAACATCTAATATAACCTTTTCATTAAAATTACAATTCGTGATGCTCATCTACGAGAAACGAAGAAAAAAAAGATTGTCTCAAACGGAAGCTTTTTATTTTAGATTGAATTTTTTTTTCATTTTCTTTTACATGAAAATTAAAAAAAAAAGAATAGAAAAAAAAAACACTCGTTTTTAATAGCCTATAGGTATTAAGGGAAATTCAAAATGTGTCCTATTATTGTTATCCTGGCTTATTTTACGTATGAATATTAAACTGTACCAATTAATAATTTATCCTTTGTAATCCAAAGTCATTTGAAATATTCATATGTTTGTTCCTTTATTATTAATCAGATATCACTGGTTACTACTCCTAGTGTCCGAAAATATGGTATAGATTTGTGAATAAAATAATTTTTAAGAAAAAAATAAAACCGACTTCAAAAAAATTAAATGCAACAAATAAAATAAACTAAAAGGTATAAAATAATTATTTACTTATTTAGTTACAACTAAACTACGAAATATTAACATGAAATTACTTTTTGAAGTCGGTACCAAACAAACTATACCTATAAGCGAGCATACCCTCCAAACGTACTAAGTAAGATCCGTCGAGTGCGATTCATAAAAGGTATATGTTTGGCACCGACTTCAAAAAGTAATTTCATGTTAATATTTCGTCGTTTATTGTAACTAAATAAGATAATAATTATTTTATACCTTTTAGTGTATTTTATTTGTTGCATTTAATTTTTTTGAAGTCGGTTTTATTTTTTTCTTAAAAATTATTTTTATTTTCCTCTTTTTAGTGATGTTATTAATAGTGATCATATCATCAGAACTTGACCAAATTAATATGACACCATCCCTAAGATACCCCTTTCTAATAAAAAAGAATCATCGAAATCGGTTTATAAACAAAGAAGTTAGGTATGAGCAAACCTAACAAAAAAGGTCTAATACCTATGAAAAAAAAATGGGACCAATTGGAAGGTAGACCGAACCCAATGCAATTTTTTTTTTCAAAATCGGTTCACAATTCGGGGAGATATGAGATATTTTTTTTTTTTTTTTTTATTAAAGGGAGAAGGTTTTTTTCCCCCTTCCTGGCTTTTGGTCAGAACCATTTAGCCAATCACATTCTTTATATTATTTTATAATTTTAAATATTTACACTAGCCCATAGTACAAATCTCTGAAGAGCCATCACAGATATGAGATAACATAAGCACAAAAAAAAAAAATTCAGTCGAATAGAGAACCTCCTCCTTTTTTTGAAGTCGGTTAAAAAAATCAAATGAAACTAAAGTCTATAGGTATATACAAAATTAATGTTTTGTCTGTACATTGGTTCAAATCACGTTAGTTGCACACGTTTCAAGCAAAGTTATAATCTCAACAAAATGCATGTCTGTATGTCTGTCTCTTTGTCTGTTTCCGTGGTTTCCTCGAAAAATTGGTCACGATTCACGTAGAAACAGTTGAAGGGATTATTAAGAAATTTCATATTTGGACCACCAGATGTCTTCTAACTTAGGTTTATTGCTATATAACGTTTTGATATTTTGACCCCAAAAGGGGTTTGGGGGGCGTACTAATGGAAATTATCAAATAACTCCTAAACTATTAACTCTACGGCAAAATTTGTTATAAGCAAAGTTGTAGGGGATGGGATTTCTGACAACTTTTGTTTAAAAAAACTTCCCACAAAAGCCACCCAAAAAAGGGGAAGGATCAGAAATTGAAAATTCTTGCCCTTGGAGCAAGCTCAACCAAATTTTGTATACATAATTTGTAGGACACTAGAAGGCTAGAAATGCAAAAATTGGGTGCGGGCGGCGGGTGCAGTGGCGGAATGTGGGGGGAGGGGTGGAGGTTCAGGGGGCTCGGGGCGTGGGTGTCAGAGTGGAATGGGGGGAAGGTGCGTAGTTGGGTTATGGAAGGGTGCGGAGGTAGAATGGGGTTGGGGTGTAGGGGTGCAGGGTTCGAGGGAGGGTCCAGGGGGCGTAGCTCTCTGACCAGAAAGAGGGCCGCCGAAGTCGGGCCTTGCAGCTAGTTAAATATATTAAAAAATTCATTTTATTATCACAATATAACTAAAAACAAATAATTTTAATGTAATCCAAATTTATTTAATTTAATATTTAGCCTTGTTGAATAAGATTTTCTTTCAAATATATACCATATGTTCGGACAGAGGAAGTTTTATTAAGCCCACTGCACACGAGGCTTTTTTCTCTGCCTATTTTTGGTATGGGAGCTCTGGTTTGAAATTTGGAGGCCTGTCGCACAGTGGGAAAAAATCGGATTTAGACCGTCAAAATTCTGAAACTTGTCACAGGGGGGGGGGGGTTCCATAGCGGCGAGTCCATTTTTCATGTCATTTTGACCCAATTTTCAAAATTTACCCTTTTTTTCAAAAATCTCGCGTTTGGTATGAAAATATACTGAATCTGTTTCTGTCAAAATTATATAAAAAAAAGTAACATTTATTTAGAAAAATAATTTTTAAGAAAAAAAATACAAAAAATAAAATACAGTAAAAGGTATAAAATAATTATTATCTTATTTAGTTACAACGAAACGACGAAATATTAACATGAAATTACTTTTTGAAGTCGGTGTCAAACATATACCTTTTATGAATCGCACTCGACGGATCTTACTTAGTACGTTTGGCGGGTACGCTCGCTTATAGGTATAGTTTGTTTGGTACCGACTTCAAAAGTAATTTAATGTTAATATTAATAATAAGTTTTAAATAAGTTAATAATTATTTTATACCTTTTAGTGTATTTTATTTGTTGCATTTAATTTTTTTGAATTCGGTTTTATTTTTTTCTTAAAAATTATTTTTATTTAGAATTTAGGTTTGAACAAACCTAACCAAAAAGGTCTAAACCTATGAAAAAAAATGGGAAGGTAGACTGGACCCAATGCAATTTTTTTCTTCAAAATCGGTTCACAATTGGCGGAGATATGAGGTAACATAGGCACACAAAAAAAATTCAGTCGAATAGAGAACCTCCTCTTTTTTTGAAGTCGGTTAAAAATAAATGTATTTAAAATGTCATTTCAATGTTTTGTAGTGTATTTTTGCGTAATAACTTAAATCTAGAGAACATTTGGTCAGTTGTTGCCAAAGGTGCGCATTGTAGCAGGAAATTATGAATGTCGGTTAAAGTATAAATTGAGATAGGTGAACAAAAATATTTCCGGGGAATCCCGAGGCCTATTTTATCACTAGTAGCACAATGTTTCAAACTATATAAAGCTGATTGTGTGACATCTACGATCTATTTATTTCGACTATCACTTACCGCTATTGCGAAACGGCGGAAGCAAAGTTGTACACCTATTAGTAACTATATAGTGCCTATATAGATTCTCAAAATCTATATAGAGACAATATAGTTACTTTATAGTTTGAAACATTGTGCTACTAGGGATAGGTCAACGTTGTAACCGACTTGAAGAAAAAAGGAGGAGGTTCTGTATTCGACTGAATTTTTTTTTTTTTTTTTTTTTGTGCCTATGTTACCTCATATCTCCGCCAATTATCAACCGATTTTGAAAAAAAAATTTGCATTGGGTCCAGTCTAGCTTCCGATTGGTCCCATTTTTTTTCGTTTTTTTTCATAGGTATTAGACCTTTTTTATTAGGTTTGTTTAGACCTAACCTCTTTGTTTATGAGCCGATTTCGATGATTCTTTTTTTATTGGAAAGGGGTGTCTTAGGGATGGTGTCATATTAATTTGGTCAAGTTCTGATGATATGATCACTATTAATAACATCACTAAAAAGAGAAAAAAAAATTTTTAAGAAAAAAATAAAAACCGACTTCTAAAAATTAAATGCAACAAATAAAATACACTAAAAGGTATAAAATAATTTTTATCTTATTGAGTTACAACTAAACGACGAAATATTAACATGAAATTACTTTTTGAAGTCGGTGTCAAACATATACCTTTTATGAATCGCACTCGACGGATCTTAATTAGTACGATTGGCGGGTACGCTCGCTTATAGGTATAGTTTGTTTGGTACCGACTTCAAAAAGTAATTTCATGTTAATATTTCGTCGTTTAGTTGTAACTAAATAAGATAATAATTATTTTATACCTTTTAGTGTATTTTATTTGTTGCATTTAATTTTTTGAAGTCGGTTTTTATTTTTTTCTTAAAAATTATTTTACAAAAAAGAAACAGAGTAAGAGTAGCTCATTTGAATATTTAATTCTCGCCTTCCACTTCTACAAAACTAAAAAAGAAATAAAAATTCGAAATCTGCTTAAAAATTGCTGTAGGAATACAAACATTGAAACCAAACTCAACCAAATTTTGCTCGCGGAGAATTTTCCCAATTACAATAATTACTTAGATTTACATTTAAATATTATTGTAAGTAAATTATAATAAAAATGTTACAATCACTTAACTTATGTATTAGTTCTTTAATTTTTTTTTAATAAATGGCTTCAGGAAAAGTTCTTTGAACTTAGTAAAAAAATTTTGTTAAAAAAAATACCGATCGGCGAATTTTTTATCACAAATTGTACCGGACAGCGGGCCAAAAAAGGTTGAGAAACGATGATCTATTATAGGTGCTCTATAGTTCCCAAAAGATTTTCATTTAAAAAACTTTAAAATTCAAAATATCAGTTAGGGTAATAGATAGTACCTACCTGGAAGACCGATTTTCGCTAGGTAATTTATTTGTTTTTAATTATTGTTTATTTAATCAACCACGTGTTTTTTATTTTGATTCAACCACCTGTTAAAATAATTAGCGAAACAATAGCAGTAAGACGCGGCCAAATAACATACTAATAATCTTGCAACCGTCTCGTGTGATTCAAAGCCCACTTTGAACATCACTGTAGCAACCGCACTATCACGGAGATCATCCCTACATACAAAACTGGATGCTCTGGATAATGCTTGGCAAGATTCAATTATCATTTTATCGTTTATAGAATGTCATTTTTTGGACTTTTGGCGGCCTAAATTCGATTTTTTCCCACTGTGATGGCGGGATCGAAATGACCTCACTGCTGGCTGTCTATCTGGCTAGCTTGCTTGATTTTAAAGATAGGACATGTTCTATTTTCCGGCTTTGTCCTGGGATGCTTTTGAGTGGGAGCAAGTAGTCAAAATAATTATTAAAACAAGCAACGTGTGCAGCGGCCTTTAGGCATGGAACATTCGGGATTGTTTTTTCAAAAGAGTACATGAAAGAAATCTGCAGATGTTACGTATTCCGCATATTTCTTCCATCATTTTGGGTATGTCTTATGAGATGTCACGTTGCTGATATTTCTTTGAGATATGAGCCGTATCACAGTTTAAACTTCTAAGAAAGAATCAAAGGTAAGATATAAAGGAACAAACAGACAAAGATTTTGAAAAGTGTAAACGCATCAGGTGTGAAAATTTTTCATCTTCTTTTCTATGTTAAGATATTATAGAATGGAGATCCTAAAATATAATCTCTCTCCACTATGTAAATCTCCTGATAAGTTCAATTTAGATTCTAGCGTTAATTAAGTTATTTTAATTATGGAATTATGAATGGCCGGGGCCCCTCCTTGAATAGGAGGACCACAGCAATGATTTCAAAAGATTTTTACACCATTATGTTTATGAAGCAGCCAGCGCCAGGGGCGGCGGCTGATAGTTAAATCAGAAACAGAAGCCTCTTGTCGTTGGCCACCCTCGAGAGAGAGAATCACATGTCGATAAAGTAAGCCTGAAATAAGAGAGAAAAGACGGGGTCGTCGAATGGACCACGGAGGCTGCTAATTCAATTTCAAGCCGTTAAGTGCGTGCTCAAGATAAGGGGCTGATAAGGGGCCCACTTCCCTCACCAACATGAGTACCTCTCTCCTTGAGGGTGTTCCCGTTCCCTCGGGATAAGATAGTCCTTCCATAATGAATCCCTGGTCTCGAGATTCGCGCAGCGGGTGTGGCTGGCAGCAAGAGGGAGCTGCTGCTGCTGCTGCTACTCATCATTCTTAAGGGCTTCTCCATATATAGCTAGCATTCATGGATGGCCCTTTGGAATCTTATCTCCCTCCCGCTTGCAATTTATAGAAACACATTCATGAAATCAGAAAAATACAACAATCTAGGACAGCGTTTCTCAACAGCTTGCACAGTGGTTTAGAATCTGAAATACGTGATCGAAACCTCTAACTCCTTAAATAGTTGACCAAACGACGTGAAAATTTATCCAAAGGTGCTTTAAGTCATGTAGAATCAACTGACGAAAAAATGTTGGTGCAGCTTTCCATTTAGGGGGGGGGGGTCAAAAATTGAAAATCTAGGCACTTAGACCAGGGGTCGGCAACCTACGGCTCGCGAGCCGCATGCGGCTCTTTCGATGTCAAGATGCGGCTCTCCAGTTCCATGCGCAAATTTTAATAACGAGCGGTGCCGGGCGTGCCGTATGCTCGTGGCCCTGACGGGCAGCGTCTCGAGATGTGATTATTAGCTGTCCGTAATTATATGTTTTGAAAAAAATATTTTTTGAATAATAAATATTGATCAAAGAAAGATGAAAAAATATCATTAAATGCTTTATAAATACTTTATTAGAGCATGCAACCATTTCTCTCGAAATTCCCGATCGGTTGGAAACCTATTTCTTTTTTAATAATACATTTCAATATTTAAATTTATCTAAAAAGTGTCTTTAAATTAATTATATATAATAATTTTAAAATTAATTTATCTACTAAAATTTCAAATGACCTGCGCAGTAATAAATTAAGAATTAATCTCATTATCCCATTAAATCATATCTCATTAAAAATTATATTATAAATTAAATATATTTAATATATATATATATTTTAAAATTAATTTGTCTACTAAAATTTTAAGAATTTATATTTTTCTTAAATTCGAAAAAAAATTAATTTTCGCGGTATGAATTATTTCAAAAATTAAATATATATTAATATATAATATATTTAAAATTAATAAATTTTTCTACTAAAATTTCAAATGAGACACGCCGTAAATCTAATATTCTAAGCTATATAGAGGAGTATATTAATATATATAGATATATAATATAGAGAATAGATATGTTTTATTTATAAAATTTGACAGTATAACAACTGTCATTGAATATTAGTTGCTTTTTCTCCCACATGTTCCTTGCTGCGCCACGGATACTGTCTGACAATGGCTTTTATATATATAGATCAAATTAATTTATTTTCAAAACTCATAAAAAAAATATTATACTGTAAAAAAATTCATTTTTAAAGTTTTTTATTTTAAATCAAAAATCAAATTTATATACCTAATCCTAATTAAATACCATAATTTGAAACAAAAATGTTAGTGGCTCTTTAAAAACTGGGAAATTTTGTAAATTGTATCTTTTGGCTCTTCCGTCTCAAAAGGTTGCCGACCCCTGCATTAGACCAAACTCAACCAAATTTTGTATATATAATCAGTGAGTCCCCAGAAGTATAAAAACGCAAAAAATAACCGCCCAAAATGGGTGGGAGGGGATCAAAAAATGAAAATCTGCGCCCTTGGACCAAAATCAACCAAATTTTGTTCGCGGAGAATTTTCCCAATTACAATTACTTACAATAATTACTTAGATTTACATTTAAATATTATTGTAAGTAAATGGTAATAAAAATTTAGGACAGTACTTAATGATTCGTAAATTTGATAATTTATATCTTATAATTCACAAACATTACAATGTTTATTAAACATTAACATTAAACATATTATAGAGTATTTTAGTGTTTTTAACATAAAAAGATAATTTATATTAAACATGTTTGTGAATTATAAGATATATAATTATAAGATAAAAATTATCAAATTTAATGTAAGGTAATGTTGAATGTAATTGCAGACTGAAGATGGCGTCGAGTTGAAACCGAAACGTTTCATGATTAAAATAAAATAAATTAACAACCTTAATGAAGATTTTTTATTTTGAATAATAACCATCATTCTCAAAGGATTCCATCTTCCACCGGATTCATTAAGCCTCGTTCCTGATCTTATAAGATAATAAAAATGTTACAATCACTTAACTAATGTATTAGTTATTTAATTTTTTTTTTTTTTTTTTTAATAATTGGCTTCGGGAAAAAGTTCTTTGTACTTAGTAAAAAAATTTTGTTAAAAAAAAACACCGATCGGCGGAATTTTTTCACAAATTGTACCGGACCGCGGGCCAAAAAAGGCTGAGAAACGATGATCTACAGGTGCTCTATAGTTCCCAAAAGATTTTCATTTAAAAAAAAGTTTAAAATTCAAAATATCAGTTAGGGTAATACATAGTACCTACCTGGAAGACCGAGCTTCGCTAGGCAATTTATTTGTTTTTAATTATTGTTTATTTAATCAACCAAGTGTTTTTTTATTTTGATTCAACCACCTGTTAAAATAATTAGCGAAACAATGGCGTTTTGGTCTACAAAAAAGCTCCATAATAAGTGAACATGGAAAAAATTGTATTTTTCGAAATATTAACACTTTTGTCAAAATGTCTTTTAGTCCGTACCTAAGTTATCAAATTTTTTTGTGGACACACTTGCTCAAAAACGAATGTGAATATCAAAACAAAATTTAACATCTAATTTTGCTGCATTGAGATTAATTAATTAATTAATTGGGGGGTTCAAAAAATTAGAACTAACAAAATTAGAGCCTTTAATAGAAGAAAAAGTTTACAGATGAACCCTATACTACCTTATGAAAATTACTTACTATGTGAAATTGAAGAGGGGGGGGTTAAAAATATTTTCAAACAAAAATTGAATAAATGTAATATTTCTAATAAAATAGTCTCATAATTAAAAGGAGGGTAAAAGCCAAGACCAGCTGATCTTAATTTTAACCAAAGGAGATATTATTAATTGCTAATGGGCCAGAAATTAAGACTGGGGGGGGGGTTCTTCAGAAAAATATAAATTATTTGGATTCAATATTAACTACGGGTATAAGAGAGGACCCAGTTTTATGGTAAACTCATGTGGATGGCCACATCAGTTTATTTCTTGACTTTTCAAACATTTTCAAACAAAGCAAAAAAAAGTGATTTTTTCCCCCTTCCTGGCTTTTGGTCTGAACCATTTAGCCAATCACTTTCGTTGTATTATTTTATCTAGATAAGTATGTGTACATTTTCATTAGAATTTAATGTTAATTAATTATAAATATAATGTAGATTTAGTACATGAGTATATACAATTTTAAATATTTACACTAGCCCTTAGTACAAATCTCTGAAGAGCCATAACAACTTTTTCACCGCACTCACACAAGCACAAAATATAATCACTATTTATTGGGAATTTCACACTTTCGTTGATTTCACAGTATAGCATTTGTGTCCACTTTTTGTTTAGATCACATTCAAGAAGCACATGATTGAGCCCTTCACTGGTAAGTTCACACCTACACAATGGAAAAAAGTGATTTCAATCGCAAGGCAAGCTCAGGATATCCACAGGGACTTAATACCATTTGAAATAGATAGATAACTCAAATGTATCATCCGGAGGTTACTGTTCTTGACATTACCGAGTCAGAGAGCATGCTGCATAAGCATAAAACCCGATCTGCATACCTTAATAAGCAAACAAATTGCAATAGAATATGTGTGTGTATATATACTATACATGAACGAGTTATAGGATTAAAGGGGGTATGGGGTGGGGGGGGGGTAGCCAATTTGACTATTGTACTCTATTGCCGTCGTGA
Source organism: Forficula auricularia (assembly GCA_024734495.1). Taxonomy (NCBI): domain Eukaryota; kingdom Metazoa; phylum Arthropoda; class Insecta; order Dermaptera; family Forficulidae; genus Forficula; species Forficula auricularia. Next base: position 2,091,979 of record JALMQS010000084.1, read on the forward strand.
ATTTCGATTTGCAACTTGGAAAGTTAACTGAGCGAGGCATCCAAGCAATAAGCAAACGTTCCCAACCAGAGTGATTGTCCTGGAGCCTGGCCGGATTAATCCTTTAATCTATAATGAAAGATGGATCCATAGAATAGAGACGATATTTCAGTTCAAATTTGAATCTACCGAGCTATCTCCTATAATCGAATTAGCATTTTAAATTAGTTATTGTTGAAGAATTATATATATTCTGGATTTACGAAGCAGAAGAAGCATTGGAACATATCGCTCTCTGTCTGATTATATATATAGAAAGGAATTCTTTTTGAATTTGATTTTGGCAAGCAGCGGATTCTACCATTTAGCATAATGTAATTCTATTAACTTATTTTCTCTATCAATAAAATACTGTAAATACATTTAAAAGATACACATTTTACATACAGCTTTTTTAATGGTCTTTATAATTTAATATTCAATCCAATATATTCTTACCTAATCGGTCAGAAGATAGTAACTAGATCACTTTTTGCAATACAATCGGATAGACGAATTGTTTCTTCGATTACTCTAGTTTTATGCACAATAAAATAAACTAATATTGCCATCCACATGACTTTACCATACGCCTGGCCTCTCTTATATTTAATATTTAATAAAATAATTTATAATCATGAAGGGGGAGAGGTAGTAGTACTTGGAATACATTCTAGTGGACGCTCCAGGCATCAAGTCATAATAGTCTAAGGGCCGGTTGTATGTCGCAAAGTAAATGCTTTTTACCACTAACAAACGGTAGATGGTAAATGGAGGGACTGGGATGGCACTGAATGTGACTATCATCTGATTGGCCATCCCAGTGCCTCCATTTACCATCTACCATTTGTTAGTGGTAAAAAGCATTTACTTTGCGACATACAACCGCCCCTAAGAGTTATTCACTATTTTGGAAGATGATTTCAGAACCCAAATAACATATCCCATAATGTAGTGTGATCAGCACACACATCCCGAATATAAAATTCTTACTTGCCAAGTCGAGTCGTTTTAAAGGGTAATCGATCCCCTGAAGATCTCAAAAAAAATAATTTTTAAGAAAACAATAAAACCGACTTCAAAAAAATTAAATGCAACAAATAAAATACACTAAAAGGTATAAAATAATTATTATCTTATTTAGTTACAACTAAACGACGAAATATTAACATGAAATTACTTTTTGAAGTCGATGCCAAACAAACTATACCTATAAGCGAGCGTACCCACCAAACGTACTAAGTAAGATCCGTCGAGTGCGATTCATAAAAGGTATATGTTTGGCACCGACTTAAAAAAGTAATTTCATGTTAATATTTCGTCGTTTAGTTGTAACTAAATAAGATAATAATTATTTTATACCTTTTAGTGTATTTTATTTGTTGCATTTAATTTTTTTGAAGTCGGTTTTAATTTTTCTTAAAAAATATTTTTATTTTTCTCTTTTTAATGATGTTATTAATAGTGATGATATCATCAGAACTTGACCAAATTAATATGGCACCATCCCTAAGATACCCCCTTTCCAATAAAAAAGAATCATCGAAATCGGTTCATAAACAAAGAAGTTAGGTCTGAACAAACCTAACAAAAAAGGTCTAATACCTATGAAAAAATGGGACCAATCGGAGGGTAGACTGAACCCAATGCAATTTTTTTTTCAAAATCTGTTCACAATTGGCGGATACGAGGTAACATAGACACAAAAAAAAACTCAGTCGAATAGAGAACCTCCTCCTTTTTTGACGTCGGTTAAATAGCGTAAAATCACCTCATTGATTACATATAACTCCTAAATTATTTGTAGACAATGTAATTTTTGACATTTGTGTCTAAAAAAATTCCAAAATAACCACCCAAAATATGGAGAGTGTCAAAAATGAAAATTCTAGCCCTTTCGACCAAACTCAACCAAATTTTGTATTTTGAAGGAAACAACAAAAGAGTGTGTCTTCTGCTGGAAGTATACATTTTATTTATTTATAACGAGACTATAGTTTCGAGGGCTTTGCCCTATATAAAAAATTCTGCTACTCTCGGCAAAAACTTTCATTTTCATTTTAAATTTTGTATACATAATCAGTGGGCCCCCAAAAGGCTAGAATTTCAAAAACTAACTTCCCAAAATAAAATGGGGGAGAGTCAAAAAATGAAAATCTAGGCCCTCGTACCAAACTCAACTTAATTTTTGGATTTCTAGCCTTCTGGGGATCCACAGAATATGTACATAATTTGGGTGAGTTTGGTACAAGCGCCTAGATTTTCATTTTTTGATCCTACACCCCCCCCCCATTTTGGGTGGTCAGATTTTGCATTTCTAGCTTTTTGGGGGCCCATAGAATATCTATACAAAATTTGGTTGAGTTTGGTAGAAAGGGCTAGAATTTTCTGTACAATTCTACCTCTAATGGAATTTTCAGTAGAGTAAACAGTTTAGGAGTTATATGTAATCAATGAGGTGATTTTAGGGTATTTTTGACATTTTCAGGTATCGATTATCGTTAAAAACGACTCGATTTGGCGCGTAGTAGTATATTTGACTTTCGGGGTATGTACTGATCACACTACAGTATGGCATCTGTTATTTGCATGTGTTCTGAAATCAGCTTCCAAAATCTCTTGGTCTACCATATAATGGGGCGCCTCAGTAGTAAAGAAAAATAAAGGAAACAAATATTATATTTTATATATTAGGAGCAAAAGTAAGGGGCGCCATAATTGGGTCTCGCTCAATCCTAAAACTTGCCGCGGGCCGGCACTGGCCGCATCCACAGCAACCATGAACCGCATGCCATACCTATTGGACGCGCAAAAGCGGTCCTCTGTAATGGCGGAGGTACTCTGGGTGAATTGTAGTTTAATTCTTAATATCTATCTCTATGGCACCGGTCAGATGATCCCAAACAATACCAATTAATATTTATTTTTTCCATTATTAATAATTAGTTGTTAATAAACAAACAAACAATCAATATCGAAACGACCCACCTTGAACCTTTCCACACATTTTACTTGAGTTAATCTCATCCCTGAATGCTAGAAATCAATTTACAATTTATCAAGTGATTAGACAAGTAGTTGTGTTCAATTTCCACGAAGATTTCGCCCAGGAACTTCGTCCAAGCGGCGATTCATCGGATCACACAGGCCGCTACCATAAGGAACAAATTATTGGCTAATATCTCTTCACAAAGGATTTCTTCCAGCCAGCAGTGACCGTCCATCTAGGAGTCCTGCACATTGTTTAAAGGTCAACGATTTTCTTTTTCCTAACACATCAACAATTCGTTTCGAATCCGTTCTCACTCACGCTATTTCTATTAAGAGAAATACATCTGCTTTAACAAGAGTAAAATCTCCCTAACATTAAACAGCTCATTTCACATTAAGATACATTCCAAGGACCGAATATATTAATAAGAATATTTTTAGATTATATTTAACCAATCGATAATTAGCGATTATTAATTAAGATAATTAATAAACACACATACAAACCCACACAGACCAATTAAGATAATTGATATTTTAATTGGTTCCTATTGCTAATGTTATTATTTAATTATAATTAATTATTTTTAAACCAAGAGTATTATTTGCAATATTACTTTTCATTCTAAACAAAATCAAAGCAAAGAATTAACTCTATGTGTAAGAATTCATTTCTTAAACATACTTATTATATATTGTAATTATTTTATCAAACTAAATTATAACGGACCACTCCATTGTAAATATTTGTCGACTGAACTATATTCGATTATTCTCCAATAAAATTATTAAACTTGTTATTTTCTTTTTGCTTAATCATTTCTTGTCCAACTTATTTATTTGTTTTAATTTTCCAGCTCCTTTTCGTGAATAAAAAACCTTCTGCGTCTAGATCACACAAACTTGTGTTCCTCCAAATTTTCCTTCTAACTAACTAACTTCACAAACTTACATACAGTAAAAATTTGTGTCTGGTTGACCGACTGTGAAACGGAGTCCCAACTGGCAAATTAATTTTTGTTTCAGTTTTTCAATTTTGTAGATTTTTCAAGCACTATCGCAGTTGGTCGTTCCATATATATATATAACTGTTTTTTCAGTCTCGAATTATCCTTAGATTCGGTATCTTTTTACATGAATTGTTTACCCTTATTTTTTGATAATCTACCTATCGTGTAAAAACAGAAATCAGTGTATATTTTATTTGATGTTACGATTATGAATTAAAATCGAACAAAAGTTGTGTATTCTCAGAGTACCTACCTACCATATATAGTAAGGGAATAATTATAATTTGATTTCGAGCACACACATATTGGATTTAATCTTGAGGGAAATTAATTCGAGTGAATCATGAATCAAGTTGTAGGTCTCATGTCACCAAGTCGTTTCCGACGACGGCGACGTCCCCACCGACGCTACTATTCTCTATTAGCGTTAACATTCTAATGTTGCATGAACGCCCGACCATTAAATGATTAACCAAGCACAAATGGATAGGTTCTGGTTGCAATTTGCCATCATGTACATAATGTGTGTAATATAAAGAGGCTGTAGTTATGGCGCCTGCATTAATTGCCTATCTTAATTCGTTTATTATAGCATTCCTCACGATGCTGGGAGGGCCTTAAAATCATTAAAAAAGAGAGGTTTATTATTCTAGAAAACTTGTTCTAGATCTCAATCCCTAATCGAAGAATATTAAATATAACGTCTTGGTAATAACACAAAAATTATTATATAATAGTGTTTTGTTACAACTGATATTTACAAAATGGCTTGTTTTTATTTATTTTAGAGGTGGTCAAGTTTGTTTACAAGTGACATTTAGAAATTAACGTGTTTTTATTTGCTATTGGTAAATGGTAAATACGGTGTTGCCGCCATGTGGTAGAAATTAAATCTAACGGATTCGAGTCGCTGTCACAAAAATGTCATATGCATAATGAAAGAATAAACATTGATTTTTGCTTATATGTCATTCAAAGAGTGATCGACTGTCAGAAGACCCAATTGTGCTAGTTCAACTTTTCGCCACCAGTTGGCGTACTTCAATTTCCAGTTACTAATAGGGTGGCTAGTGATTGTCATTAATTTCAAATTATTATATTTAATTAACAAAAACAAAAGTGTTTTAAATTAACTTTAAATATTTTGTTGCAGTTAGAAAATTCCGTTTAATCCAAGGGTAGTTTTTTAGCACTGCCATCTATTGGCAAATGATCCAAGCTTGACGTACGAACTGAACATACTATTTTATTAATAAAGATAAATAGTGTGAAGTCATTCTAAAATTTCGACCGAATGTTTGAGATCTCTGGAATGTTCTCTTTAGGTTTCTTATTTAATTTAGACACACTCTTTTATTATATCCTTTAATTTATAAAAATTCTGCTATTTTCGGCAAAAAGAAACTTTCAAATTAATAGAAATATTTTTATGCTGATTTTATTGCACTTTCTCAGCATTGCTGCTGGAAAACTTTGATCCATAGATAAAAGAAAAATAGATAGGCGACTCGGCCGCCATTTTGTTTTTTGTTTTTGTTTTGCACTCAGAACACAAAGGGCTAGCGCTAAGATCGAGGTAGGCAGAAGCGCGCTCAATTTGATTTTGTTGTAAACGGTAATATTAAAAATAAATAAGTGTATGAATTTAAAAAAAAATCGGGCTTGGTGATTTTTTTTTTTTTTTTGCTTTATACTACATATATATTTTAGTTTATTTTCAAATATGTAGGGATCAGACTAAAATAGGATTGCCGACAGTGGGGCTTGAACCCGGGCTAGCTTGATTACGAGGCATATACTCTACCCACTCGACTATTAATGAAATATCAATAAATATATGAAATTTGATAATAACATCTAATACGTCTTCGGGTGCTTCAAGAAATACTTTATATAACACAAAATTATTTACAATTGCTAGAAAATCTAATATTCAATTCAATTAAGTTTGATTTTTCTAAACATGAGATGAAAAACTTAATTATATCTATCTATCTACTCTTATCTATTTTTATTAAACGAGCACAAATTGTGTATATATATATATATATTTGTTTGTATATATATTTAGAACCTGGCCACCGAGCGATGCTCATTTAATAATATAAGATTTATATATTTGTATTTTTGTTTTTTTTTCAAAACGGCTCCACCGATTTTGATGGAACAAACCCTATTAACAAGTTTTGAGGATGAGAAAGCAATCTGGCTAGGTCTGGACCTCGACAAATCTCATCTTAATTGATCTTTTCTTATTTAAAGTAATTATTGATAGATGAAAATCTCAATAAAAAAGTTTGTTTACATTTTTTCCAATTATCTTTTATTTATTAAATGGTTTTTTAATTTTAAAATTAAATTATTATTTATTATTTATTTAATTTATTAAAAAACTCGATAGATTGTTATTTAATTAAAAAAAAAATTATACGGAATTTAATTATATTTCTATATACACATAATCTGTCAGAGTGCTAAACTAGAGAGTGAACACCCCTTGGATAGCCTAGTGAGAGGCAAATTCGACAGTAGCGCCAAGCGCATGGTTACCAGAGTTGTAAACTAAGGAGTGAACACCTACTGCTTTGACCTCTCCCTTGAATGGAGTGTGATTAGGCTCGGTTATTATTATTATTAACAATTTTCTTTTTAATCAAATCAAAACATAGAATGCGGTGTTAATTTGTCAGAGTTAAATTGTCGTGGTTAAATTTTCCTAGAGGCCGAAATTATTAAGTAATGCTAAGCATTTTTTTATATAACAATTTTTCTTAGTAATTCAGTAATTAAAGTATAAATAATAGTTCATTATTATTATCCGCTAAAATTTTAATAATTAATAAACGAATTCATCTAGGTCAGGGTTGTCAAACCTTTAAACTTCCCTGGGCCGCATTGGAAGAATACATGTTTTGTTTTGGGCCAAAATACACTAACGATAATAATAGCTGATGAACAAAAATTGGTAGAATTTATAGTTGACATATTTAAGTAATTTAAGCTTTTTCACTTGTATTTATTTATTTACTTTGAAACTACACTCCCTTTACTTTATTAATATCATGTTTCACCTAAAACCCTAAGTAAAAAAGAAAATTAGTGAGATGTTTATCGCTGTTTTTGAGACATTAATCTGTCGATTTTTGATTCAAACCATGATCACATCCAGAATATGTCTTATTCAGTTGCCTTTAAGATGTTTTCAAGATATCTTGGTGTTTATTAGACATCTTCTAGAGCACGTGTGCTATCAGGGAAGGAATTCTCAGTGGATTCTCAAAATACTCATCAAATGTTTTGGATCTAGCTTCATTCTTTGTGTGCTTCATACTTAAAAATAGTTCCTAGAATAAATGAACTTATTTAAAGATACATACTTTTTTTAAATGAAAGATTTGTTATACAGAATTTACTATCTTTTGCATTCGTAAACAAACAAATGAAAAAAGTATCAAACTTTTTTGACCATAATAACTTCGTTGCAGTAAGTACCTATACTTTCAGAAATTCAATTTTCAGTGTTCTGTTTAATCATTAATTTGTTTTTTAAAGGGCCTCCACATCTCCCCTTATAGCACTCCAGTCCTCCCACTCAGGATCCCGTTGAGTGGCTCAGGGTGTGGCCACAGCAGAACGGTGTGAAACCTTAGCATGCTGCGACCAAGAATAAAATAATTATAATAATAAAAATAAAAAAGGGAATACCGCACGTCGTCCAAACAATAAAAATAAATAAATAAATACACTGGGGAGAATAAATAAATAAATAATCAATTAAATAAAACAGAAAATAAATAGAATATGTCACTGAGTTTTAAGAAATGTTTAAAAATAAATAATTTAAAAAACATTCAAATAAATAAGTAGACAGGAAGTTGCCGTAGTCAATAAATAAAAAAATAAACTGCAACGGATCGTTGCTAAACTTTATCCAAATTCATTTGAAATATTAATATGTTTTGCTGGCTTGGTGTGGACTGGATATATTAATTATTTATCCTTCAACAATAAAAATAATATGTTAATTCCTTTATTATTAATCAGATATCACTTGCAATTTGCAGTTCATGTTGACTTTAATTCAAAAATAATGATCGATTCTCATTTAATAGTCGAGGAATAACCATTCTACATTGAATTTTTGACGTTTCGGTTATTATTAGTAACCATTGCTGAAGACATGGAGGAATCGACTTAAAATCAAAAATAGTCATCGATTCTCATCTAATACTCGAGGAATAACAATTCTACATTAGATTTTTGACGCTTCGATTATTATTGGTAACCATTGATGAAGACATGGAGGAAACGGCTTAAAATCAAAAATAACGATCAATTCTTATCTAATACTAGAGGAATAACCTTATTGCATTCCATTTTTGATGTTTTGACTATTAATGGCAACCTCTACTGAAAACGTGGAAGAATCGACTTAAAATCAAAAAGACTAAATTCTTTTTTGGTAAACAACTCAAGTTTGCGTTGTTTGCCATAAACGGATTTAGTCTTTTTGATTTTAAGTCGATTCTTCCACGTTTTCAGTAGAGGTTGCCATTAATAGTCAAAACATCAAAAATGGAATGCCGTCTCCCAACACTCTTTCGCGGTCAAATTGGAAAAGTGCCGGACCACTTCATTCGCCAATACATATATCCCCATGACTTCAAGGAACTGGAACTCCCTCCCAGCCTCCATCTTTCCCAGCACTTATAATCTTCAAACCTTCAAAACCGGAGTGCATAGACACCTACGTCTACACCCTCTCACTTAATCAAGTTTCCCTTCTCTTCGGTAATGCAAGGGTCTTTCGAGATCCATAGGAGCTGCATCTTTACTGGCGCACCCCTTCTTGCATTCGATTGCATTAAAAAAAAATACAATTTTTTCGATGTTCACTTATTAGGGCATTTTTGTAGACCAAAACGCCATGGTTTCACCCAATTTTTTTAATCAAAATTATTTCAGCCGTTTTTGAAATATTTTGAAAACAAAAACAAAGCAAAAAACAGTTTTTTCATGCACGATTACAATACTTGACCATGGTAAATTAAAAATCGAACATCTGATTGAAATCAGTATTAAAAAGAATAGGGGGATTTGAAAGGAAGGAAGGAAGGGCTTTTCCAAACAAACACAAAAAAAAAAACTCAACAAAAGAACAAATAATATAATAGTAATAAATTAACTGAATGTATTCATAAACTAATTTGGTGTGAAAGTGTTTAGAATAGGCCTTATATTTCCATAAAAAAAAGCGGAAGATGAAGAAATAGCTTCGAGTCGTCGAGATCAAATGAAGTGTAAACTTGAATAAATGAATATTGAAAACAGATGTCTCAAAATTTTTTTAGGCTGCACAAAAAAAAAGTTATTTTTATAAAGCATGATAGGGTAAAAAAAATGGTAGCGAAACTAAATGAACAAAATGGAAAGAGCGTTTGACCGGCAATGGAGCATAGAGAGAAGCAGGTGTTCCGCCGGCTGGATCAATCAAGGGCAGGATCACACTCGAGAGAGAAAGAAGGACCTATTTCAGATCTATGGATCAATGAGCGCCCATCAAAATCAATCAATGAGACCATTTTCCAAGGTGAGAGAGAGGCTGAGAATCAAGGTTCATTTTGATATTTGATCTGATTACAGAGAGGTTCATATTATGCGAGGGGTGAACTGTGATTGGAATTAGTTGTACACCGTCTTTGGAATTCATTAGATAATGTCCCTTCATCTATTGTCTTCTACTCGGAAAACAAAGTGGAAATAGGTGTACACAATATTAGGTCGCGGTTCAACAAATCTGAAAACATTGTCTGATCTTGTATATATTTTATCATAGAAATTTTAGATAAAGTACATTATAAAGGGACATTTATAAAACAAAAAGTTCTTAATAAAGCGATCTCAAGCTGGCTAAAACGAAAAAACGTCAAAAAAGTACTAAAGTTAACCCACGTTTTAGGTAAAATAAATGCGTTGTTGCTAGCTTGTTTTAAAGTGTAAATTTTTAATTATTTTTTTAATTATTATCTCAGAAACTGTGTTGTTTCTTAAAAAATATATTAGTTATTGTTTAATCACAAAGAGAAACAAAGAGGTTGTCCTCTGCTTGATGCAAATAAACATACACACATATATATCGAGATGATATATCTGTATATACAGTATATATTATTTATTTGTTTGAGACTATAGTTTCGAAGACTTGATCTTCATCATCAGTCTTTTTTAATTATAAATGTTGTTTTTCATGGAGTCAATATCGTATGGATATTGAAAATTTGATGTTCCTTCTTCACTGGTGGTCAGCTTAGAACTAAAGACATTCTTTTGGTTCACATTAAAATATAACCATATGTTTCCCTTTCTCCTTGTTTTACAAAGAGATAAGCTGACAATGGAAAGGGGGTTTGTTTTTCTTTATTCTTTTATCTTTTGTTAGCAAACATCTTAAGCAAATTGCTATTTGATAATTCAATTTGACTGTTCAAGCAAAGTTTTGAATTTTTATTGAATGATTTCAAAATTTCTAACGATTCAATTGCGCTAATTAATTTTGGGTTTCTTTCTCCTTTTATTAATCCAAAACCTGTGCCTTGTGGGAAAGAGTGATTGGTTGAATTTAAATGTTCCGCAAAAGAGTTTTCATTATTATTATTTTTAAAATCTCTAATATGTTCGTTTAATCGAATTTTCAGATTCCTCTCTGTTTTTCCTACGTAGATCGCTTCGCAATCTTTACATTTCAAACTATAAACCCCTTCTTTTTCTATATTTGGTAATTTGTCTTTTTTATTTGAACCTAAATCTTTTTCTAGAGTAATTGGAGTTTTGAATACTGTGTTGAATCCTAATTTTTTCATTTTTTGTTTTAATTTTTCCGAAATTCGTCCATAATATGGGAGAACTATTTTTGGATTTTCTTTTTCTTTTTCATTCTTTTGTGAATTATATTGTGAATAATAACTCTGCTACTCTAGGCAAAACAAAAACTTTTCAATTATTGTTTAATGTTGGTTTAGTTTTTTATAACACTGGTAAGAAGAGTTGCTTAATTATAATTATGTATATGTATGTAAACTGTCCGATATCTCGTATAGTGCAATGTATGAGAAACAAAGAGGTTGTCCTCTGCTTGATGCAAATAAACATACACACATATATATCAAGATGATATATCTGTATATATATTATTTATTTGTTTGAGACTATAGTTTCGAAGACTTGGTCTTCATCATCAGTCTTTCTTCAATTATAAATGTTTTTCATGGAATCAATATCATATGGATATTGAAAACTTGGTGTTCATTCGTCACCGCTGGAAGGCTTGGAACTAATAAAGACATTCTATCCGGGCTCACATCCAAATATAACAATATGTTTCCCTTTCTCCTTTCTCTGATGAAGACCAAGTCTTCGAAACTATAGTCTCAAACAAATAAATAATATATATACTGATATATCATCTTGATATATATGTGTGTATGTTTATTTGCATCAAGCAGAGGACAACCTCTTTGTTTCTCTTTGTGAATCAACAACTCTGCTACTCTCGGCAAAACAAAAACTTTTCAATTCAATGTATGAGAGTCTGAAAAACTCTATCTTTGGAATTTAATATTTCCGGAACTATATTGTTCATCAATTTCGTTTTGCCACCAATCGATGCACAAGTATTTAAATAATAATCTTTCTAAATTTCAAAAAAATCCTAAGAAAACTTATATGGTAAAACAACTACATTAATCATGAAAATGGGCAACTTTTTTTTAATATAGAGTATTTTCTCTTAAATAGGACAATTTTCTTTGTGTTCAGTCGGTTAGCTAAGAAGAATTCGCACTTTGCTTACCTCTTTCGTTTCTCCCTCGGCTAACTTTTTAAGGTTTCCGCCCACTGACCGGAAACAAATGGAGTCTTCTTCCGTCGAATGGAGTTGGTTTATGAAGAAGGGGTTACTTTGAAATCGGAAACCTGGAAACAAAAAAAGAGGCAAAAATAAGGATGTTACTTGGCATCAAGAAGGGGAGGGGCTTCGGGTCAAAGAATTACCAAGTTCCGGTCTCAAGAACACGATGGCAATGGTGGTAGAAAAACAATGGACGCGTCGGAATGCAAAATGGCTCAAGCGAATATTTTTCATCACTCAGAAACTCTATATCTAACACCTCCAAGCCACTTTAGACGACTTGTGAAGAATGATGGGATTTTGATAAATAATCATGTAATAAATTAATTATTATTTTATAAGAAATAATTCAAAGAGTGTGCCTTCTTTATTAAACGAGCAAAAATTGTTTATATATTTGTTTGTATGTATATTTATTTGTATCTTAGTTCTGTTTTGAAAACGGCTCTACCGATTTTGATGAAACAAAATCTATTAACAAGTTTTGAGGATGAGAAAGCGATCTGGCTAGGTCTGGACCTCGACAAATTTCATCTTAATTGATCTTTTCTTAATTAAAGTAATTATTGATATATGAAAATCTCAATAAAAAAGTTTGTTTACATTTTTTTCAATTATCTTGGTATATATATTAAAATTAGAAATTTTTTCAGTGAAAACAAAAATTTAAGTATCTTTTTGGGTGTCTTTTTTTGAAAAAAGATGGAAATTATTTCAAAAATCAACCCAGTATATAATATTATTAAATGAATTTAACTTTAAAGGACATCATAGATATCAGTTGAAATATTTTTACATTGCATATCAGAGAGGTTCGTCCCCTTAGGAATCGAACCCAAGCGCTAACTAAGGGGACGAACCTCTCTGATATGCAATGTAAAAATATTTCAACTAATATCTATGATGTCCTTTAAAGTTAAATTCATTTAGAAATTTTTTGTTTGTTTTTAATTAACAGGTGTTTAAATCATAACAAAACAGATGTGTTTACAAATAAAGTGGTTGAAGTTGCTTTTTTTATAGACTAATAATATATAGTTTCAGCATTTTTTTGAGATATTAGGAAAATACAAAAAAAAAAATAACTTTTTAATGCTCGATTATAACATTTCATCATAACTCATATATTATGTAGAAATAGAGTTAATTTAAAGAGGTTGAAAATGCGGGACGTTTGAATGTGAATTCAAATTTTCTTAATTTTAAAAATAAATTTCTTCCAGTTATTTTTTTTTTAGCCTAATGTTTTGATGGTTCTTAAGAAAAATTATTTTGAAATTCTAGAGGGCAGATGGTGGGGAAGCATCACCAGACACAATCATGTACAAACCTGTCGCTGTTTGCCAGTAGCAGCATCAGTCTTGTCATTTACCATGTGTAGAAGTATGAAATGGGGATTTTTTTCTAAAAACAACATGTTAAATTCGGAAGAATGATAAAAAGTGATTGATATAAAGTATGCTTAATCGCTTGTTATACGTTTTCCCATCTTTCGGGCAATTTGTAAATTTCACGTCAGTAAAAAACTACCCCTTTTGCTGCGAACCATTCATCGAGCCATTTTATCACATAACAAATGCCCTGTTCAGTAAGTGCGTGACCTTTCGATGCAAACAAGTGGTAATCGGAAGAAGCAAAGTCTGGTGAGTAAGCCTCATGGGGTCAAACTTCCTAGCTGAGTGCTTCCAACGTCTCGCGAACAGATTTTTCCCTATATGATGGAGAATTGTCATGGAGAAAAATGACCTTATTTTGTCTTTTTTGATATTCTGATCGTCTTTTGAGCAGCCAACTGTTCAAATCCATCATTTGTTGTTGGTAGCGTTTGGTATTAACCGTTTCAATCGTTTTTGTCCAACAATGCTTAAAATTCTGCACACTTCTTACCTTTTTGACGGTTTTTGGTGTTCCTTGTCGGGAACATCAAAATCATCATTTTTGAAACGCCGAAACCATCTTTCACCATCTTGCGATGGAGCATGTTCACCATAAGCTTCTCGAAGAATTCGGTATGATTCAGCAACAGTTCTCTTCGAATGAAAACAAAAAATTAATGCTGTCCGCGAATGCTCTTTATTGGCACAAATTTCGACATTTTGAACACAGCAAAACAATACTATGCAAACACTTTTTCAATTTATCACTTATTCGGGTTTGACACTTGTTGATGGAGCAACAAAATGCCATATGTCAAATTTTTATGCTACACACTGAATTGGTACGTCATTTATTTCTCAAATCCCCATTTACACCTAGTAATAGCCAGAGCTTGTATAATGGGAGCTCCTGCTAGTTAGATAACTAAATTAGCAGATCAGTTAAGGGTATGTGCAAGCCGAGGGGTGATCCGCGATTGGAGGTAGGTGTACAACTCTTTGGAAGTATTTCGGAAATACTTGGAAATATTTGGAAGTACTTGGAAATATTTGGAAGTAGGTACATGGAAATATTTGGAATTACATGGAAATATTTGGAAGTACTTGGAAACATTTGGAAGTACTTGGAAATATTTGGAATTACTTGGAAATATTTGGAAGTACTTGGAAATATTTGGAATTACTTGGAAATATTTGGAAGTACTTGGAAATATTTGGAAGTACTTGGAAATATTTGGAATTACTTGGAAATATTTGGAAGTACTTAGAAATATTTGGAAGTAGGTACATGGAAATATTTGGAATTACATGGAAATATTTGGAAGTACTTGGAAATATTTGGAAGTACTTGGAAACATTTGGAAGTACTTGGAAATATTTGGAAGTACAAGTGGAAGTAGGTGTACAGCATATTAGGTCGCGGTTCACCCCTCGGTGCAAGCCAATGAGGAGCAGACAAAGTACTGGATCGGCCTCACGCCAAGCGAGAATCCAAAGGGTTCTAACATAAAGTCTACGGAACACATGGTCTCAATAAATATTTTTTTTCAACACCGTTCAACCGATTGAAATTAACCTACCATAACTTTAAGAAAATGAAGCCCTAATTAGTTTTTGGTACATATCGGCCCACAAATTAGTACTTTATTCCAATACTTTTCTAGTTTTTTCTAAATATTTTGAAAATGACTTAACCAATTTTGATGAAATTTAATATTCTAATTAAGTACCCAGAGGACCTCAAAAAAGGTTATATAAAGTTTTTAGTAAAATTATATTTTAAAGTACTTTACCCTAGAGTAAGATAGTACTTTTTTAAATTGTAGCTGGTCAATGGTCAATGGTCGCCTGTCGGTAAGTGTTATAATATTTTTGAGTTTTGAAATTTTATAATTTTAATTTTTTGAGGAGGGGTAATATGACACCGGCTCGAAAAGCCGCAGGGGTTAGGTGATGCCGGACCGAAGGCTCGGTCGTCAGCTAGTTATTCATGAGAATAAAGTTTCTATTTACAATTACTTTTGTTTGGTGATTGAAACTCAAATAAGTTAATCCCAATATATTCAAATGATTTTTTTTTCGTCTTTTTCAGCCATCTAAACTACAAATAAAAAAAGGACCTATTCGATTGAGACGTGATCTAATTAGAGGGGCATTTGAAGAAGACCAGAGCAGCAGAAGGAACGAGCATTCTATGAGAATCGAATTTAATGAATTTTTATATAGTAAATCTTCATTTGCGCCATGGGGGTGCAAAAAACTTTTGAACCAGAGTACGTGATCGGATTACCACTCTTACTTGTTATCCCCGAGAACTTTTTCTACAGATAAAATTCACCTAATGAACAGATACATTTTTTTAATTTCAGTTGCTAAAGATTTATTTAGTTATTTTCTTAACGTTTAGTTTTTTTTTTATATATAAAAAGAAGTTGCACCAAAAGACCAATTAATCACGAGGATATAATTTAAATTATAGAGTAAAATAGAGACGAGGTTTCCATAAAGAGCCGATGTATTTTAGCGTATATGAGTTTCAGTGCTCTCTAGCGGGTCCATTGGGTGATAAATAAAATAGAATCGTAGGTAATTTTATTAAAAAAAGAAAAAAATGCTTCATAAACATCCAACTATTTTTTTTATACTTTGTATTTGAAACGTGGTTAAGTATTTGAACCGTGATTTAAGTATGTGAACCAAGGTTAAGTAATTGAACCGTTGTTAAGTATCTAAACCGTGGTTGAGTATTTGAACAGTGGTTAAGTATGAAAACAGCTAATTAAATATGTAAACAGCGAGTTAATTAGGAAAACGAGGAGTTAACTAAGAAAATTGAGAGTTAAGTATTTAAACCATAGTTAAGTGTTTGGATCGTGGTTATGTCGTTGAACCGTGGTTAAGTAATTGGACCATGATTAAGTAATTGAACAGTGGTTAAGTAATTGAACCGTGGTTAAGTCTTTGAACCGTAGTTAGGTGTTTGAATCGTGGTTAAGTCTTTGAACCGTGAATAAGTAATTGAACCATGGTTAAGTCTTTGAACCGTAGTTAAGTATGAAAACAGCTAATTAAATATGAAATCAACAAGGTAAGTATATAAACAGCGAGTTCATGAAGAAAACGAGGAGTTAACTAAGAAAATTGAGAGTTAAGTATTTAAACCGTGGTAAAGTATGAAAGCATTTAATTAAGTATGAAATCAACAAGGTAAGTATGTAATCCGCGAGTTTAATATGAAAACGGGGAGTTAATTGTGAAAGCTGATAGTTAATTAGGAAAACGAGGAGTTAAGTAAGAAAACTAAGAGTTAAGTATATAAACCGTGAGTTAAGTATGAAAACAGCTAATTAAGTATGAAATCAACAAGGTAAGTATGTAATCCGCGAGTTAAATATGAAAAACTAGGAGCATAACTTAAAATATAAAAAATACGATACATTTCTTCATTCTCCCACATATCAGTGAAAAATAAACACGAATTCGATATTTCAAGTATTTTAAGACTTATAGACGGGTACGGAACTCTCGACAAACGGTGGTCCGACTCGCACTTATTCGGCTTTTTATTTATATATTTATTTTCCCCAAAATAAGGGCAACCCTAATGGACATTTAACAGCTAGTACCTGAAGCCACCGAAAGATGCAGGGTAACCCCTGCCCCCCCCACCCCCCTTCCCGAAACCACACATCTCGCCCCCCACCAGTGCACCCCCAATCCGCCCCACCCCATCCCAACCGCGCCTCCCACCCCTGGACACCCACAACTACACCCCCACCTCCTGCACCTCCCATATCCACCCCACCCCGCACCCAGTTTTCCATTTCTAGCTTTCTAGTGCTCCACATATATTATGTGTATATTTGTTTACTCGTACAGCAATTTGCCCACATTCGTTCATATTGATAAACATTATAAAAAAATAAATAGGAAAATAATAATAAAAAAATAATCGTATACGATCTGAAATAAAAACATAAAATTAAATAAGATTTGTTTCCAAGTTATATAAAAAAAGCCACTTGAACCCCTATATTTGTAAACACACCTGTTTTGTATATTATTTAGACACCTGTTAATTAAAAACAAACAAAAAATTCCTAATTTTAATATAATATATTAATATTTGTTATAATCTATTAGTGGATTTTAAAATTAAAAAACCAATTAAAAATAAAACATAATTGAAAAAAATGTAAACAAACTTTTTTATTGAGATTTTCATCTGTCAATAATTAATTTAATTAAGAAAAGATCAATTAAGATTAAATTTTAATAATAATAATAATTTGTTTCATCAAAATCGGTAAAGCCGTTTTCAAAATAGAAAGAATGATATAAATATATATATAAATAAATAAATATACAAACAATTTTTGCTCGTTTAATAAGAGTAGATTTAGTCACAAGTGAATTTGCTTCTTTCGAATTGGATAAGTTTCAAACTATCATCTTAGTTTTGAATATGATTATGGTAGTACACATTTATAGGTATAAAGATTGAGATCCGCTGTAATAGAGAGATAGCTGATATTATTAGAAAAAAAAATCTCAATTTTAACTTGGATAAATTTTGTTCATAAGGAAACAGATTTATCACCCCAACAAATAAAAAGTGGAGTTCCATATACTAAATTAAATGTTGATTTTTATTTTTTTTTTTCCTTCTGTTGACAGCAGGGGAATTTAATTAATGCGAACTTTCGATTGTTTTTTTACTCCGTGTGGCCACCCAAAAAGCAAAACAGCTGTTACATTCAATCATCTGCCGCCTGAAGAATAAATGAATTCTCTCTGACTTTGCATCTACTTAGATATATAGATCTAATAAAAATAATTTTTAAGAAAAAATAAAAACCGACTTCAAAAAATTAAATGCAATGAATAAAATACACAAAAAGGTATAAAATAATTATTATCTTATTTAGTTACAACTAAACGACGAAATATTAACATGAAATTACTTTTTGAGGTCGGTACCAAACAAACTATACCTATAAGCGAGCGTACCCGCCAAACGTACTAAGTAAGATCCGTCGAGTGCGATTCATAAAAGGTATATGTTTGGCACCGACTTCAAAAAGTAATTTCATGTTAATATTTCGTCGTTTAGTTGTAACTAAATAAGATAATAATTATTTTATACCGTTTTGTGTATTTTATTTGTTGCATTTAATTTCTTGTAGTCGGTTTTTATTTTTTTCTTATAAATTATTTTTATTTTTCTCTTTTTAGTGATGTTATTAATAGTGATCATATCATCAGAACTTGACCAAATTAATATGACACCATCCCTAAGACACCCCCTTTCGGATAAAAAAAAGAACCATCGAAATCGGTTCATAAACAAAGAGGTTAGGTCTAAACAAACCTAATAAAAAAGATCTAATAACTGTGAAAAAAAACGAAAAAAAAAATGGGACCAATCGGAAGCTAGACTGGACACAATACAAAATTTTTTTCAAAATTGGTTGACAAATGGCGGAGATATGAAGTAACATAGGCACAAAAAAAAAAATCAGTCGAATAGAGAACCTCCTCCTTTTCTGAAGTCGGTTAAAAATATGTAAATCTACTAACTTTTTTACCATTCGATTAAAGAAATTTACAAAATAAGACTGATTAAGTATCTATATCTACATAGGTGGATTAAAAATACTTAATGCCAATAACCATAATGAACGGTATATTTTATATATCTTCAGTAAAGTAGTTGGTTATTGAATAGAGGACCCTCAAAGCACTTTCTGTTGATTCTAGTTGAATTAATATTAAGAATACTAGAAGATGCGTCTTCTAAATCCACTATAAGCTAAACGGTTACGCAGAAATTCTTAAATCAATTTAATAGTATTGGGATTCTATATCTCTATGTTCACCGACCTCCAGGTTAAGCGGCTCAACTGATTGACTTGAAATTTGAAACTTAGACTCCTAAGGAGTCAAGTAACCGGTGTGATTAATAAGAAGTGAACTTTTGATAGCATACTGGCTAGAGCTATTCGGGGTTTTCTTCTTAAGGTATTTGTTTCGCGACAATACTAGCAAAAAGTTATAGCTAGAGTATATAGAACAGATATTAAGGATTCATAGTTCGTAAGCCCAAAACTTTTTGATGTTTATGTACCCATTCTAGCCAATCCCGTGCTCGTTTGACAAATTTAGAACCATTGTAAGAGATTGAATATTTTTATATTAAAATAAAATAAAATAAAATAGAGGGGTCGGTAGCGCAATCGGTTAAATCACCAACTTTTCTAATCCGATTAGGAGAACATCAACCTAGTCTTCATCAGTTTGATCCCAGCAAGAAGCAAAGTGAATTTATTTGAAAAATAATAAATAACCAGCCCCTCGGCTCCAGAAACTGACAATCTCTGGTTCTACAAAACCTTGCGCATGCGCAGGACAAAATTTCGTAACAAGCAACCATGAATCGTGAGAGGCAAAACAATATTATCCCAGGTGGTAACCAATCCACCCACCCTCGAGTGGCAACCGGGCATTCAGATTCTGGGGGACCCGGACCATCACGAAATCAAAGGAAGAAACAATGGAAGAATAACGCCAAAAATCAATACATATCTGGGCACCTTTAACATCAACACACTCATCCAGGACAATTACATAGCCTGGCCATGGAACTCGATAACAAGTTCCGGAAAAAGATAGAGGCGTGGAAAGTCCAACCAGAAAGAGACATCAAGCTTTGCGTGATCCCAAGGGTCCAAACGCAAAAAAAAAAATACATTTTAAAGGTCGATTTATTTCTATAAAAATCGTTTTGTTATTTTTTAAGAAATGTAATCAACGCCTACGTTACACCTTATGAAAATTATATTTTTTTTGCATTCGCGCTTTATACATCTTTCGTTGGTTAAATAAATGCGCTGTTGACAGTTTGTATTTAGTGCAAATTTTTGTTATACATTTTTCATTATTTATTCCTTATTATATATCTCAGACACTGTGTTGTAACTATGAATATAAATTGTCTTAAAATATGTATTGGTTATTGATTAATGCTGGTTTAGTTTTTTATAAAAATGGTAAGAAAGGTTTCTTAATTAGCTAACTACATTCATTGACTTTTTGTTACCCTGAAGAAGGAGAGAATAAATCTCCGAAACGTCGGTTTAACAAATAAATGTAAAATAATAAAACCTCTATAGTCTTATTTTTTTACAACCACCGTGGACTGCTTTCATCAACATCCAATTGCATAATTAAATATGTATGTAAATTTTCCGATATCCCGTATACTGCAATGTATAAGATCCTGAAAAACTCGATTTTTGAAATTTTATATCTCTGAAACTGTATTGTTCATAAATTTCGTTTTGCCACCAATCGATGCACAAGTATTTAAATTATAATTTGTATAAATTTCAAAAAATTCTAAGAAATCGCATTTGACGGAACAACTACCTTAATGAAGAATTCCCTTTTAAGCTTATGTGTTTTAAATAAAATAGATTAAATGTTCAATTATTAAGTTGATTTCGATATGTAATTAGTGGACTGTGTTAATTAAAATTATATATCTCTCAAATGTCGTTAGCTGAATGTTAGAGGGATTTCAGGTAAAAAAAAGATTAAAACAAAGAAATTTTATTTTTTAACTGAATTTATTGATATGGAAAAACAAGTAAAATTTTAAAGACATAGATATAAGTAGGGTTAATTGATTTTTAAGTTAAAGGTTTATTAGGTTCAAGATGGTGTTCTCCCATGGCAAAAAGGCGCGGGGCGATTCTGAAAAATGGTCCTTTGAAAAATGGCTTTTAATCCGAACTCCCAAACTTTTACTTTATCCAATGCGAAGCATGGGGAAAGTATTGTAATCGGTCTCGCGGCAAGCGAGACTTCAAAGGGTCCTCAGGTAAAGACTACGGAACCCATGGACTCAATTAAAGTCACAAATTGTAGTATTCAATTAGGTTGAATTTTAGTACGTGACGGTTTTGCCAAAAATTACATGGGGTCTCTTCGAGAAGCCAAAAAGTGCCATTTTTACTTTATTTCATTTAGTTGGTGCGGATGGATGTATGGATGTATGTTATCGTTTTTTTAGCCCACGATTTTTTCCACACCGTTGCACCGATTAAAATGAAATTGAAATGAAGCGCTGATTAGTTTTTGGTACATATCGGCCCACAAACATTAGTACTTTATTTCAGTACTTTTTTAGTTTTTCTAAATATCTTGAAAATGACTTAACCAATTTTGATGAAATTTAATATCCTAATTAAGTACCTTGGGGACCACAAAAAAGGTTAAATAAAGTTTTTAGTAAAATCATATTTTAAAGTACTTTACTCTAGAGTAATATAGTACTTTTTTTAATTTTTTATTTTAAATTCTTTAAAATTTATTCTATTTGATCGTTTTAATATAGCTCATTTAACCTTGCTTAAGTAAGAATGGACAGGCTTCTCTCTGGGAAATGCTAAAAATTTGGGAGGAAATTTTATAAGTAACCATAGAAACTGCGTTGTTTTCTTAGAGTTCATCGTTAGAGGTGAGTGAAAGTCGAATGGTATTCAGTAAACACCGCTAAAAAATTGGTAGAGGTAAGTGAAAATTTAGTGAGATAGATAGGCACAGTGAGGGGTATATAAGGAGGGGGGTGATAGGGAGGGGTAAATGAGGGGGGAGATAGGGACAATGGATCCCCGTTGCGATGGCTATATAAGGGGGAGAGAGACAGGGTGATGGTCAGTATGTTTCAGCCAGTGACAAGTGAAACATCGAGTGTGAGTGTAAGGAGGGGGGGGGGGGATTTAGGGACAATGGGAACATGACGAGGGGTATATAATGGGGAGAAAGATAGGGAGATGGTAAATATGTGTCAGGCAGTGACGAATGAAACATCGACTGTGAGTGTTCCAATATAGCCTCTCCACCTTCATCCACCCTCTCAACTGACTCCAACCCTCACTAATAAACAACTCTTCATCCCTTATATTAATTAACTGCATAGAATCCAAGAAGCCATTAAATATAAATTTATTTATTAAATTTGAGAACGTGAATAAAATATTAATATCTGGGTAACGGGTAGGTAGGTACTTCTATTGTTCTTATAGATAAAGATATACAGATCCACTTCAGGGGCTGATATCCCTGCCCAAAAATTAAGAGAATCACGTCCTATCCCTAATCCTAACCAACTGTTTTCTATCCGTGTTTTCACAATTTCGAAGTGTTTCGCGAGTATATATTTACTTGTGCGGGAATGTACGTAAGTGTGTTCCGTTCCTGTGCGGTCACAGTATTCCAGGTTCAGACACGAGACATTGGCTGTAAAGGTAACATATCTTTATAATACTCTATTCTTATAATTATATAAGTAAGAATTACTATAAATTTTTCAAGTACTTTTTTATAATTTTAAAAAATAAAAAATCCATTATATAAATAATATATTAAATATAATTTTATTCGGAATATTTTTTTTAAATACTTTCACTTCCCTATATGTTTTTACTAATAATATTTCGTTTTTCAGGTAGGTGCTCGTCCTACTAATAGTAACATTTGTGGCCAGAGTATTCCAGGTCCAAGCAGGAGACTTTCTCTGCAAAGGTAAAATATCTTTATAGTACTCTATACTTATATAAGTAAGAAATACTCAACATTTTTCAAGTAATTTTTTCGATTTTTTAAAAAAAAATTTCAAATTTAATAACTAATATTTTAAATATAATTTTCTTTAGAATATTTGAATAAAAAATACTTTCACTTTCCTATATGTTTTTACTAATAATATTTTTTTTCCTTTTTTCAGGTAGGTGCTCGATCATACTAATATTAACATTTAGAGTAAGTATTTGATTTTCTTATTTTCTGGAAAATCAAATACTTTATCTTAGGGTAACGGGTAGATGTGTACTTCTTTATTCTTAAAAATAAAGATGTACAGATCTACTTCAGGGGCTGGCGTCCCTGCCCACGTGAGCTTATATCCTTTCCCATATCCTATCCAAATTCAATCCTTGTTTTCACAAATCCTTATTCCTCCGAAATCGAAATGTTTCGCGAGTATATTTTTAATTGTGCGCGAGTGTAAGAAGAGTGTTCCTGTGGGGTCAGAGTATTCCAGGTCCAGCCATGAGTCTTTGGTTGTTAAGGTAACATATCTTTATAATACTCTATTCTTATATTTAAATAATTAAGAAATACTCTAAATTTTTCAATTCTTTTTTCAAATTTTTCAAAAAAACGATCAAATAAAATAAATAAATATAATTTTATTGGAATATTTTTATAAAAAATATCATAAGTTCACTATATAATTTTTGCTAATATAATTTTTTTCTTTTTCTAGGTAGGTGCTCGTCCTACTAATACTAACATTAAAATTAAATGATTAAGTAGAAATAAATAAAAAAAATTAAAATTATTACTTTTTTCTAAATTAAATATGAGATATTGGTTTGAAACAATATCGCCTTTATATTTTCAGTCTAATAAAATTATTTCACATGGATAGATAATATAATTTCAATTTCGGTTAAAAAAAATAACCTTCAAAATAATTCACTTTTAAAAATAATCGCCTCTAAACTTCAATCTAATTATTTTTCTGTTTCTGATTTAATGCATGAGTCAATAACGAACTTTCTCTCATCATATTCAGATCTACAAATTTTTTATATTTGTGTCTTAAATACAAATACTTGACAAAATTTTTATACAAAATTTCTAATGTTTTAAGACTTTGATTCGAAACAAATTGCAGTATTGGAGACATTGTACTGGTATTTGATTCGGAAAAGGTCTTTTAACAATTACTTATCTCAAGTGTAGACGTATTTTGGTACAAATACAATGTCTCCTATTTGTTCCAAAACACGTCTAGGCTTGAAATTTTCATTATTTTCGACTTTAAAATTTCAAATTGTATTTCCAAGTGATTTATACATTTGTAAATAAAAGAAAGATTTAAAAGTATCACTCTATTAGTATATTTTGTAATTTGAGATCAAAATTATATTAACGATCTCCGTTTAATTATTATTTATTTATCTATCCATGTGGGGGGTGGCGACAGCTGCCTTCTCGTGGTGCCCCCTGTTCTCGCTAAACAGCTGTCTATGTCTCTGTATAAATTATATATCGAGACATAATCATATATAATAATTTCGTTTGCATAATTTTACATACACATTTTCCTATTAATAATAATACACATTATCGAAAATGCATATATTATAACATATAGCTACTATTGCAATTATAATTTCACTTTTGGTATTGATTTTACAAAAATAAAATACAAAATTTTTGTTTAATTTTCATAACTAAAATTCATGCAAACAATAATATATTTTATATGAAATTTGAAGTATTTATATTTATATTTATATTCGACTGAAAATATAAGGGAAATTTTCGGACGTCAATTGAATTGGTAGTATAACAAGTAATAAATACAATGGTTAAGTGCTTATTTTTTTTCTAAATTAAATAGTTGTTGGGATAGAAATTTGCACAAATTATTATGATAAAAAATTTAGAGATTTTAAATATGATTATATTCCTAGATTGCATCTTGCATTTTTGAAATTAATTTGAGAATGTTGCGAGGGGGTGGGGGCAAATGAAACTTATGTTCAAGGGGAATTGAGCTTTACTGAAATTAAAGTGTTGAATTAAGGTCTCTACCCACTACAACGTATCATACTATGACCGTACTAGGAACGTATCAGACATGAAAAGCAACACGAGACGTCCTGCTATGCCCACTGAAACGGATCGACGGCGTTCTGTGCCCGTATACATCCCGTATGATGCCCGTATATTGCCCGTATGTAATCTGTATCATCATACAGATCTAAATCCACCAAAATCGATAGGAAACCGTTTACAACGCTCATTTAAATACAAATCTTAAATTAATAATTGGATACCAATAATGCAGCTCACCGTTTCGCCGCCTGCGCGCATCGGTTTGGCAAAGTCGCGTGCCATGCGCGGAGCGTATCGGCACCGGCAAAATATTCTCACCGACAATTTATTAACGCTCCGTGCATAGTAGGCGACGGTGCTGGTCGGTGACGGAACGGTCTAGTGGGCATAGTCTCATACTTTTCAATACAAAGAATATTTTTTTACCCGACACGTTCCTAGTACTGTCATAGTATTATACGTTGTAGTGGGTAGAGACCTTTAATGTTTTTTTTTTTTTTTTTTTTTTATAATTATTATTTTGATTTTTTTATTATATCTGCTATGACTTTTGGTTGGGTATGGGTTGTGCTTCTCAGCGGCTGCTCTGAATCTTGGCGTCCCTGGAATGAAGAATGAGATGTATGGTATATGGCTTTTGAAGGAGATATTAACCCCCCCATACACCGAAAAAATCCTAGGTACGACCCTGTACTGCAGTATGAAGAGGTGCCCAATTATCTTTATCTAGGTAATTTATAACCGGCCCTTTGTCCAATAGCAAATTGACTATAGAGACATCTGCTCCTTCTACATGCCAACATTAGAGGAGTATTCAAATTATTTATTTCGTTTGGGTCTAATGTGTTGATTTTGATAATAAATATTTGGCTATTTCTAAATGGCCATTGGCGTAGTTAAGGGAATTTCCATAGGGGGGGGCGCGCCAGGGTGGCGACCGCTCAACCAAATTTTTGTTGAAAAACTTTTTGTTTCAATTTTTTGCAAAAAATCGCAGTATTCAATTTCATTTTTAACATTTAATTTGTTTTTCAATTTTAAATCTCACAAAAAGATCATTACAAATATAAATATACGAGCAGTACCTGGCGTGCCGACGGCACGCCCTGCACCGCTCGGCCCTCCGGGCTGGTGGCCCTGGCGGGCAGCGTCTCGAGATGTGATTATTAGCTGTCCGTAATTATATGTTTTGAAAAAAATATTTTTTCGAATAATGAATATTGATCAAAGAAAGATGAAAAAATATCATTAAATGCTTTATAAATATTTTATTAGAGCATGCAACCATTTCTCTCGAAGTTCCCGATCGGTTGGAAACCTTTTTCTTTTTTAATAATACATTTCAATATTTAAATTTATCTAAAAAGTGTCTCTAAATTAATTATATATAATAATTTTAAAATTAATTTATCTACTAAAATTTCAAATGACCCGCGCAGTAATAAATTAAGAATTAATCTCATTATCCCATATTAAATCATATCTCATTAAAACTTATATTATAAATTAAAAATATATACCTAATATATATGTAGTATATATATTTTAAAATTAATTTGTCTACTAAAATTTTAAGAATTTATATTTTTCTTAAATTCCAAAAAAAAAGGTATGAATTATTTACAAAAAAAATATATATATTAATATATAAGCAATTGGATGTTGATGAAAGCAGTCCACGGTGGTTGTAAAAAATAAGACTATAGAGGTTTTATTATTTTACATTTATTTGTTAAACCGACGTTTCGGAGATTTATTCTCTCCTTCTTCAGGGTAACAAAAAGTCAATGAAAGTAGTTCAAAAAATAGTTACTTTCTGTCTCCTTTGACAATGCCAAAAACATTATAAAAATTCTTTTTCATCTCGAATAGAAAACAAAGTAAAAAGAAATTGATGATCCATATGTTAATGAGATATATATATAAGTTTGAGAGGGTGTATTCCTATCATGAAAACCCTCGGCATCCATTTCAGTGGCAACCCCATAACACTTTTTTCACATTCACCATAAATTAAGACCATTTCAATTCTGTCTTCAACAAAAAAACTCAAAACTCAAGCTTGAGTTGTTTGCCATAAAAGAATTTAGTCTTTTTGATTTTAAGTCGATTCTTCCACGTTTTCGGTAGAGGTTGCCATTAATAGTCAAAACATCAAAAATGGAATGCAATAAGGTTATTCCTCTAGTAGTAGTTAAGAATCGATTGTTATTTTTGATTTTAAGACGATTCCTCCATGTCTTCACCAATGGTTACCAATAATAAACGAAATGTCAAAAATCGAATATATGTAGAATGGTTATTCCTCGACTGTTAAATGAGAATCGATCATTATTTTTGAATTACAGTCAACATGAACTGCAAATTGCAAGTCATATCTGATTAATAATAAAGGAATAAACATATTAATATTTCAAATGAATTTGGATAAAGTTTAGCAACGATCCATTGGAGTTTATTTTTTTCGACTTTTGATCTAGATTAGAATCTCTAACGATATATCGCATTCGGGTATGGCGTTCCCCTGACGATGGTGTTTATTCGAGTAATATTTTCCTTAAAGACGCCTGACCTTGATGTCTGCACTTATGCTCAAATTCATTCAATCGACGGCAACGCGACAATCATTAATTTAATCCACTGAGGGCATATGTGTTACGAAAAATTGAATGTAAAAAAATAATTTTTATAAAAAAAATAAATAAAACCGACTTCAAAAAAATTAAATTCAACAAATAAAATACACTAAAAGGTATAAAATAATTATCTAATTTAGTTACAACTAAACGACGAAATATTTACATGAAATCATTTTTTGAAGTGGGTGCCAAACAAACTATATAAGCGAGCGTATCCGCCAAACGTACTAAGTAAGATCCGTAGAGTGCGATTCATAAAATGTATATGTTTGGCACCGACTTCAAAAAGTGATTTCATGTTAATATTTCGTCGTTTAGTTGTAACTAAATTAGATAATTATTTTATACCTTTTAGTGGATTTTATTTTTATTTTTAAGTTATTATTATTTTATTTGTTGCATTTAATTTTTTTGAAGCCGGTTTTATATTTTTTTTTATAAAAATTATTTTTATTTTTCTCTTTTTAGTGACTTAATATAAGTGACTTAATATAATTCCTTACATGCATCTCGTAAGAGAAAGCGTCGGGCTAATGAATCAGAAAATGATATATAAATAAATTTTATTAAACCAATTATTTTACATTAATTAATGTATACATTGAATTTTTGCTTCGATTCCGGAGATTACTTCTCCACCATCGAGTGTCCTTATTCATCTTTAGTCCTTGTTTTTAATAAGAGGAAAAATCTAATTAGATAAAAAAACCTCTTTTCCGATAATTATTTCAATTCCATTATTCCCCAATCAAGTCGATTGGTTTCATATCCTCAGAAAATGATAATAAAATTCAATTCATAAATATAGAAATTCTCTCGAAACATTTGCGGATTCTAAATGAATGTTTTAAGATTTTTTATAAAAGAATTTATTTATTATAATTTCGATTATTTGGTCATAAGAATTGGAGATTTACGTTATTTCGTCATTGATCATATCTTCAGAACTTGACCAAATTAA
Source organism: Forficula auricularia (assembly GCA_024734495.1). NCBI lineage: Eukaryota > Metazoa > Arthropoda > Insecta > Dermaptera > Forficulidae > Forficula > Forficula auricularia. The sequence goes on from JALMQS010000084.1 coordinate 2,120,574, forward strand.
TATGGTACCACCCCTAAGGTATCTATCCTCTTTCTAATAAAAAAAGAATCATTAAAATCGGCTTATAAACAAAGAAGTTATGCCCGAACAAACATTTCAAAAAAAGGTCCAATACCAATGAAAAAAAAACGACACCAATCGGAAACTAGGCTGAGACCAATTCAAAAAAAATCATCAAAATCGGTTCACAATTGACGAAGATATGAGGTAACATAGACACACAAAAAAAAATAAAGAAAAGAAAATTCAGTCGAATTGAGAACCTCCTCCTTTTTTGAAGTCGGTTAAAAAGAGGCTGGATGTAGTTGGAATTCGGACAGAGGTAAAGATTCAAGTTGGTCAAATAAATATTTGAATTATCATTTGGTATTTTCCGATCAATGTTTTTACTTAAATTTATTATATTAAATTATTTAAGAATTAATTATATCGAAATTTCTTATTTAAGGTAGTTGTTCCGCCAAATGCGTTTTCTTAGGATTTTTCTGTAATTTAGATATATTATTATTTAAATACTTCTGCATCGATTGGTGGCAAAATGAAATTTATGAACAATACAGTTCCGGAGATATTTAATTTCAAAAATCGAGTTTTTCGGGCTCTTTAACATTCCACTTTACGGGATATCGGAAAATTTACATACATATTTAATTATAATTAAGAAACCGTTCTTACCATTTTTATAAAAAACTAAACCAACATTAAACAATAACCAATACATATTTTAAGATAATTTTGATTCATAGTTACAACACAGTTTCTGAGATAATAAGGAATAAATAATGAAAAATGTATAAAAAAAATTCTGACTAAAAACATTTTGGCAACAGCGCATTTATTTAACCAGCGAAAGATGCATGCACTAGATTTTTTCAAAATTATAATTTTAATAAAGTGTAACGTAGGGGTTGATTACATTTTGTTAAAAAATAACAAAACGATTTTTATAGAAATTTAAAATGTATTTAATCTTTAGACAAATTGATTTTTTAAACTGAAAGTTTCAATTATTTTGTTAAGCAATTTGAACCGCGAAAGTTAAATAATATGATAAATATATATGACTCTATATATTTATACATATATAAACAATTTCCTATGTTAATTCTACATTAAGAAAATTATTTTATTATTTTTGCAACGAAATTTTCTCTGGAGAGAGACGGACTGGTAGAAATTTTAATTGAAAGTAATGGAAGGCAGCCCAGAGGTAGTGAGGAAAGAAAAAATTAACACATATAAAATAAGGTGTAATTTATTGGAATCCTTCCTTCTTTCCTTTCAAACCGACGTTTCGGAGGATTTTTCCCTCCTTCTTCAGGGTTTCAAAGGGTCAATGAATGAAACAAATATCTAATTAAGAAAAGAAGGAAAAAAAAATTTGTCTTTCTATGCCTTTTGTTACAAATGAAGAAAGTTTTTGAACACTACTGTGGAGAGAAGAAGGAAACATTTTATTTGTTTCATTCATTGACCCTTTGAAACCCTGAAGAAGGAGGTAAAAATCCTCCGAAACGTCGGTTTGAAAAGAAAGGAGGAAGGATTCCAATAAATTACACCTTATTTTATATGTGTTAATTTTTTCTTTCCTCACTACCTCTGGGCTGCCTTCCATTACTTTCAATTATTTTATTATTTTTGAAAAGGAAAAATAAATAGAGCATCCGGCGGGTTCGAACCCGTGTCTCTCTCCTTTACGCGAAGAGCGGCTTAACCAACTAGCCCCACAGATTCTCCCGCCGAATAAGCTCTTAAGTTAGAATGTCATTTTTCCTTTTCGCGGTAACTTAAGAGCTTATTCGGCGGGAGAATCTGTGGGCTAGTTGGTTAAGCCGCTCTTCGCGTAAAGGAGAGAGACACGGGTTCGAAACCCGTCGGATGCTCTATTTATTTTTCCTTTTCAAAAATAATAAAATAATTTTCTTAATGTAGAATTAACATAGGAAATTGTTTATATATAGTATAAATATATATAGATTCATATATATTTATCATATTATTTAACTTTTGCGGTTCAAAATCTATTTAATCTGTCATTTTAATATGAAATCTCTTACAATGGTGCCAAATTTGTCAAACAAGCACGGGATTGGCTAGAATTGGTAGAGAAACAGCAAAGAGTTTTGGGCTTATGAACTATGAATCCTTATTGTCTGTTCTATATACTCTAGCATTAACTTTTTGCTAGTATTGTCGCGAAACAAATACCTTAAATGAAAAAAAATGTATATTTTGAGCTTAAATAAAAATGCGCAGCGTATTCGAATTTTGAAAAAGTTTTTAAATTTTAAATTTTTATGAAAATGTTAGCTGATTTGACACCTCCACTCGTTCTAAAAGATGTCTAATAAAAACCACGATATCTTAAAAACATCATAAAGGCAACAAGACCTGAATAAGACATCTTCGGGATAAAGCGTGTTATCAACAAATTCACCACGCTGTGTGACATTTAGCATTTTATTAGGGCTTACCCGACACAAGTCCGAAAAAGATGTTCGATATTAATTTCAAACGTCAAAAACAAGGACAATTTTAAAAGGAGATGGATTAATTAAATATAATTCGACTTGTCAACAAACATTTCCTGGAGCGATTTATCAGATTATCTTCTGCTCACATATGTACAACAGATCCCGCACAGACAGCTTTTCTTTCTCTGCACAGAAAGCTCTGTTATTGGTTTCCCTATTTTTCCATTTCTTATTCTTATTATTTCTATTTCATTTTTCTTCTTTTCACTTACAAGTTAAATCGAATAGGAAATTTCTTTCAATTCATGTTTTACATAATTGAACTGAAAAAATATTCCTGTTAAAGTTTTCTCATTTTCTGTGTATATGGTAAATCATTCTTTTCGAAGCCGCAAATAAAAAAGAGCCTCTCCCATTTATTTACGGAGATATTTCTGTTTGAGAATTTACATTGACAATAATAATCAAGATTCAAACTGTTACATTTGAATACGAAAATGGACTAAAAACTATTATTTTACTTATGCATGGATTTCTTTCAAAATTTGGAGAAAAAATTCAGAGTTTTCTTATTAGAAGTTTGAATAAGAATAGCAAAAATAAATAAAGATATCGGTGAATATATCCACCAGGGACTAAAAGTTCACTTTTTATGAATCACACCGATTACTTGACCCCTCAGCAGTCTATGTTTTAAATTTCAAGTCATTTGGCTAAGCTGTTTAACGTGGAGATCGGTGAACATAGAGATATAGAATCACAAAACTATTATATTGATTTAAGAAATCAAATTCGACTCTAAATTCCCAAATATCTAGTTGAATTCACATAAGAAAAACCGAATAGACTATTTAACAAAGCTTTTTTTACTTTACCTTACAGGGTATGGTCAAGTATTGTAATCGTGCATGAAAAAAGTGTTTTTTTTCCTTCTTTTTTTCGAAATATCTCAAAAACGGCTCAAAGTATTTTGATTAAAAAAATTGAGCGAAACTATGGCATTTCGCTCTACAAAAAAGCTCCATAAAGTGAACATTGAAAAAATTATATTTTTTGAGATAATAATTGTTTTGTCAAAATGTCTGTTAGTCTGGTTGTCCGTTAGTCTGCGCGTTACTAAATTTTTGTGGACGAGCTAGCTCAAAAACTAGTTTGAATATCTAAACCAAATTTCACACGCAGTTTTTGTCCATTGAGATTAAGAGCTCATTAGATTTTGTGCATATCGACCCAAAATTAAGGGGAATGGAGGGGGGGGATTAAAAATTAAAAATCTAGGCCATTTAAGCAAACTCAACCAAATTTTGTATACATAATCAGTGGACCCCCAGAAGTCTAAAAATGCAAAAACTAACCGCCCAAAATGGGAAAGGGGGGGTATGGTCAAAAAATGAAAATCTAGACTCTTGTACCAAACTCAACCAAATTTTGTATACATAATCAGTGGGCCCCCAGGAGTCTAAAAATTCAAAAACTAACCCCCTACATGAATATAGATAATTTTATTAAATATTAAATATAAGGAGAGGGGCCAGATTGTATGGTAAAGTCAAGTGGATGGCCACATCAGAACACGTCTGCAGCACCTAAGGCATTGTTTACGAATAATTTATTTTTGTTTTTAATTGTTTCAGGAAGGGGACTGGATCAGGATGTTTAGTTTTCTTGAAAAGCGTTGTTAATGATCTTTTTGTTAAAATATTTATTGCTGGTTCATTATTTAGTGGACGTTTGACATTTCATTGCCTTTACGTTGACATTATCAGTATTTTAAGAAATTATGGTATGTATCTACACAGGAAGTGTGTGTCTATTATGCTTCGAAATCTTCCATGATTTACCATTAATATATCCTTTGAAAAAAAAACCCCATTAATTTATAGTTTGAAAATATTATATGACTAGTCAATTTAAATTTAATGAATTAATTGATTTTGATTTTTGAAAATTAATATTTTCCCTCATTTGATATAAATAAACTTTTATTTTATTTTTTTTTCATAAAATCCACTGTTTTTGAGTTATAAGACTGTCTCAAGATAAAAAACTCACCCGGTATATAGATAGAAGATTTATGGGCATACAGTCCTACATGCTTTTATTAATAATTATTTTATTTTAAGAAACGACTAAGATTATCCAAAATATTGTCAATTAAAAAGCAATTTTTCAATATATTAGAAGAAATTTTCTCTTCGGAGACGGACTGGTATTAGAAATGTTACGGCTAATATGAAAATTTGGATAGTTTATAAACTATCTAGCTGGATAGTTTATAAACTAACCAAACCATTGGCTATTTTGATAGAAAACGCAATTTCCACTAAAATAGCAGCTAATTTGCAAAGTAACCAAGAGTCTTGGCTAATTTACTTGAAATTATTGAGAAAAGGGTTAGTTTATAAACTATACAATCCAGTCTGGCTATTATGAAAACCATAATTTCTAGTAACAGGGAGCCGAGATTTCGGCGCACAGAGATCTCAGCCATGAGGTTAAAACCCAAGTAACAAAAGGAGCTAGGATAGGTGGATGTCTATATGGTTTGGTCTGGAAAAACAAATATATGTCAGCAAAAAGCAAAGTACGAATTTATAAGACCTGCGTACGTCCAGTGTTGACATATGCAGCAGAAACCAGAGCATCAACAATTACCACCCAACAACTACTCCGAACAACAGAAATGAGAATAATAAGGGCTATACATGGAAAAACATTGAGGGATAGAATCCGCAGCAATGATCTAAGAGAACTAAGCGGAATCCAGGATATAGTGGAATGAAGTCGATGTGAGAAGAGAGGATGGGGGAACATGTGGAACGAATGACGGATGACCGCCTTGCAAAAATCGTGAAGGAAAATCGCCCACGTGGCACACGGAGCAGAGGGCGGCCGAAAAAAAGATGGACGGATGTCGCAGCAAGAAACTAACGTCTTTATTCTTTTTTTCTTATTGGAAGAACAGGCGAAAGCCTATAGAGAAGATGAAGAAGAAGACAAAATAGCCAAACCTTTGGCTAGTTTATAAACTAACCAGTCAATTTTCTGGTTAATTTATAAACAAAGTTAGGTTATGAATAGAGACCGGATTCCTATCCAATTGCATATTTTGTTTGCGCCATGCCATGTAGGATGCAGGAAATCAATTATCTATCCGAATCATGCATCTAGGATACTGTGGGTAACCTATTTAAAAAAATAAATATCTGGCGTTAATTAACATATTTTAACCCTAGGATGCATAACTTGGGTATTTTATACCCACGTTGTAATAAAATTGTGTTTTTTACTGATAAGATGTATAAGAAATGTAATCAAATGTCATGAATTCCTCTATTGGTTAGTTATGAATGAAATAGAAGTGTTAACGTGTACCGTAAATTTATTGTTATTTAAATATTTACATACGAGCTTTTCGTGCGTGCCTTCGGCACGCCCTCGAAGCTCGGCCCTCCGGGCTGGTGCTCTGGCGGGCAGCGTCTCGGTCCAAAAATTTTATTCCTCTTAAAAAACCACACTCCAAATGTATACCCGTAAACTACCGAAAATACATCGTCTCTTAAAAGTTTCGCCTCTTTAATTTTTGAGTGGCAGGGGGGGGGGAATAATTATGAATATATTTAAATTTAAAATTTAAATTTAAATTTCATTTTTCCTTTTCAAAACAAAAATAATGAAATGATTTATGAACTGCAAAAAATTCGTAGGCTGAATCATGGAAATTATTCAAATTTACGCGGTTCAATTAATTTAATTAATTACAAAAATATATTTAATGTTTCTTAATTTAAAATGAATTGGAGTCTTTCATTTCAAAATTCGAGTGCAAATTAAAATTATATTTCAAATTTGCCTGGTTAATGAAAATCCATTGGAGCTGTCAGTTTAAAATCCTAGCTGACAATTATATTTCAAATTTGCCTCGTTAATTAATACATATTTAATGTTTTTTAATTTAAAATCAATTAGTGTTTTTTCATTTTCATTCGAGTTCAAATGAATACAATATTATCTCGACACAAAGTCTAAATCAAAAATATCTAGTTTTAGTAAAAGAAATCAAGATAGAAATATTAATGTCCCAATGGTGTAATCGCTAGAGCCAATGACCATAGTTCAAGAGTTCGTCGGTTCGATTCTAGGCAAGAGCGTAATTTTTTTAGAGAAATTTCTCTAAGCGTTGTTACAAATTAATCTAGACAAATCTTATATAGTATTATATTATTTTTACCATTATTTACATGACATGGGTATTTTGTACCCGAACTAATTTGTGACATTCAAATTCACCTTCTCTAGGTTAAAATTTGGTGCATTCATTTAATTTTGGTTGGTATACTAATTATTAGTGATTTTCCACTTTCATTCTTGAATTTGTGTCCTTTACTACGTTAGTTAGTTGTAATCTGCCGAAGCTGTTTTGTGTTTTGTGGTTGTTTTTTCAATCGTAGAAAATATTTGTAATTCGGTAGGTTTCTATTCTATATTATATTTAAATTAGCTTTAGATGCAGCCTCTTTTGTAGAAATGCCATCGACACGTGGTAGGAAAAGGTAATCTGTCAAATATACCGATCCTGATTTTGAAGAAACTGTGCTGCAATGGCTCGACGAAACTTCGTATGTTGGATCAGAATCAAGTGAAGATTCTGATTATGGAGATGTTGAAGGTGCAGCTCTCGATGAAGATATAGACCCAAATTATAATTCATTGCCAGGAAATGCAATTGATAGTGATAATAGTAGCAGTGAGAGTGTGAATAATATGGATATGGAGACATAATCTATGGATCACTAGAAGGCTAGAAATGAAAAAAACTTGGTACAGAGGTGGGGTGGGGTGGGGTTGAAGGGTGGTGTGGGGGGTTTAGGTGAGGGTCCATGGGTGTAGTGGGGTGGTGCCGGGTGGTGGGGTGGGGAGGTGGCTGGGAGTGGGGTGGAGTTCGAGGGCTGGGGGTCCAGGGTGCCTTGCAGCTAGTTAAATATAAAAGCATGCTGTTATATGTGTCCAACAAAAAAATATAGAAAATGTGACAGACAATGGATTTCTTGTAATAAGCTAATATGTAAGGAACACACTGTATATAAATGTAATAATTGTCTTAACGTTGTAAAATAATTAGTTTATGTTATGTTAATAACAAAATGTTAAAATGATCAAATAAATAATATTTATTGTGTTTTCTCATAATGGGTATATTTCACCCATGTCATGTAAATATGTATACCGTGACAGTCATGCATCCTAGGGTTAATGTGTACTTATATATACCCCTTAGATTATAAACTAGTCAAAGGTTTGGCTATTTTGTGTTACTAGAAATTATGGTTTTCATATTAGCCAGGCTGGATTGTATAGCTTATGAACTAACCCGATATTTTGGTTTTCTCAATAATTTCAAGTAAATTAGCCAAGACTCTTGGTTAGTTTGCAAATTAGCTGCTAATTTAGTGGAAAATGCGTTTTCTATCAAAATAGCCAATAAGCTATCCAAATTAATGAACTGGTGTAACGCGAACCTGCTTTTCCTCAACTTTGAGAAGTGTCTCACCATTAGTTTTTCGAGATCCACTAACCACATTGTTTTTGATTATTTACTTAAAACTAACACTAGATGTGGTCTATTAAGGATCTGGGAGTGATTTTCGATTCTAAACTCACATTTAATGAACATTCTAAATTACGTTATAGGCAAAGCAAATCGAACTTGGGGATTCATTTTTCGTAACACGAAGTCATTTAAAAATCCAGAATCAATTAAATACTGTACATAACTCTGATCAAATCTGTATTAATGTATGCATCAACAATTTGGAGGCCTATCGGAAGGATTAACATGGACAGACTAGAGAAAATTCAGCACAAAGTTATGAGACAATTGGCATTCCTTTCCGGCAATCCTATGTCAAGGTTTGACCATGATTATGCTTCTACTGCTGAAACTTTCCGTCTGCCTTCTGTTTCGTCTTCTATGATTGCTTCTGACGTTTTGTTTTTGTATAAGATTAAGTCCAACCAGGTGAAATGTTCAGAACTTCAAAACCTCTTTCCTATACACAGTTCAAATTATATATTAAGAAACAGATTACCATTTTATCCAGAGATGCCTTGCAGTAGGCACTCTGAAGCAAATCCTGTATTCAGACTATCTCAATGTTACAATAATTTGGCACAACGACTGGATAATCCTCTGGATTTCTCATTAAGTATTAACAGAGCTGCAATTTTTCTCAAAAAGCTAACATTAATCTATGAGTGAACATTATATTGTATATTGTTATTATGACCTAATATTAGTATTGTTAGATTTTATGAGTTATTTTAATGTGATATTTTGGGGGGTCAGGTAGGCTAGGCGGTAGCATGTCAGCCAGCTAACCAAGAGGACCCGAGTTCGAATCCGTCTCGAGGCATCCGGCTAAAATCTGACCCCCGAGGTAGAGACAAATTTAAAAATAAAAAGTATCGTAAATGGCTTATGGCTACCATGGCCGAAAAGCCAAAAAAAAATGTGATATTTTGTTTTTGTTATTGTTATTACCTTATTTATAAGCTATTATAATGTATGTATGTAATAATATAATGTATGTATTATCAGGCATTAGCCGTTGAAATAAATAAATAAATTTTCATATTAGCCGTAATAGATACAAATATTAATTGATAATTAATGGAAAGGCAGCCCAAGGAGTGTGTAAAAAATACTCTCGAATTATTTCATTTTTTCATCACTCTAAATTTTTTAATTATTATTTTTACAAAATTCTTTATAGAATCGAAATGTTAATATATATTTTTGAATCTACATTAAAATATACTGGTAGATTTAATAAAATGGTGTTCAAAAGTATATTCGCAGAAATGTGTTTACTATTAATCAACGTGATATATGATATATGTTAGAGGATAGTAATAAAATTATCTTTGTTTCTTGGTTCACAGACATAAATAACCTTTCGGTATATTGAGGCCAATGATGTTTTAATGTTAATTCTTTCCTGTCTTAAACAGAATCCTGTAATAAAATCAAATGAATTATAACTGGTATTTAATGTCAACAAAACAACTGAATGTAATATTTTCTAATCCTTATAATACTTTATTTTATTTCAGAGAGATCAAATAATAATGGTAACCCAGGTGTTATTTCGGATTACATTAATAAAAGTTGAAATTTATTTATAAAACCCGATGACGACTTCATAATGGGCGACGAAAAGCGGTATAAACTTTACACGAGGATGGAATAAAATATCTACAAAGCTGTGAATGTAATTTTTAGCTCTTATAAATCCTTGAATATGGACTGGTGCTTGCAAATTAATCGAAAAAAAAACTCTTTTTCAAAATTCGCCACAGTAAAATTGAAAAATAGACGGAGCTGTATTCCTCGATTTTGTGAGGCACTGTTTAATTTTTTAATGCAATCAAATACAAAAAGGGATGCACCAGTAAAGATGCAGCCCCTATGGATCTCGAAAGACCCTTGCATTATATAAGTCTTATAACTCAAAAACAGTGCATTATATGAAAAATTTTTCAAATAAAAGTTTATTTATATCAGAGGGGAAACTAAACTACGCTATTGTTTGTTGACTCTAGAACAAGCTTTCAGGGGAATTTCGAGGTCAACTTTGTTTTTTAAATGGAAACCCATATATTTCTTTATATATTCTGAATCTACACAAAAAACTAAACAACTTTTATAAGAACTATTTTTTATATGACATCAAATAAAAAAAATTAAATCAATTAGATCTCAAATTCTAATAATTATTTTTAACAATCATTCAACATAATTATCAAATAATAATTATCAAATATTTAATTATTAAATAAATAATTAAATAATAATTAATAATTTAATAATTTTCTTAACAATTACATTCCAGAGTGTATCGCAAATTTCCTGGATTTTTTTTTTTAATGCAATCGAATGCAAGAATGGGTGCACCAGTAAAGATGCAGCTCCTATGGATCTCGAAAGACCCTTGCATTACCGAAGAGAATGGAAAGTTGATTAAGTGAGAGGGTGTAGACGTAGGTGTCTATGCACTCCGGTTTTGAAGGTTTGAAGATTATAAGTGCTGAGAAAGATGGAGGCTGGGAGATAGTTCCAGTTCCTTGAAGTCATGGGGATATATGTATTGGCGAATGAAGTGGTCCGGCACTTTTCCAATTTGACCGCGAAAGAGTGTTGGGAGTCGGCAAAACGCGTGCTACGTGCAAAGCATGCTTTGGGGGGAATTATTGATTTTATCTCATCAGAGCACCTGCCGTGATAGTATCTATAGAAAAAAGGGAAAGGGCAGAGACATTTCTTTGATGGGCTAGCGAGTCGAGGGAGTCGGTGAGGGTGGAATCGCCAATTAGCCTGACGGCTCGTTTCTGAATTGCATCCGGGGTAGCAAGAGAATATTTAGAGGCTCCTCTCCATAGGTGAGAGCCGTATTCGAGACGGGGCCGGATTTGAGCCTTGTAGATGGTGAGAAGATGTGGGGCCGAGAAAAATCGCTTGGACCTGAATAAGTGGCCAATCTTCCTTGCTGCAGATTTCGCCACGAGGAGATGTGTTCATTCCAAGACAGTTCTGATGCGACAAAGACGCCCAACATGGATAGGCTGTCACACATTTTCAGGGTATTGGAATCGAAGTGAATATCAGGAAATAATTTATTTTCGCGCCTAGAAATTAGACAACATTGAGTCTTGTTTGCATTAAAGTTAACTAAATTTTGAGAGCCCCATTTATTCAGTTTGTCTAGGTCGAGAGTGATTGAGGAGGTAACATTGATTCGATTATTCGGGAGTGAGGGTTTGCCGTGCAGAGTGCTATCGTCGGCGTAACAATTCATGATTTTTTGTTCTATTTCCATGACTTTTTTCTAACTTGGTCTCCGTCGATTAGGCATAGTGGCCTAATTCTTGTTAATTCATGATGGATAGCTCATGCAAAAGTGGATAAAATTGTGGATGTTGTTACTATATCTAGTTTTATAGCTTGGTAATTTTGATTACCAAAAAACGCACATGGCAATTTAAAAATTATTTTTCTGAGATCACGGTCTATTTTCTCTCCCAGACGATTTTTTAGAATCCGAAAAATCATCTTAACCTAAATTGGAGCACGTGTTTGTGAAATCTTGGACCAACACAAAAACCTTTTCATCTTCACCTTAATTTGTATTAATTATCTTATCAATTTTAATTTAGTGTTTTTAGAATTATATATAAATTCATATAATTATATATAAAAAAACATTGGATATACCGGGTGAGTTTTTTATCTTTAGACAGTTTTATAACTCAAAAACAGTGCATTATATGTAAAAAAAGTTTCAAATAAAAGTTTATCGAGGAGGAAACTAAACTAAGCTATTGTTTTTTTACTTAGAACAAGCTTTCAAAGGGTATTTCAATAATCAGTAGAGATTGTGGTGTTGGTGCAAGGTGAAACATCTTTAATAAAGATAAGAGTAAATAAATATTAAATCCATATTAAATAGGGTATTTCAATGTCAAGTTCTGTTTTTTAAATGGAACCCTATATTTTTCTATACGTCTAATTAATTTACAAAAAAACTGAACAACTTTCATAAGAACTATTTTTTTATACGACATCAAATAAGCAAAATATATTTAAAAACAGAAGACTCTCTCATTTTATTTTATTTTTAACCTAAAATAAAAACAATTCTGTTACCATCGACAGTGAAATCTTTTATTCAACTAATAAACAAAATACCTACATGAATCAATTAGATCTCAAAAAAATCTTAATAATTATTTTTAACAATTATTTAACCTAATTCTCAAATAATAATGATTAAATAATTAATTATTAGATAAATAATTATTAATTTGAAAAGTCACAACAATGAAAATAAGGGTTTATAATGATATTAAAACTTCATTATACACAGATTTAAGAGATTATTTTCTACTTAATAAAACTAGTTAAACTTTTTTGAGTTTAAAAAAGTTAATTTCTCGTGTCAATTCAGTAGATAGCTATATTGTATTACCATAATAATAATAATAATGGAGTATTTTTTGTTGAAGACAGAATTGAAATGGTCTTAATTTATGGTGAATTTGGAAGAAAGGTTTGGGGCTGCCATTGAAATGGATGCCAAGCATTTTCCTGATAGTAATACACTCTTCCAAGCTTCATTTCATCGTGTTGTAAATCTGTAAAAAAAATAAGGAAATTGGAACGGGAATTCATCCAAGAATACTTGAGATACACTCTGGAATGTTTCAGAACAGTGTCGGAAAATTATTAAATTATTAATTGAAAAGTTTTTGTTTTACCGAGTGTAGCAGAGTTGTTGATTCACAAAGAGAAACAAAGAGGTTGTCCTCTGCTTGATGCAAATAAACATACACACATATATATATATATATATATATATGTGTATGTTTATTTCCATCAAGCAGAGGACAACCTCTTTGTTTCTCTTTGTGTATTAAATTATTAATTATTATTAAATTATTTATTTAATAATTAAATATTTGATCATTATTATTTGTAATTTGATAATTAAGTTGAATAATTGTTAAGAATAATTATTATTCTGATTTTTTTTTAGATCTAATTGATTTAATATTTTTTATTATTTGATGTCGTATAAAAAATAGTTCTAATGAAAGTTGTTCAGTTTTTTTTTTCTAAATTTAGGCAATGTAAAGAAAAATATAGGTTTCCATTTAAAAAATAGAAGTTGACCTTGGAATACTCTTGAAAGCTTGTTCTAGGTCGATAATCAATGCCTTAGTTTAGTTTCCCTCTCGATATAAATAAACTTTTATTTGAAACTTTTTTTCATATAATGCACTGTTTTTGAGTTATAAGACTGTCTCAAGATAAAAAACTCACCCGGTATATTCAAAGGTTTGAAAACATATAAATTCATGATAGTAACAGAAAGCATATATTGATGCTATTTTTAATTTTAATTTTACATGTTTTTTATATATATCTAAATTCATATATAGATATAAAGAATATATTATATTAAAAATATATTTCAGAGTTTAAAAAATTAATTTCATATGAATTTGTATATAATTTATATATAAACTTTGTTTTGTGAATCATATATGTATATTGATATATTATATACAATTTTATATTGGTTTATTTAATAAGTATCTGATATATACTTTAATTTTGTCTGGTTTCCTCTATCTCTTTATATAAAAACGAAAGTTTATTTTAAAAGCTTATTTTATTAATATTGTATCTTGAAATTAGTTTAATTTTAACATTTATTTAAATTCAAACCTTTTATATATTTTATTTTTATATAGTTTTAAGTTAATTTATCCTTTTTACCATCAATTGTATTCACATTTAGAAACCATATTTTTTCATCATCAATTTAAATTAAATTTTATTAAAACCTATACAGTCCACTAACCTGCAATTAATTTTTTATTTATATTATAATTTAAATTATTTCCCACTCTGCCATCGTTGCACCATGGACCATCCACTAATTTTCAGAAATTTCGTGCTTTTTTGACCTCTCTTGCTCCGTAGGTATATCACAAATTGTCCCATTCGAGTGACCTCTTCTCCCCTATTGAGATGTCACATTTATATTCTTATCACATTTTCATTGGTTATAATTTGTAATTAGAATCCAGATTTTTATGCAGTAAAAACTTCCAAAATATGCAATAAAAATTATCAAAATATGCAGTTAAAAGAGCTGAAATATGCAAGTAATATTCAGTAGAGTGTCTCAAAAGAAAGTTTATATTTGTTTAGCTTATTGCGCGAACGCAACAAATCCGAGAGACGCTGGGGGTATGTCAATCGATAGCCTGGCTCTTGGGAATTTAGTCGCTATGGAGCGTTTCTCGAAAGCGGGCCGCGCGATGTGCGTGCGAGAGTTTCACAAAAACGGTCATTCGGCAACTGTAGCGCGTAGAATATTCTCTAATATTCGAGATTTTCTCCACTTAAATGATGCGCCAATTAGAAAATGGGTCGAAAGTTTGAAGAGAGCAGTACAATACTAGAAAAACCAAAATCCGGGAGACCAAAGTCATCAAGAATGGTAGAAAACATGGGGCGTGTTAATCAGTCTGTTCGTGACGATTCGAACCTTTCAATTCGGAAGCGCGCAAGTGCTTTAAATGTGCACAGATCATCAAAACTTTCTTGGTTATAACCAAAGAACTTGGTTGCAGCAGGACGGAGCAACGACATACACGTCCAATACTTCACTGCTATGAGTTTGTGAAATTTTCCTTGGAAATTTGATCTCCAAGAGAGAGGTGACATAAATTGGCGTCTACGCAGTCCTGATTTAACTCCTATGCACTGCAATGGTCCTGGAGTTGAACCATAATTTATTTTCATAATTAATCAATTAAATTCTTATTTTTATTCATCATTAAGTCTAATTGAGGCAATCAATTGATCATCAAACAAGGGAAACTTATGAGTTCTGGGAAAGCGTAGCAATGACCGGTGATTAACAACAGAGAAGAGCATTGACATGAGCAAGTTCCGCAGTCATTGTCATGAGAGAGAGTGAGCATCTACTGCTATCAAGTGCTCAGAATATATCTACACAAATACTGTTATATTCAAGTTCCGCAAGTCTGTCATGAGAGAAGCGAATGAGTGCACATCTATTGCTATCGAAGTGACTCTGAATACACCTACACTTATACTTATATTCAAGTTCCGCAGTATCGACTTGAGAGAGGCTATCCAGTGAGCTTATACTACCAGCGAAGTGCACAGAATACATATACAAATATCTATACTTTTATAATCAAGTTCCGCAGTGGATGACTTCAAGAGCCAGGAGTGAATAGGAGAGCTCTTCTGTCTTATATACATATATATATATATATCTACACACACGGCGGAGTGCCATACACACATACGCGGAATCACCTGTTAAATTGAGTATACAACGAGCACACACACACCAAGGCTCCTCTCAGGACTTCGCTTGCAATACAGATACAGAGAGCATTGTACAATCCATCAATAAAACATCTCATTGTCTCTATAACCGCTGGTCTGTATAACATTATTTATAGCATTAGTACCAGGAAGCCCATTTCCCTACATCCTTCACGCATCACCTCAAATTTCATTCTCCATTCTAGGGACGTGCCACTTGGATCAGACACTGAGGGACACACCCACCCCATCAACAAATAGCGAAGCAGATTAATTTAACACTAACGTAATAAAATAAAGCCCAATTTCCCTAGTACATAAGTTACATTACCCCCCTTGCCCCTTAATAACCCCCCACCCCGTCGCACTTTTTCCTGTGGGGTTATCTCAAATCCAAAGTTTACGACAATAAACCGACTTCCCTGGCACATTTGAAAGAAAATATCCATCACGAAATGGCAACCATCACTGAGTCAATCTGCCACCATAAGAAATTTTGCCGTTCAATTAAATGAGGGCTTACATTTGGAAGATATTATTTTTAAGAAATAAATTCCCAAATTGTGTACTTGAATAATTAATCAACATTTTTTTGATAGGCCGCTTACTTTTTTTTTTTTTTTAATCGATCCTTAAAAGATATGCAGTAAAAGATGTCAAAATAAATTTTTTTTTTTTTTGTTCTGTGATATTTTTGAGTTATTGTTGCTATCACTTATTAGATATTTATTGAATACTATTTCGAACTCTATTGGCGTAATCTGTAAAACAACGGACAGATGGATATGACCTGATAAAAAAAAAAAAACTATATTGAGACAGATGATTAAATGGATAAGATAGGTTTTCTGAGGCGCTAATGGCCCTGGTGGCAGTCGATGCGCCCTTAAAAAAAAAAAAAAAAAAAAAAAATTAACCACTAAAAAATTGAATTTGGTGACAAAAAGACTATATCAATACGCTTCAAAAAAGAGTGAAACACTTGAAAAATTCGGATTTTTAATGCCTTATTTCGGTGTAATTGGCCTGGGCTATTATAATAGGTATATAGTTGAGTCATAAGATCAAAATATTTTTTATATAAAAACCTCGACACGAGAAATAAAAAAAGAAATCAACTGGTGTGTTCACCACACGACTTTCACATTTTCATTTAATTGAAGTCATCGCAACACTACTAATTTACACCCCTTTTCTTTATTTCGTTTTCAACCAAAAGCTTGCTATACTGCTTCTAGCCTATATCAAGCTTAAGTTTCGAATTTCGTATCTCTGAGACTTATGGTTGCGAAACGCAAGGGGGGGGGGGGGGGTAAATTCCCATTACATTCTATAGAAAATAAAAAGATAAGTACGATGGGGAAGACGGGTGGGCAGGGGGTGCGTGAATTGGGGTAGGGGGTGGAGAGACGCATTCCTACAACGCACCCTTTTGAAAATTCCAAGCGAGCAGGAAATGACGACCAGCTCAGCCAAATTATGATTTCAAATTAATTATCTTTTTAATTGAATTACATTAACCGAGGGCTCTATGTTGATTTAATAGACTGATATTGAATTTGATAAAAAAAAAAAAAAAAAGAATCCATAGCAAAGAAATTATGACCCGGCGAAAACTGCACAGTCATTTCTTCTTTATTAATTTAAATTTGAGGTGAGATCAGATAGTATTAAATTTCGGCTTGGATTCTCCTCATTTATTAGAGGGGTTATGCACTTCAATACTCATTAATTATATGAATATAGTATAGTATGTTTCATAATAATTGACCAAAATCGGACTTATATGCTAAAACAAGTATCTACCTGGAACACCGATCATTGCACGCTAATTTTTTGCTTTATTTATTTTAATAATTTAATATTCAATAAAAAATACCTCCAATTAATCAAATTGGCAAATTCTAATAAATAATAATAATTAGATTTAAATAGGAAATATTTTCAATCTGTGCTTATATGTGTTTGATAAGAATGAATCTACTCTTATTAAACGAGCAAAAATTATTTGTATATTTATATATATATTTGTATCTTGCTTCATTTATAAAGCGGCTCTACCGATTTTGATGAAACAAATTCTATTAACAAGTTTTGAGGATGAGAAATCGATCTGGCTAGGTCTGGTACTCGACAAATTTAATCTTAATTGATCTTTTCTTAATTAAAGTAATTATTGATAGATGAAAATCTCAATAAAAAAGTTTGTTTACATTTTTTCAATTATCTTTTATTTTTAATTGGTTTTTTTAATTTTAATACCCACTAATAGGTTATAGCAAATTTTAATATATTATATTAAAATTAGGAATTTTTTGTTTGGAGAGATAGGTGGAGAGAGAATGGAGATACCAATCGATTTGATTGGGGAATAATGGAATTAAAATAATTATCGGAAAAGAGGTTTTTTTATCTAATTAGATTTTTCCTCTTATTAAAAACAAGGACTAAAGATAAATAAGGACACTCGATGGTGGAGAAGTTATCTCCGGAATCGAAGCAAAAGATACAATGTATACATTAATTAATGTAAAATAATTGCTTTAATAAAATTTATAAAAAAAAAATTTTTTGTTTGATTTTAATTAACAGGTGTGTATGAATTTGAATTAATAAGTAACGAGTGTTGCCCTTTAAGGGAATATTTTGTAAACTGGCGGGAGCTGGGCTCGTTAGCCAGCCATCCAGTTGGTTGGTGACTGTTTAGCTTTCATCTTGATCTTGATTGAGTGGAGAGAATTGATTGATATTTTTTGAGTAAAAACTCTCGTTAGCCATTGAGAAGTTATTTTATTTGATTTAAATTGTTTGGTACTTAAATCTCAATTGTTTATTATTTAATTTGATTTAAACAACTAAATTGAGAATTGTGGATTGATTAAAAGTAATTTTAATCTTTTATTGAATTTGGAGAAGAAACCAAACTTGAATTCATTATCATATCATCGGAGAAAAAACCCAAGTGAACCGAATTGCCACAAGAAGTCTGCATTCGATCACCGCCATCGCCATTTGTATAATATCTCATTTTATGTATAAAATCAGCATTATTTTCTCTCATTAAAACCATTGTTAATATTCATATCACAAATCGTTGCCTTTTATTTATTGAAGAAGAAGAAATACACCTTCCTTTTATTCTTAATTTAAGATATACAGTCCACACCCTTATTAAACCCGGATCTTCCAGCCAGAGCTTTCCAGCCCAGCAAGAAGATTATTTTGGAATTTATCCTTTGGTCATTCTCATATGATTTGTGTTCACGGTCTCATCTTCGGCTAAGTTGTTTTTAATGGGTTTTTTGTTAATTCAAATAATTATTCACAGTTGGTTGTATCGATAAAAATATATAATTACATTTTTATTCAATTTCCTTTTAATAATTAATTGATTTTTTTAATTTTATATCCCACTAATAATTCATTACAAATATTATTATAGATTTATTTTGATTATTTATGTCCATTGGGGAAAAAAGAAAAAAGGAGGAGAGAGAGATGGAGGACCAATCGATTTGATTGGGGAATAATGGAATTTAAATAATTATCGGAAAAGAGGTTTTTTTATCTAATTAGATTTTTCCTCTTATTAAAAACACGGACTAAATATGAATAAGGACAATCGATGGTGGAGAAGAAATCTCCGAAATCGAAGCTAAAATACAAGGTATACATTAATTAATGTAAAATAAATGGTATGTCCATTGGAAAAAGAAGGGAGGGAAAATGAGGATGGATTGGGGAGAGGAAGGATACCAATCGATTTGATTGGGGAATAATGGAATTTAAATAATTATCGGAAAAGAGGTTTTTTTATCTAATTAGATTTTTCCTCTTATTAAAAACACGGACTAAATATGAATAAGGACACTCGATGGTGGAGA
Organism: Forficula auricularia; assembly: GCA_024734495.1. Classification (NCBI taxonomy): domain Eukaryota; kingdom Metazoa; phylum Arthropoda; class Insecta; order Dermaptera; family Forficulidae; genus Forficula; species Forficula auricularia. Next base: position 2,139,863 of record JALMQS010000084.1, read on the forward strand.
AGAAATCTCCGAAATCGAAGCTAAAATACAAGGTATACATTAATTAATGTAAAATAATTGGTTTAATAATAAATTTTATGTCCATTGAGAAGAATACCGGAACAAAGGAAGAATATGGAATTGGAATAATTATCGGAAAAGAGGTTTTTTTCTTTAATTAGTTTTTTCCTCTTATTAAAAACAAGGACTAAAGATGATCAAGGACACTCGATGGTGGAGAAGTAATCTCCGGAATCGAAGCTCAAAAACAATGTATACATAAATTCATGTAAAATAATTGTTTTAATAAAATTTATATTATGTCCATCGATTAAATTAATAAGTTGTTGTAGGGAAATAAGGACAATGCAAGTATTTTTTATTTTATGCCAACGTTTCGTCAACTTTGTTGACTTCCTAAGGGCTCAAGCAAATTAATTTCTTTGCAAATTTATCATTTTATAAATAGTACCTGGAGCCACCGAGCGATGCACGGTAACCCCTGACACCCCCCCCCCCGAAACCACACACCTCGCCCCACCACTGCACCCCCACTCCACCCACCTCCTATACCTCCCACATCCACCCCACCCCGCACCCAGTCTTTGCATTTCTAGCTTTCTAATGGTCTACATATTATGTGTATATATTTTTTTATACTCGTACACCGATTTGCCCACATTCGTTCATATTGATAAACATTATAAAAAAATAAATAGGAAAATAATAATAAAAAAAATAATCGTATAGGATCTGAAATAAAAACATAAAATTAAACAAGATTTCTTTCCAAGTTATATAAAAAAAAGCCACTTCAACCACTTTATTTGTAAACACACCTGTAATGTTATGATTTAGACACCTTGTATAATTTTGAAATTTCAACACAAAACCTCCTAATATGTGAATTTCATCCAAATCGTTAGAGCCGTTTTCGAGAAACCGATTCTATATATATAAACAAGAATTGCTCGTTTAATAGAATAAAAATATAATAATAAGATAAGATACCTATTTCAGAATTATTGACTAGCTAAGAGAGCATCTATTTATACTTATTATAATCGGCTTGCGCGACGACGCCGATATGATTTTTTTAATTTTATAAGCCACTAATAGTTAATGAGAAATAAAATTTATTCAAATTAGGAAATTTAAATTATTATTTTAAAATCCACAAATAGTAAATGACAAATAAAATGAAAAAAAGTGTGAACATAATTCACATGAGCTCACGGGGGAAGTAGCCCAGTAAATAGGAGGGGTTTCAGCTTACATTAATTGCGGGAAAACATATTTTTTTAGCATCATTTGGTAATGGTGTGGGTGTGTCAAATCTAAGTTTGCTACCTTGAAAGTGTATGTGACAACTTTTGGTGGCCGAAAAACCCCGAAATTTTCGAACATTTTCCAGTTTTTCGCTTAAAACTCGAAAATAGTTCATATTTTGTAAATAACCGTTCTATAGTAATTTTTTTTTTTCTCTCCCCTAATGGCCTTGGAATGAATTCCATTGTAGCCAGTCTACCATGAGTTTATAAATAATTAGAACAATAAATTAAAAATAAATAATAAATAACTATATACATAATAAATAAATATATCAATAACAAATAAATAAATAAATAACAAACAAATAAATAAACAATAAATAAACAAATAAATAATAAATAAATAGAACAATAAATTAATAAATAAATAATGAGAATTCTATAGTAAATTAAAGAGGACAAAATTTCGTGTCGATAAAAAAAATAATTCAAAATTGGTCGAGTAGTTCGATTTTTAATGGTGATCCAAAAAACAGCCCCCGGGATCACTTGTGAATATAGCAAAAACTCGCATTTTTTCCCATTTTAACCATGAAGTAGCACGTTTTCGACAAAGACTATTCTATACATTTTTAAACTAGATTAAATTCTCTATACTTAAAACATAGTTTCATCTTAATTGGATAATGGTAACCCGTGCCGCAATGAGGTTGAATTTTTAAAATCTTGAAATTTTTTGGAAAAAATCGCAGATTTTCATTCATAAAATGAAAATCAGTCATACTAGAAACTTGATTCCAATCTCATTCTCTAGGAAAGTTTGTTTAACTGAACGTTTAATTGGGTCACTTTTTTGTTAAAACTCTTAGATTTATAGATATCCAACTTTTTTCATGACAGGAAATGATCCATTGTTTCAAAAATCGCAGTTTTTCCTTCATAAATTGAAAACCACTCTTTGTAGAAACTTGATTCTTGTTTCATTCTCTAGGAAATTTTATTGACTTGAACCTTTATTTTTCCACTTTTTTTTATAAAACTCTTAGATTTATAGATATTCTACATTTTCCGAACAGGATATGATCCGAATCCTCAAAAGCGTAATGGAAAATGCTGGATATCTATAAATCTAAGAGTTTTATCAAAAAAGTGGTTTAACTAACCGTTCAAGTCAACAGAATTTCCTAGAGAATGAGACAGAAAGAAATTTTTTAGGATAAGTGGTTTTCATTTTATGAAGGAAAAACTGCAATTTTTTGCATAAAATTGCAGGTTTTCAAAACATCAACCTCATTGTGACACGGGTTGCCATTATTCAAATAAAATAAAATTTTGTTTAAATTGTAACAAATTTTATCTAGTTTAAAAATGTAAAGAGTAGTCTTTGTCGAAAACGTACTTTTACATGGTCAAAACTGGAAAAAATTGAAAAAAGTGCGAGTTTTTGGGATAGGCATTCAAAATTAACGGATGCCCGTTTTAACAGATAAGGGATGGATAAATCATGAGTCTAGTTTTATTATTTGTATTGACATCTTTAATAATTTTTATGATTCTAGAACTCAGAGGTTTCTTCTCCAGTGTCCCAATCTCCCAATGACATCTGATAACTCTATTCTGTCAAATACTTGCGTCAAATCAATAAAATATAGAAAAGCAAGTTTATTAAATACCTCTGACTACTCTATGATTTTTTTAAATTTACATTATTATTTTAAAATCCATTGTGAAGTCCAGGGGGCTGCAATAAAGCAATAAAACAAGGTATGTTCATTTCAAAACCAAAACTCGTCCTACTCTGCGCATGACGTCATCTGGCTGTTTGACAAGTAAGGTTCTAATGCAGAATAGAAATCATATCAAAGTTTTTTTGATTAAATTAACAAATTTTAAGAAAATATGTTTATTTTAAAGGGTGTACAGCTTTGCTTCCGCCGTTTTTGTCCGAAATTCGAGGCTTTATTGTAAAAAACTGGTTATACATTTATGATTCAAAGTATTGTCCATCACTGGCCACTACTTTCTCCCATCTTTCGGGCAGCGTACGAATCCCGCGTTGAAAAAACTGGTCATCTTTTGAAGCGATCCACGAATCGATCCAATTTTTCACTTCTTCATAAGACCGGAAGTGCTGGTCAGCCAGGCCGTGTGCCATTGATCGAAACAAGTGATAGTCCGAGGGAGCAACGTCTGGAGAATACGGCGGGTGGGGTAGAACTTCCCATTTCAACGTTTCCAAGTATGTCTTGACCACTTTCGCAACATGGGGTCGAGCATTGTCATGCTGTAAAATCACTTTATCATGTTTCTTGTTGTATTGCGGCCGTTTGTCTTTCAATGCTCGGCTCAAACGCATTAATTGCGTTCGATAACGATCGCCTGTGATTGTTTCAGTCGGTTTTAACAACTCATAATACACTACGCCGAGCTGGTCCCAGCAAATACTGAGCATGACCTTGGAACCGTGAATATTCGGTTTGGCCGTCGACGTGGAAGCATGGCCGGGATATCCCCATGATTTTCTGCGCTTGGGATTATCGTAATGAACCCATTTTTCGTTCCCAGTCACAATGCGATGCAGAAATCCCTTCCGTCTTTGCCTTGCAAGCAGCTGTTCACAAGCAAACAAACGCCGTTCAACATCTCTCGGCTTCAACTCGTACGGCACCCAATTTCCTTGTTTCTGAATCATTCCCATTACTTTTAGGCGTTTTGAAATGGCTTGTTGCGTCACTCCCAATGATCCTGCCAATTCTTGTTGCGTTTGACACGAGTCTTGATCAAGTAATGCCTCCAATTCTGCATCTTTGAAAACCTTCTCTCTTCCACCGCCATGCTGGTCTTCGACGTCAAAATCACCGTTCTTGAAGCGTTGAAACCACTCTTGGCACGTTCTTTCACTAATTGCGGCCTCACCATAGGTATTTGAGAGCATTCGATGAGCCTCAGGCGCAGATTTCTTCATATTAAAGCAGAAAATTAAAAACCCCCGCAAATGACGAGAATTTGGCTCGTAAGCTGACATGTTTAATCGAGAATAACTTTATGATATGCAGACACAAATCGACTAATATTTCGATGGGGTTATGTTTACAAATTCCAAAGCTTATTGTGTGACATCTACGATCTATTTATTTCGACTACCACTTACCGCTACAGCCATCTATTGCGAAACGGCGGAAGCAAAGTTGTACACCTATTATAAGTACAGTACAGTCTACAAATAAATACAAAGATATAAATACAGAAAAAGACTCCTATAATATAATCAAATGTAACAAAATAAGTACAATTGCAATAAGGTACCCGCTGAAGGCAGTTTTTGCAGCTGGTAATAAAATATTTCAGTGATTTTTTGTTTGTGAGATTGATTATTTATTTATCTAGAACGTTTTTTTTTCAGGTTCGTTCATTGAATGTGAAATTAAAAAATTAATTAAATTTTTTAAAAATATCTGGTGTGCTCTTCAAGTCTTGAAGGTAAAATCCCTCTAGTCATCGATCGCTTGGTATCGTAATGAATTTTTTTAGCTACATTTTTTAACACAAGAATACGGAAGTAGGAGCCGAAACGTCTTTATTTATAGATGAAAAATAATTTTTATGAAAAAAAATTGACTTCAAATAAATTAAATGCAACAGATAAAATAATAACTCAAAAATCAAATAAAATGCACTAAAAGGTATAAAATAATAATCTAATTTAGTTACAACTAAACGATGAAATATTTACATAAAATTACGTTTTAAAATTGTTTTTTTTTCTTACAAAAGATTTTATTAATTATAATTTCGTCTAAGCGCTAACCGAAGACTTATAGCCTCATAGGAATATCACCCTTGCATCGACAAGCAAGCCGGAAAGCTCCTAGAGAATTGGCTTTATACTTTATTGTATAATTCTTTGCGGGATTACAATGTTGTACATGATAATGTTAATGTGTATTAATTATTAACTGGTTAATAAACACATTAATAAGTTATTTACTAATTAATGAATAAGAACCTTTTCGCGGCTCTTGCCGTGCCATCTATTGGCGGCACTTAATAATGTGGCTCATTAGAGTCCCTAAAAAAGTTCAAAAAAGTTTCCAAGTTCCAAAGTTCCCAAGAGGAAACATGAAGAAAAAGACATTATATATTTTTCAAAATTTTCAATGTATAAATCTTAATTTGTAACTAATTTGAAATATTTGTGATAGACTGATGATGAAGGCAATGCCTTCGAAACTATAGTCTCTAGAAATAATTAAAAATTATTTTATTTAAAAAAACAGAAGACTCTCTCATTTTATTTTTAACCTAAAATTCAAAAAAAGTTTTCACAGTTATTTTCTTGAGAAATTGAGAATGATAATTAAAAAAAAATTAAGAAAGTTTAAAAAAGTTTTTAGTTATTTTCTTGAGAATTTTCTTGAGAAATTGAGAATGATGATTAAAAAAAAAATTAAAAAAGTTTTAGTTATTTTCTTGAGATATTTTCTTCAGAAATTGAGAATGATGATTAAAAAAAGTTTAAAAAAGTTTTTTAGATATTTTCTTGAGAAATTGAGAATGATAACTTCCGCCGTTTTTGAGATATATCAAAAAAATAAAACAAAAAACAACACTTTTTTCACTTACGATTACAACAATACCTACTTGACCATTGAGATCATCCAAGATGTTGTCAATTAAAAATAAAATTTCTGTTGGGATGATCTTTTTTTGATGTAGAAAAAATAATTCTTAAATAAAACATATTTCGGTTATTTTTTTTATTAGTTTTTTATTTTTTCCATAAAATAATAAATTATCTAGTATAACATGAATACTTACAATCTTATCTATAATATATGTAAAAGAATTATCAATTTAATCAAGGAATATAGGTATATACAATTACAACGAAAATAAATATGCCCTTTGCCTAAATGGCTTTTTGCGTCCCTGTCCTAAAATTGTAAAAAAAAAAAAACAATTAAAATTTGTTTTAATCGAGACAACAAATCCAAAATTAAATTATTTACTCGCGGAATGAATAATATTAATATCATTATAGAAGAACATATTGGCATATTGAATCCTAGCAAGTTATTTTTACAGATAATTTCTGAAATGAATGTTTTAACGAGAAAAATATATTAAATTGAAAGTTTTTGTGCCGAGAGTAGCAGAATTTTTATATATTGAAGGAGACAAAAAAAGAGTGTATCTTCTGCTAGAATTATAAACCTTATTTATTTATAACGAGACTATAGTTTCGAGGGCTTTGTCCTCTTCATCATTCTATTACAGTTGATTCAGAGGAATTCATTCTTATGAATCAATTGTAATAGACTGACGAAGTGGGTAAAGGCCCTGAAACTATAGTCTCGTTATAAATAAAATTTATAATTCAAGCAGAAGATACACTCTTTTATTGTCTCCTTCAATAGAAAAATATATATTAATTTGAAAATCATTTTTTTTTTCACAGAAATCTCGCCAGTGTGAAACCAGCTCAGAAATGGCGCGTCTCTGTTACTGTTTTAGTATAATAATTTGTAACTTTTAAGGAGTTGGGTGTTGGTTCTAGGTGAAACATTTTAATATAATAATAAAACTTGAGCAAGATGCGAGCAAAGTAGGTTTCACAAAAAAAAAGAAATAAAACAAAATTGAGTTTTGAATTCGATATATTTCGGGGGTGAGCCCATCATCAGGAGTCAAGGAAAACTGATTATACAATGGAAAAATAATTTTAAAAATAACAATTTTTTTTTAATATTTTTTGAAATGTATGTGGTGAGGGGAAAGTAGGGGTAAGAAAGGAAGTTGTTAAAAGAATTAAAATTTTCGACAAATGAAAAAATTGAGTTTTTAACCAGCTGAGGGAAGCTCTACCTACTATTATAATAATAAAGAATGGGAACGTACGTGACAGGGTACTGGAAAAGTGACGGAGAGGGTACAATTACATTAATATATTCAATGTGCGAACAATAGAAGGAATGTTTAGTTAATTTATTATAATATATAATCAATAATTGTATTTTTATGCACTTCTAATTGGATATTCAGAATATTTGAATTATTTGAGAGGTCTATTTTAATTTCCGTAGATTCAAAGAGATCCAATTTAAGGCCTTTTCTTTCGAAATTAATGGGGATAGGGTTATTATTAGAGGTGGAATGATTGTATTCATGTAAGTGAATTTCGAAGGCTGAGGTAGAATCTAAATTAATGTTATCTGATCTATTGAGACAATTAAGAGCTCTTACATGCTCAGAGTAACGGATTTTGAATGAGCGGCCTGTCTGCCCTATTTAAATAAATAAATAAAATACAATTATTGACTCTTTCAGATACCTTCCCATTCCTTCTTATCATAGCAGGAATAGTTTCCCTTCAGCTGGTTAATAACGAAATTTTCCATCTGTTGAAAATATTAATTCAATTTAAAAAAGTTAAAAAAATTGTTATTTGTAAAATTATTTTTCCAATGTATAATCAGTTTTCTTTGACTCCTGATAGGTGCGGGGTCGAATGGGGGTGGAGAGAGGAGTGAGGCGGAGTAGGGTTGGGGTGCAAGGGGTGGTGTTCTAAAAACGTATTAATATACGGGGTGTTCCATTTAAAAAAATAAAGTTGCTACGACTTTTAGATGGAAGCCGAAACGTCGCAATGCTGAAAATATTTTAGATCGATAGAACAGGTAATAATGGGCGATAATGGGTGAAACCTACCTCGCATCTTGCTCAAGTTTTATTATTATATAGAAATTTTTAATTTTTTGAAGTTAAAACGAAATGATTTAATCAAAGAACTTTCGATTTCTTATTTGCCATTTGTTAAAAAAATCAATCTTGTAGTAAAAATATTCCAAATTTTGAATATTTTTGTAGCCAGGTTAGATTTTCAAAAAATTTCAGCTTACCGTCCGACCTCCATATAGCGTCCCATCCTACTTTGTCCTTTAGAGGATTCAAGCACGATGCTTTTCAAATAAACGTATTTGAGGTGTTTTTTTACTTTGTTGATTAGGTTTACATTTCGGACAAAACCATTTTCCTACGGGCTCCGTTGTTAATGACACGCAGGCAAAGTGGAACCATTCTATTTTGCACTAAAAAGAAAAGAAAAAAATTATAATATAATTGAAAAGATTTTGTTTTGCTGAATGTAGCAGGGTAAACAGAGAGGTTGTCCTCTGCTTGATACAAATAAACATACACATACTATATATAACTGTTTAAATAGCCAGCATGATACGAAAACGAATTTTCAATATCCAATTGATAACTGACCCCTTGAAAAATAATAGATAAAACATTTCTAGTTAAAAAGACTTCAAAACTATAGTCTCAAATAAATAAATTATATAATAATAGCCTATTTTGTTGTCTTCCGATCTTTTACAGTCCTATCGGAAATAATTATTTACCTGCAAATCAAATATTAATAAACCAAGCACCTATGGAAAATTAGAATATCTTAACCATTTAAGATACACGTACAATATATACATATACATATTTATTTGCATCAAGCAGAGGACACCCTGATTGTTTCTCTTGATAATATACTTTCTATATTAAGTTGAAATACACAAGACTAGAAATTTTAAGTAAATTATATAATACTTACGTTTGGATTATCACAGAGAACCATTTGTCCAAAAGACTCTTGACGGCATAAACAAAATGTTTCTTCAGGTTGATTAACAGGAATATTCGAGCTATGCGCAATACCAGCCAAACTTGGTAATTCGGAATCACCACTATCTCTGGTTTCGGAAACTCCAAAGGCCCCTGAGACCCTACTATTTCCTCCCCTCCGGCCCCTCCTTCACCTCCCACTTTTTTTATATTTTTTATTAGTTGGTTTTGATGAAGAGCTTACTTCTTCATCGGAAGAAACACGTCTTCGTTTCCTGTTTTCTTTATCTTTCAATTTTTGTAAATTGGAATCACCACTACCACTGGTTCCGGAAACTCGACCTGAGTCCCTAGAATTTCCTCCCCGTCCGGACCCTCCTCCACCTCCCACTGAATTCAGTCTTTTTTTATGATCGGGTTTTTTCGAAGAGCTATCCTTCTTCGTCGGAAGAAATCCGTCTTCGTTTCATGATTTCTTTAGCTTTCAACTTTTTTCTTACTTCTGGAAAATAATTAATAAATAAGATATCTTCAAAAAAACAAATAATTTAATAAATATATAAATATACTCACTTTTAGATGTTGTTGTTTCATCTTGGTTTCTTGAATTCATTAATTTTGCTTTAAGTTCTGATATACTTCGAGCTAAATTTTCATTTGTTTTTGTTTTTTCATCTAACTAAAATTTGGATAAAATATTCATATATAATAAAGACTTTTATAAAAAAAATTCGGGTATGTACTTACCACACGACAGAAGTGAAACTTAAATGGCATTTATAATTTTATTATTTTTTGAAAAGAAATAATGAATCAATTTTCCCACAATGATTGAACTAGCACTAGACCACATCTCAACCGTGACGTGACGGGACACGTGACGGCTCAATCGCATTTAATGCCCAGGAATATACCAGGTTTTTTATCTTGAGACAGTCTTATAACTCAAAAATAGTGCATTATATTAACAAAAGTTTCAATTAAACGTTTATTTATATCATAGGGGAAACTAAACTACGCTATTGTTTCTCGACCAAGAACAAGCTTTCAAGGGTATTTCGAGGACAAGTTCTGTTTTTTAAATGGAAACCTATATGTTTCTGTAAATATTCTTCAAAAAAAAACTGGACATTAAATAAACAAAAATATTAAATCAATTAGGTATATCTCAAAAAACTTAATAATAGTTATTTTTAACAATCATTCAATATAATTATCAAATAATAATGATCAAATAATTAATTATTAAATAAATAATTATTAAATAGAGTCACAACAATGAAAATAAGTGTTTATAATGATCTTAAGACTTCATTATACTCATTTTTAAGAGGTTATTTTTTTATTTTTTTATGGAGCATTTTTTATTGAAGACAGAATTGAAATGGTCTTAATTTATTCGGTGAATGTGGAAGAAGTGTTAGTGGCTGCCATTGATATAAATATCGAGCGTTTTCCTGGTGGGAATACACCCTCCCAAGATTCATTTTATCGTGTTATAAATTTGTTAAAATAACAAAAAAAAAAACAAGAAATGTAAAGGCTATGAAGAAATTTAAAAAGGCCAAAATAACGAAATTGGAACTGGAATTCATCCAGAAGACTTCCGATACACTCTGGAATGTCTCAGAACAGAGTTGAAAATTATTAAATTATTAATTTTTAATAAAATATTTATTAAATAATTAAATATTTGATCATTATTATTTGATAATTATATTGAATGATTGTTAAAAAATAATTATTATAATTTTTTTTTTTTGAGATATAATTGATTTAATATTTTTGTTTATTTGATGTCGTATAAAAAATAGTTCTAATGAAAGTTGTTCAGTTTTTTTTGTTGATTAAGAATATGTACAGAAATATATAGGGTTTTATTTAAAAAATAGAACATGACCTCGAAATACCCTTGAAAGCTTGTTTTAGGTCGACAAACAATAGCGTAGTTTAATTTCCCACCTGGTATAAATAAACTTTTATTTGAAACTTTTTTTCATATAATGCACTGTTTTTGAGTTATAAGACTGTCTCAGGATAAAAAAAAACTCACCATGTATAATGTATACGAACGCCAAAATTTAAATATAAGAAATTAATTTGAACCAAGTTGGATAGATGGATAGATGTCTTCTTTCATAGTTATAATATATCCGTCAATGGAGTGCAATATCCTCATGAATTCATAAAAAAAGAAATAAAACAAAATTGACTTTTGAATAAGCTGAAGGGAAACTATACCTGCTATTATAATAAAGAATGGGAAAGTACGTGGCAGGGTATAACTGGAAAAGTGCCTGAGAGGGCACAATTACCCTAATATATTCAATGTGCGAACAATAGAAGGAATGTTTTGTTAATTTATTATAATATATAATCAATAATTGTATTTTTATGCACTTCTAATTAGTTATTTAAAATATTTAAATTATTTGATAGGGCTATTTTAATTTCCGTGGATTCTAAGAGATCCAAGTTAATGCCTTTACTTTCGAAACGAATGGGGATAGGGTTATTATCAGAAGTGGAATGATTGAATTCATTTAAATGAATTGCGAAGGCTGAGGTCGAATTTAAATTAATGTTATCGGATCTATTGAGACGATTAAGAGCTCGTACATTCTCAGAGTCACGTATTTTGAATGAACGGCCTGTCTGCCCTATATAAAAAGCATCACAATCGTGACAAGTTAATTTATAAACTCCTGATTTGTCTAATTTATCAATTTTGGCTATTTTATTGTTAATTAATTGGGAACGTAACTATATTCTGAATGATGTTAAGCTCTTTATTGAAATTTATAGTATTCATAGGTATACTGAGGAGTCTATGAATCATTGAATAGAAAGCTGCAAATTTACTATTAATGGGGTGATTAGATGAGAAGGGAATGACAGTGTCCGTGAAAGTGGGTTTTCTATATATTTCGTAGAGTAATTTTTGATGTAAAATAGTTATTTGAAGGTCCAAGAAAGGGAGAGTATTATTTGTAACAATTTCAGAAGTAAATTGTATATTTTCATGGAGATTATTAAGATATTATTGGAATGGATTAATTTGTCTTTTAGTGCCAGACCATATGACAAAAATATCATCCACATATCTACGCCAGAACACCATGTCTTTGAAATAATGGTTCGGGCTCATCCCCGAAATATATCGAATTCAAAACTCAATTTTGTTTTATTTCTTTTTATGTGAAACCCACCTCGCATCTTGCTCAAGTTTTATTATTATATTAAAATGTTTCACCTAGAACCAAAACCTAACTCATTAAAAGTTAATGAGATGTTATAACGTTCTGGAAGAAACAAACGTATAGGTTTAAAAATAAGAAGAAGAAGAATTCTAGATTTAATTTCTTTTTAAATAAAAAATAAAATTGGTAATCAGTTAACTACAACATTTCCATGTGTATTTTAGAAAATCACAATTGTATTTCAGAATTCTCAATTCAATATTAGAAAATCACAATTGTATTTCAGAAATATTATTTCAATTTCAGAAAATCTCAAGTGTGTATTTCAGAAAATTCAATTGTTTACTTAATTGTTTAGTACCTAGAGGCATCGACCGATGCTCGGTAACTTCTTCCTTCAGTTAAAAGCTTTATTTTAATATTTTTAATTTAAAATTCTGATAAAAAGGTCGATTTTTATTTGAGAGCCGCTTTCAAATTAAATAAATACAAATATATCTATATAGTATTCGACCACTGTACCCCCCCCCCCAACTATACCACGCTCGACCCCACCCACCCCCGAAACCTCGCCCTACCCCCGGATCCACCACCACTTCACCTGTTTTGATTATACGATATAATTCATTTTTATTCATCCAATTGTTAATAAATAAAACCTATCAAAATGTGTTGTTTTTTAAGAAAATTGAGAACTGCTTTTGCGAAAGATATTTTTAAATAAATTCTTGATTATTTTTTATTCTATTAAATAAATAAAGTTCTTTATAAAAACAATTATAAAACGTTTATTAATATTTCTAACGTTTATGGAGAACTATGTTAAAATCCACAACCACAATACTCCTTCAAGGCCTTTTAGAACAATGAATTAAGGCAACCCATTGTCTGTCTGGGTACAAAATTAAACAAAAGAGAAACCTTTTTTAAACTCCAAGATTGGGATTTGTCTACCTGAGAATAATTAATTTGATTACGAAAAAACCGATCAAAAATTTTTTTGTCTAAGATGAGACCGTGACAGATCGAATTGTCACCTCAAAACCCCCCTAACCCGTGAATTTCATCAAAATCGTTAGAGCCGTTTTCAAAATAGAACTAAGATACAAAGAAATATATAAACAAACAAATAAATAAATATACAATTTTTGCTCGTTTAATAAGAGTAGATATATGATTTTTTCTGAAATACAATTGACATTTTCTAATATTTATTTGAGAATTCTAAATGATTTTATATCAATCAATTGAGAATTCCCAACAAATACAATTGGGTTTTTCTGAAATTAAGTTGATTTTTTCTAAAATAAAATTGGAAAAGGTTTAGTAGTTTTATCAAATACATAAATCAATCGAATGTTTCCTACATTTGATTCAATCGCGAATCAAATGTAGGTGATTTTTGTCAAATATTGATTGAAAATCATATCTGAACGTATATATTTCTAACTTGAAATAATGATATTAAATAAATTTATACTTTTTCTCATTAATATATCAAAGAATAATCGATATATTAACGAGAATTGTTTTAACCGCGCTTTTTTGAAAAAGATATATATCTCTAGACTACTGCGGATGGTGCTATTGGAGTCTGCCGAGTCTTAAGTCTGGACCAAGAGAGAAAAAGATGTGATCCATTTAGCTACAATCCAACGTCATTTTGCCTATAGCCCGCATGATATTCGGATGGATCAACAAATGAATTTCCAATAGCGTAATCCGCAGTAGTCTCGCGATATATATATTTTTCAAAAAAGCGGAGTTAAAATATTTCTCGTTAATGTATCAATTATTCTTTGATATATTAATGAGAAAAATTATAAATTTATTTAGAAATATATAAGTTCAGATATTATTTTAAATCAATATTTGACATAAATCACCTACATTTGATTCGCGATTGAATCAAATGTAGGAAACATTCGATTAATTAATGGCAAGCATCTAACATACATGCTAAAAGATCTAGCGCTCTGGACTGGGAGATTGAATATATAACATCTTAGATTTCAAATTCATTTGGTGATCCATCCGAATGTCATGCGGGCTATACGCAAAATGACGTTGGATTGTAGCTAAATGGATCAGATCTTTTTCTCACTTGGCCCAGACTTAGGAATCCGCAGACTCCAATAGCTACATCCTCAGTAGTCTCGCGATATATATATCTTTTTCAAAAAATCGCGGTCAAAACAATTCTCGTATATTCTTTGATAAATTAATGATAAAAATAATAAATTTATCAAATAAATCAATTATAATATATTAAAAAAAAAAAAAAAAAAAAATGGGAAAATTAATAAAATATGACATAATTTTTCTTACCATTTCATAAGTTTCTACCATTAATTTCTTTCTCTGCTCCAAATAATCTTGGATTTGGTCATTAATAGATTTCATTGAATCAAATTTTTCTTTCGATTTTTTTTCGTTATTTTCTATGCACATATTATTTTTTACTAAATCGTCGATTCGTGCACTTATATTATCCATTATTGTAAAATTTTTTTGTATTTCTATTGGTGCATTTTTTAAATCTAAAAAAAAACAAAAACAAAACATAAATTTCATTAGTGAATTGAAACATTATAATATAAAAAAATAAGCTGACGTGTTCTGATGTGGCCATCCACTTGACTTTACCATACGACCTGGCCCCTCACTTATATTTAATATTTAATCAAATTATTTTTAATCTTGTAGGGGTCGGGGGTTAGTTTTTGCATTTTTAGACTCCTGGGAGCCCACTGATTATACAAAATTTGGTTGAGTTTGGTACAAGAGCCGAGATTTTCTTTTTTTAACCCCCCCCCCCTTCCTCCCGCCTCCACCATTTTGAGCGGTTAGTTTTTGCATTTTTAGTTTACTGTGTGCCCACTGATTATGTATACAAAATTTGTTTGAGTTTGCACAAATGGCCTAGTTTTTTAATGTTTAACCCCCGTCAGCCCGCTTAATTTTGGGCCGATTTACTCCAAAATCTAATCAGCTTTTAGTCTGAAGGAACCAAAACTACCTGTGAAATTTGGTTTTGATATTCACACTAATTTTTGAGCTAGCTCTTCCACAAAAAATTTGGTAACGCACAGACTAACAGACATTTTGAAAAAACAATTATTATGTCAAAAAATATAATTTTTTCGATGTTTACTTATTAGAGCTTTTTTGTAGTGTGAAATACCAATGTTTTCGATTAATTTTTTTAATCAAAACAGTTTCAGCCCTTTTTGAGATATTTCTAAAAAAAGAAGGAAAAATAAAATCGACTTAAAAAATTAAATGCAACAATTAAAATACCTACACTAAAGGGTATAAAATAATAAACTTATTTAGTTACAACTAAACGACGAAATATTAACATGAAATCACTTTTTGAAGTCGGTGCCAAACATATACCTTTTATGAATCACACTCGACGAATCTTACTTAGTACGTTTGGAGGGTATGCTCTGCTTATAGGTTTAGTTTGTTTGGTACCGACTTCAAAAAGTAATTTCATGTTAATATTTCGTAGTTTAGTTGTAACTAAATAAGTAAATAATTATTTTATACCTTTTAGTTTATTTTATTTTGTTGCATTTAATTTTTTTGAAGTCGGTTTTATTTTTTTCTTAAAAATTATTTTATTCACAAATCTATACCATATTTTCGGACACTAGGAGTAGTAACCAGTGATATCTCGATTAATAATAAAGGAACAAACATATGAATATTTCAAATGACTTTGGATTACAAAGGATAAATTATTAATTGGTACAGTTTAATATTCATACGTAAAATAAGCCAGGATAACAATAATAGGACACATTTTGAATTTCCCTTAATACCTATAGGCTATTAAAAACGAGTGTTTTTTTTTCTATTCTTTTTTTTTTAATTTTCATGTAAAAGAAAATGAAAAAAAATTCAATCTAAAATAAAAAGCTTCCGTTTGAGACAATCTTTTTTTCTTCTTTTTCTCGTAGATGAGCATCACGAATTGTAATTTTAATGAAAAGGTTATATTAGATGTTGCCCCCGGGATGTTGCAAGCAAGCAAGCTTGCTACAAAGGGTGCAAATGTGTTCTAGCCAATTTCCAGAGAAAGCCATTGTCATTTTTCTAAAAAAAGAAGGAAAAATAAAATCGACTTAAAAAATTAAATGCAACAATTAAAATACCTACACTAAAGGGTATAAAATAATAAACTTATTTAGTTACAACTAAACGACGAAATATTAACATGAAATCACTTTTTGAAGTCGGTGCCAAACATATACCTTTTATGAATCACACTCGACGAATCTTACTTAGTACTTACGTTTGGCGGGAACGCTTGATTATAGGTATAGTTTGTTTGGCACCGACTTCAAAAAGTAATTTCATGTTAAGATTTCGTCGTTTAGTTGTAACTAAATAAGATAATAATTATTTTATACCTTTTAGTGTATTTTATTTGTTGCATTGAATTTTTTGAAGTCGTTTTTATTTTTTTCTTAAAAAGTATTTTTATTGTTCTCTTTTTAATGATGTTATTAATATTGATCATATCATCAGAACTTGACCAAATTAATATGGCACCAACCCTAAGATACCCCCCTTTCCAATAAAAAACGAATCATCAAAATCGGTTCATAAACAAAGAAGTTAGGCCTGAACAAACCTAACAAAAAAAGGTCTAATACCAATGAAAAAAAGAGGACCAATCTGAAGCTAGACTCAACCCGATGCAATTTTTTTTTTCAAAATCGGTTCACAATTAGCGGAGATATGAGGTAACATAGGCACAAAAAAAATTCAGTCGAATAGAGAACCTCCTCCTTTTTTGAAGTCGGTTAAAAATAGTTTGCACCGTTTTTGAGATATTTCAAAAAAAAGAAGGAAAAATAAAACAGTTTTTTCATGCACGATTACAATAATTAAATGATACCCTGTATTGTAAAGTAATAAATAATAAATAAATATATTATTAATTTCTTGATTTTCGGGGGGTCAGATAGGCTAGGCGGTAGCGTGACAGCGAGCTAACCAGGGGACCCGGGTTCGAATCCGACTCGAGGCATCCAGCTAAAATCTGACCCCCTGGGGTAGAGACAAATTTAAAAAAAATATAACTAGTATCGTAATTAGGCATATGGCTAGAAAGGCCGAAAAGCCAAAAAAAAAAAAATTCTTGATTAGTTTTTTGAGAATTATATAACTTTATATAACCAAACTTCTTGAGGATCCAAATTCTCATTTAAATAGGTGTTGGTTTTATATTTTTTTGACAAAAAAAACACATTCCTGGTAGCAATAAAATAAAATAAAGAAAAATAAATCATAAAAATGTGTTTTTTTATCAAAAAAGAATAAAACCATCACCTATTTAAATGAGAATTTGTATCCTCAAGAAGTTTGGTTATATATAGGTAGTATATATAGAAATATATTATATTTGTAGAAAAATGTTTTTTGAGATTACTTACTATTTCTGTAAACTTCTAAATCCAAGTTCGAAGCCATATTGAATAATAATTATTATTATGATTTCCGTCGATAATTTGTATTAAATTTGAAAGTTTATATTAGGAATATTATTATATTAAATATAAACTTTCAAAAAATAATAAGATAGTTTATAAACCGAGTTGAAATATAATTACTTATCCTTTTAAAATCTGATTTTCAATCCTTGTTATAAAGAGAATACACTTGAATAATGAGATTAAAAATACAAAACCAGTTGTTATGAAAACTTGTAGATCAACAGGGGTGGCAACGTCACAGATCAAAATTAGCACATATGCGGGGCGCCATTATTCAAATTTAGTACTAGCCTTTATTATTTCTTTTGATAGCAATAAAATAATGTGAGTGGAAAATAAATTTAAAAAAATAACAAATTTGATAAATATCTATTACTAGAATACTATAATACATGTTATTTTCGAAAATAAAATATTCATGGAGACAGTGTAAGCACCATGATAAAAATGTTGTCTGGACACATACAAAAAATATTCATTTAATGGTTGGGCACCCTGTTATTTGTTTATACCTTTATATGAATTAGTACAAAAGGGCTGGGGCCAGTGCTGACAACGTTACAAACCAAAATCTCTAAAGTAAAACAAAAATGTTATATCCAAGTGTTGCCTAACTGCGTGGCGCTATTATTCAAATTTAGGACTTCTATTTAGGTGATGCTAGGCTTATTATTTCTTTTGATAGCAATAAAATAATGTGCGTACAAAAGAAATTAAAAAATCAAAATATTTTATCTAAGTATCTATTACAAGAATATGTAGCGGCCTGCTCTTGTGCATGGCGACGAGCCTTGAGCCACGGCCGCTAGATGACTCAGTCGGATCATTGAGTCGCTTTTGCATGAGTGAAATATATTCACCAATGCTATAATTAAAGCGACTCGATTCGAATGAGGTAGCGAACGGATTCGAACACGCGAATCTGGAGGGGCCAAATGCCAACCAGCAGCCCCTCCCCTGCACACACCCTATATGAACACGCAGCCTACAACTCTGCACACTCAACAGATTGTTAGGACCCCATCGACTTGATGGGGGGGCGCACAAAGCACCACACAGCACTCACCTCACGAGAGCCCTAACAATACTGGTGACCGCCCGACGTGATTGCAAAGCAAGCAGCCTCTTGACCCGCCAGCTAGGTGGATAGAGCCTTGCCCGGCTGACTTAGTCGGTAATCGGCAATCACACAAGAAACAAAGGGTGTGGTGTAGCGGCCCGCTCTTGTGCATGGCGACGAGCCTTGAGCCACGGCCGCTAGATGACTCAGTCGGATCGTTGAGTCGCTTTTGCATGAGTGAAATATATTCACCCATGCTATAATTAAAGCGACTCGATTCGACTGAGGTAGCGAACGGATTCGAACACGCGAATCTGGAGGGGCCAAATGCCAACCAGCAGCCCCTCCCCTGCACACACCCTATATGAACACGCAGCCTACAACTCTGCACACTCAACAGATTGTTAGGACCCCATCGACTTGATGGGGGCGCACAAGCACCACACAGCACTCACCTCACGAGAACCCTAACAAATACTAGAAATAATTATTTTTGCTTAATAACATATTAATGGAGACAGTATCGGCACCATGATAAAGATGTTGTCTGGACACAGACAAAAATATTCATTTAAAGGTTGGACACCCTGTTATTTTTTATATACATGAATTAGTATAAAAATTGAACAAAATATTTAAATAAAGCAAAGAATTTTTTTGTGAAACCTAACTAGTATTTTATATTTTTTTTACTTTATTTAAAATATTAGACCAAGAACCCATGGTATTCTTCCTTAACAAAAAAAAAATCCAACATACTTATAAACGTTATAATATAATTAATAATTAAAGGAATCGTAGGGAGTTGGACAAGACTTTAAAATAAATTAAATACAAGTTTTGATTAAATATGCCATACGTTTCGTTGTTATTTTGCAACTTCTTCAGTGGCTGAAATAGTGAAACAAAGCCATAACTGGTAAATAATATAACCATTGGTGCAGTTTATTTTCATACATAGATGTCCAATATAATATTTTTCTATGCATATTATATAAGAACTGTTCCCTCTTATTACCTGGCGTTAAAACACAGTTTTTTGACATGATTATCACCTTTTTCGGCGTACATTTAAATCTCACACTAAAAAATACTTGCATAAATCTAAAATTTTGGCAATTTTTGTTCAACATAAATTATATATAGGTACCTAATTAAAAAAATCTTTCGTTTGACAAGAAATTAGTTAAATAATGCTTCAAAAACGACTCAAACATGAAAATGTCATGCTTTTAAGTGGCATTTTAAGACAAATGCTACACAATTTATAAAATTCTATTTAGGCTAATTTGTAAATGGTTAATATTTCTTGCAAATGAATTAAATTATTAATTTTGATATTATTTTTCAATTCATATTTTCCCTACAATTTAGTTATTTTTCTGAAAAAAAATATTTTTTGTTTCCAAAAACGAATTTATCTGTAGAAATATTAAATACAACAGAAAAATTAAATAGAAATAATATAAAATTGATGTTCAGGTTATTTTGTAAGTATTATTTAAGATTACTTTTAAACAATATGCCATATAAAAAAAAATTGAAACTATTTAAAATTTAAAATATAAAATACTAGGTAGGTTTCATATAAATAAATATTTATAATAATGCTTCAAAAACTGAGGAAGTCAACAAAGTTAACAAACGTTGGCATAAATTAAAAAATACTTGCATAAGCTATTGTCCTTATTTTCCCACAACAACTTATTAATTTAATAGATGGACATAAATAATCAATATAGTTATAATATGAAATAGATTCAAGTACATATGTATTTAAGACAATATTAATCTAGAATTTTTATATTGAAGTGAAAATTCATTTATTATGTTCTCTAAATTTAAAGTTTTGACAATTTTTGTTCAAAATAATTTATGAATTTTTTATCTTTAGACAGTCTTATAACTCAAAATCAGTGCATTATATAGAAAAAAGTTTCAAATAAAAGTTTATTTATATCAGGGGGAAATTAAACAACGCTATTGTTTGTCGACCTAGAACAAGTTTTCATCGGTATTTCAAGGTCAACTTCTGTTTTTTAAATAGATATATGTTTCTGTACATATTCTGGATCTACAAAAAATACTGAACAACTTTTATTAAAACTTTTTTTTATTCGAAATCAAATAATTAAAAATATTAAATCAGTTTGATCTGAAAAAAATTCTAATAATTATTTTTAACAATCATTAAACTTAATTTTCAAATAATAATGATCAAAGATTTAATTATTAATTAAATAATTTAATAATAAATAATAATTTAATAATTTTGCGACACTGTTCTAAGACATTCCAGAGAGTCTCCCAAGTCTTCTGGATGAATTCCAGTTCCAATTTCCTTATTTTAGCCTTTTTAAGTTTCTTCATAACTTTTACATTTCCTGTTTTTTTGTTATTTTTTTAACAAATTTACAGCACGATGAAATGAAGCTTGGAAGGGTGTATTCCTATCAGGAAAACGCTCGCCATCCATTTCAATGGCAACACTTAACACTTCTTCCACATTTACCATAAATTAAGATCATTTCAATTCTCTCTTCAACAAAAAAATGCTCCATTTTTATTATGGTAATACAATACTACTGGATTGACACGAGAAATAGATTTTTTAAACTCAAGACTTTTAAATAGATCTATTAAGTCGAAAATAATCTCTTAAATCTGTGTAAATGATGTTTTCATATCATTATAGAAAAAATTCTTGAGACAACTGTATACAACCAAATAATGGAATATATAAAAAATAACAAATTGTTTGCAATAAATCAATCAGGCTTTCGTACCGGACATAACTGTGAAACAGCACTACAAAATATTGTCTCTGAATGGAAGAAAAACTTGGACAATGGTAAAATGGTAGTAGCGGTATTTCTGGATTTAACAAGGGCATTCGAGACAGTCAATAGAGACATTCTAATATGAAAACTTGAGAAATTTGGATTCAAAGGTGTTGCATTAGAATGGTTTCGAAGCTACCTTAAAGACAGATGGCAAAGGGTGAAATATGGGATAAATAATTCTGAAAATAGAGAAGTTGAAGTTGGGGTCCCTCAAGGTAGTGTTCTTGGTCCAGTACTATTCCTAATATACATAAATGACATTGTTAGAGTGACTAAGCAAAGTGATATTTATCTATTTGCCGATGACACGCTAATAACTATGATGGGTGACGATTATAACAAAATTATTGAAACATTAAATAAAGAATTAGAGGATGTACATGACTGGTTAAATTACAATAAATTAAGCCTAAATGCTGAAAAATCAAAATATATGCTGATCACAAAGAACAATAAACTTAGACATTGCAAAAATAATGCTTTAAAAATTGGAAATAGGAATTTAGAGCAAGTTGACAGAATAAAATATCTCGGCATCATAATTGACGACGGACTAATGTTCAGGGATCATGCAAATTATATAATAAATAAAATAACAAAAAAAGTAGGTGTACTCGGCAGAATAGCTATATGTCTTTCCTCTTATACGGCATCACTAGTATATAAAACTACTATCTTGCCCCACTTCATGTACTGCCCTACAATATTATATATGTTCTGTAAAGCAGACATCGAGCGTCTACAGAAACTACAGAACAAAGCCATGAGGAATATATTAAAGTGCAATAAATTTACAAAGGTCAAATCAATGCTTGATACATTGGAGTGGCTTGATGTGAAGAATGGTATAGAAATGCAGGTTATGGTATTTATTTATAAAATTAAAAATCAATTAGCACCGGAATATCTGATGGACATATTAGATGAAACGAATCCCACACATTCATACGGGACAAGACAGAGAAATGATTTCTACTTGAGTAGAGTTAATAAAACAAGTACAATGAATAATGTATTTTATAAGGGCTTAAGAGCATACAATAACTTACCCGAACATATAAAAAAACTTAAGAACCTAGTTGCATTCAAAAGAGAGATGAGACTATTACTTTTGTCACAACAAGAGTAAAAAATCATCTCGTCAATTAGTATTTATAAACAGTATATTCCTTGTTGCAAGGGTGGATATGTAGGTATATGTTGTGTATTATATATGTATTATTGTAAATATATTTATAAATATATATGTATATGTGTGTGTCCCATTATTTATTATTTATTTAAATGCAGTAATCCACTCCTTGGTCTTGTCTCATATGTGTATGTGTATAGTTACTTATTGTCATGTATTGTGTATTATATATCTGTATGTTTATTATTATATGTTATATTTTAGAATTATGTCTATCATTTGTTTCTCAAAATTGAATGTATTAGTTAAAGATATATATATATATATATATTTGTTAATTGTATGAATATAGCAGAAAGTGGCTAATAAAGATTATTATTGTTATTTTTGTTATATTCGTTATCTCATAGTATCAAAATTGTGATTTTTGTTTTTTAATGTAGGATTAATTTGAATTTTTGTTATTATTAATATTAGTATTTATGTACATGTGTTCATTTGTTTATTGTCATGTATGGTGTGTTATACATTTATATGTTTATTATAAATTGTTATAATTTTAGAATGTATTAATTATCTTTATCTTTGTATCTCAAAATTGAATGTATTATTTAAAAACAAATTACATATATTTGTTTAATTGTATGATAGATAGCTAAAATAGCTAATAAAGAATTATTATTATTATTATAAACACTTATTTTCATTGTTGTGACTTTTCGATTTACTAAATTATTTATTTAATAATTAAATTTTTCATCATTATTATTTGATAATTAAGTTGAATGATTGTTAAAAACAATTATTAAGTTTTTTTTAGGAGATCTAAATAATTTAATATCTTTTTTTATTTGATGTCTTATAAAAAAAGTTCTAATAAAAGTTGTTTAGTTTTTTTTGTAGATTCCGAATATGTACAGAAACATATAGGTTTCAATTTAAAAATAAAAGTTGACCTCGAAATACCCTTGAAAGCTTGTTCTAGGCCGACAAACAATAGTGTAGTTTAGTTTCCTCTAGATTTAAATAAACTTTTATTTGAAACTTTTTTTCATATAATGCATTGTTTTTGAGTTGGAAGACTGTCTCAAGATAAAAAATGATATTAAATTTTCAATTCATATTTTCCCTGCAATTTAGTTATTTTTCTAAAAAAAACAACATATTTTTTGTTTCCAAAAACGAATTTATCTGTAGAAACATTAAATATAACAGAAAAATTAATTAAACATAATATAAAATTGATGTTCTAGGTTATTTTGTAAGTTTTTTTTAAGATTTTGATTACATTTAAATAATATACCATATAAAAAAAATAAAACTTTGAAAAATTTTAGAAACTATTTAAAATTTAAAATATAAAATACTAGGTAGGTTTCATATAAATAAATATTTATAATAATGCTTCAAAAACTGAGGAAGTCAACAAAGTTGACAAACGTTGGCATAAAATAAAAAATACTTGCTAAAGCTACAGTCCTTATTTCCCACAACAACTTATTAATTTAGACGATGGACATAAATTAATAATCAATATAGTTATAATATAAAATAGATTCAAGTACATATGCATTTAAGACAATATTAATCTAGAATTTTTGAGTTGAAGTGAAAATTCATTTATTAAGTCCTCTAAATCTAAAGTTTTGGCAATTTTTGTTCAACATAAATTATATATAGGTACCTATAATTCAAATAATCTTTCGTTTGACAAGGAATTAGTTAAATACTGCTTCAAAAACGACACAAACAAGAAAATGTCATTCTGTTAACTGGCATTGTAAACACAAATGCTACACAATTCATAAAATTCTATTTTAAGGCTAATTTGTAAATGCTTATTATTTCTTGCAACTGAATTAAATTGTTAATTTTGATATTATTTTTCAATTCATATTTTTGAATTGTTCTAGGTAGTAGATTAAATTCTGATTTTAGTGATTTCAAGGGCCAGTTTCATAAAAAAATATATATAAGGCTTACTCAACATTGTGTTGAGAGTTACCCTGGAGTTCCAAACAATATGATTTGCATAATACGAAAAATAGTTTTTAGGAAATAAAACCGACTTCAAAAAAATAAATGCAACAAATAAAATAATAAGAACTCAAAAATAAAATAAAATCCACTAAAAGGTATAAAATAATTATATCAAATTTAGTTACAACTAAACGACGAAATCCACTCACACAAACGCAACACTTGAATTTTTTAAATTATTTTTAATTTTATTCAATATTACCATATATTTTTCAACATATTTTAAACTTTAATATTATATAATTGAACATTTTAAATAACTTTATAAACAATTAAAATGTTATTAATATTAATTGTATTTATTTCCTTTTTCCTAACGAAGACATTACATCTGTTTTCAAGGTTTTCAAGAGCCTCAAAAAACACCACAATTTATAATTTATAAACAATATTTTAATCATTATAGAATTATAGAATAGAGGTATTTCCACCTCTAGCTTTTTTATAGCAGCTTGCACCCTAACAGGCATGCATTTAATTAAATTCTAGAAATCTTCTTGGGGTATTTTTTCCCATTCGTCAAGAAGTTTATTTTTTAGATAG
Source organism: Forficula auricularia (assembly GCA_024734495.1). Taxonomy (NCBI): domain Eukaryota; kingdom Metazoa; phylum Arthropoda; class Insecta; order Dermaptera; family Forficulidae; genus Forficula; species Forficula auricularia. Next base: position 2,165,061 of record JALMQS010000084.1, read on the forward strand.
CCAAGGTTCTCAGACATGCGTTTTCTAACATGTCTGCGCAAAGTGTCCCATAAATGTTCAATTGGATTGAGATCCGGGCTTCGAGCTGGCCAATTCCTACATCATTCATGTACTTCTTGACGACTTTAGCCACATGGGGACGTGCATTGTCCTGCATGAGAAGGAAATTATTCCCAATAAAGGGAGCATAAGGGACAACATGATTTTCCAGAACCTCGACTATGTACCGTGAAGCTATAAGTGGTCCTTTCTCAATGAAAACAAGTTCTGTTCTATCTAGTTCTGTTCCATCTAGGCTGATTCTACCCCAAACCATTACAGAACTTCCATTAAACGCTGTTCTTGAAGAGAAATTGCCCGGGGATACCTTTCTCATGATCTCCTCCATATTCTTTCTCTTCCATCGGGTGAATGTAGACTCATCAGAAAAAAGAACTGACTGCCATTGTTCCATTGTTCAATGTGGAAGTTGACGACGAAATTGAAGCCGCAAAGATCGGTGTTCTGCCGTTTGCAAGGGTCCAGTTGCTGGTCTTTTTGATTTTAACCTTCTCCTGACTGTTGTTTCACTTATATTGATTCCGGTGGCCTGCACGTGCATATTTCGAGCTTCTACTGCGGTTGTATGACGATCACGCAAAATTTGAAGCTTCAAAAATTGATCATCCTTGGTTGTTGTTGGCCTTTTTCGTCCTGATCCAGGCCTTCTGCTATAAGAACCATTTTCCCTGAACCTTTGATAGGCTCTTTGAATTGTAGAAATATTTACATTTATAACCCTAGCTACATAACGTAAACTACGGCCATCTTCGATTAGTGCTATTGGTCTAGCTCTAGCAGCACCTTCACGGTTCAAAGGCATGTTTACAGAATGAAATTTCTTTTAAAACAATATTAGATTAAGAAATAAAACGTGGAGATTAATGTACGATTAACTAGAACATTGTATCATTTTATAAATAATGAATAAAAAAAAGAGCGATATTTGAGTAAATTTTACTTTTCGACTAATATTAAGAAAATATTATTTTATTATAATAAAATTTAGATAATTTGTTTATAAAGTTATTTAAAATGTTCATATATATGATATTAAAGTTTAAAATATGTTGAAAAAAATATATATTGAATAAAATTATAAATAATTAAAAAAATTCAAGCGTTGCGTTTTTCTTGGCGGTGAGTGTATTAGCATGAAATCACTTTTTGAAGTCGGTGCCAAACATATATATTTTATGAATCGCACTCGATCGATGGATCTTACTTAGTGCGTTTGGCGTGTAATGATGACAACATCCCGTAAGCTCGCTTATACAGGGTGGTGACTTGTCCGGCGCAGCATAGCGATTACAATGTTAATTTTTGAATGTGCATTTATTTGCTCCCCTAATTATTTTAGAGTTAAAGTTCTTATAGGTTTTTTGTAGATATACCCCTCAAACCAACCTCATGGGCAAAATAATTTTCAGGCCCCAAATAATCAAAAAGCCATTAATAAATTAAATTCCAACTCCGCCGCTGGCCCGGATGACATCCCACCAATTCTCATTAAAAAATGCGCCCCTGAACTTGCCCCTATTTTATCCAAGCTATTTCAACTCTCTTACGAATCGGGCATATTCCCCAAAAGCTGGAAAATAGCCAGAGTCACACCTATTCCTAAAAAAGGAGACTCTTCACAAATCTCTAATTACAGGCCTATCTCGATCACCTCTGTTCTTTCCA